>CM076583.1:415516753-416111815 GCA_034641835.2 Pinus albicaulis
TATTGACACCAGGGAGAGGCAGCTGCGGAGCAGGAAGATCAGAGAGTTCTTGGTGAGATGGAAGAATCTGCCGGATGAGGATGCCACTTGGGAGGATGAGAGGATCTTACAACATCCATCACTTCAGTTGCTTGAGGACAAGCAACGTTTTGCCGGGGGAGACTGTAATATTCCCAATTAGCCTTGCTAATTGGAATATTTCATTTTTGCTTTATTTTGCCGCTTTAGCTAGAAATAATAAATAAAGTGAGGAATAAGAGGGGTCACCTCACTTTAGTCACCTCACTTTATAATAAAGTGTTCTTTCCTAGTAGATTGACGTTATAACTTAGAGAGGGGGCCTTGGGGGTCCACATGAGTATGATGGGGGAGGCATCAGGCTGACCCAAGGTAAACTGCGCAGGTCAAAGGAGAGTTAAGTTTTGGAGGGAGTTTGGCATTATAAAAGGAGAGGTTCTCACCACATTTGGATCATTCATGATTTGATATTATTATTGAGAGCTAGACTTCTGTCTGCTTCAGCACGCCGGTTGTTTAGTCGGTCTGCAGCACTGTTTAGTGCAACCAAGTGTCTCCGGTCGGAGATCTCACCCTTAGCCTCGGGGGACTTCGAGTGCCTGCCCTGGTAAGGTTATTTCTGGTTTCACCCTTAGCTTCGGGGGACTTCGAGTGCCCGCCCTAGTAAGGTTCTCGCGTTCAGTACACCTTCGCCCCGGGCAAGGCAGCGGTGCCAGCTCGGCAGACCGGAGAGAGAGTAGAAGAAGCCCGCCAGGCCGCGCGCAGCTTTCTTTTGGAAGGACGTTTCCAAGTAGAAGAGAACGCCGATCGCCCTAGGAGAGTGAGGATTGCTCAGTGAGGACGTACCCGTATCTCGAGCAGTGGAAAACGCCGTCCAGAGGAGGAAGGGACGCAGACCGGGGCCTCTTGTGAGGGATTGCCCGCCTCGAAGAGGAGGACGCAGACCGAAGGCACACTGATAGATTCAAACTGGGAGAGGGGTAGATCCGAGCAGATATTTGCAGATCTAGTTTTGTGCGATGCGCATCCAAGGTATAAAGACTAGATCCACTCGGGGAGATTGGGTGCATCCGAGTGAGGTATCGCGCATCTAGCCCAGATCCCCGAAGAGATAACACTCGATCCGGTACCTTGGAGTAAGCGTATCTCGAGAGATATTGTCGATCTCAAGATAGATCTCGAAAGGTTAGTAGCAGATTCGGCCAAGGAGGACGCAGATCAGAGGGATAGGACGCAGATCTAATGAGGTTTCCGTATCCAAGAGATTCGAGCATTCAGAGGCAAATCCACCTGTAGGACGCCGATCTCGAGGGAGCAGTGCTTGTGTGAGATAGGCTCAACAAACATTTCAGCATTCAAGAGTCGATCCATCCGTCCTGAGGTTTGGGTGACTGCTTGCTTCTGATCTGAGTTTCTCAGCCGTCACTAAGCAGTTCATTGCTCATTGGTGGGGGTTTGAGTTTGAGATCGCCTATTTTCCACTTTCAAATTTCATAAAGACCACATAGCTCCGGGCCTTCTATCAGAGTGGCCTAGGACACTGCTCTCATACCCATTATTCGTCCGAGAGGGTCTCCACTTGCCTAGGGCAAGGGATAGGGTCACTTACTCGATTTTCTTTATACTCCTCTCTATGTACTTTCAGATTAATAAAATGGCTCAGTTTTCTGGAATCCTATGTGCAATTGTTCAGTGATCTGGTTCAGCATTGTATTTTCTATATCTGTCTGGCAATTTTCTGTTTATTACTGGTTATTTCCCTTTGGGGATATTACAAAACCTCCTCTTCCCTTCTGCTCAACTGTTACTAGGATCTACGCACTCCCTGCTGGACTGAGTAACTCTGCTCACAACGACCGCTAGCAAACTGCTGCAAAATAATTGCGTCTAGCTAGAGATCTGCTCTGCAAAAAATACAGTTGCTCCCTCTGCCTCTGTGTTAAAATTTGGGTACTAGAGGACAAGTGGTTCCCTAAGGCTTTGATCTTTGGCCTATGGAAAAGTGTCCAAATGTATTTAAATTTTTCTCCTAAAGTGACTTTATAAGTGGTAAAGTCAAATCTAATTTAAAAGTGACTCTATAAGTGATAAAGTTACTAAGTCTAATTTTAAAGTGACTTTATTAAAGTCAATGTGAAATTAGAAATTGAAAAAGTGACTATAGGAATAAATGGCTAAGTGGGTCTTTGTTTAAGTGGGGTGAGTTGAAAAATAGAAAGTGAGATTTAAATGCACATTTAATCTTAGCCCTAGATCTAAAGTTATCTTAGCAATTGGATTTAGGGATTCCCCAAAAGTCACTTAGGGTTAGGTTAAAGGAGGAAAATAAGAGAAAAGGTCATTCAATCTTTCATGAGCCGATTGAGAGGAGGAAGAGAAAGCTAGAGAAATTTTTGGGCATGAGAAAGTGAAGGAGAGAAATAGTTCAGCAAATCCATACAGCAGCTAGATGTTGCACGCTTTTCGAGGTAGCAGTTTGTACAACATTTATTGGCACAATTTTCAAGACAGCAAATCCGTACAACTGTAGTGGGCACAGTTTTCGAGGTCTGTACAATGCAAATTTCGAGGGGGCAAACAGCAGTGGGCAGCACGCATTCTGAGGCTGAGTGAGCATGATTTTTGAGGTTGAAAGAGGTCATTTCCGTACAGCAATACGAAATTTTTGGCACGGATTTCGAGGAGGACGCACAACATTAAATGTTGTTATCTTGTTGTAATAAGTTTATGTTTTGACTTTTTTGTTGATTTGGCACATTTTCCGAGGCAAAGACAAGCACGGAAAACGAAATAAGTCTGTTGTTGTGGTTGCTAAAATTTTTCTATATATTTCATTTCTCTGTAAAAGCATTTTCCAGAAATAAAGAAAAGCTTTTGAACTGGATTCCCCAAGAGTTGCAGGGGGTTTTTCTAGGGTCATATTGACCAAATATCAGCGTGTCATTCTCTGTGAGTGTGGCTGGAATAATTTCTGAGTTTTATTTCTGCATTTTCCAACACATTGAAATTTCCTTAATATGTGTTTTCAGAAATATTTATCATTTTCAGCTTGTTGAATGTATGTTTATGAGAATGGGCATTTAACTACATGAGAGTGATAAGGGGACACTGATAACCGGGGTTGGGCTCAAAATTTCTACATGGTATCGGAGCTTGGGTGGCTAAAAAGAAAAGTTTGGGACAGTAAGTGAAAAATTACATCAAGTTATATTTCACACAGAAAACTGAACCTTTACCCTAGCATTGAAATTTTCAGTTTTGTTAGGACAGCGAGCATGTCTTTGAACTTGAGGGTGGAGGATAGGTTGGATGGGCAGAGCAATTATAGTGCATGGAGGGAGAGAATCCAGAGCATCTTTGAGGAGGCAGAAGTCTGGGGCATAATGGTACATACCACACAGTGCCCAGTAGCAGTGTCTGCTGACCTTGTTCAGTTGGCAGATTTTAATAAGAAGAATGCCAAGGGAAAGAGACTGATTCTGGATGGTGTTAAAAACCATGTCATTCCTCGTGTGAGAGGAAAGACATATGCACATGAGACCAATTTCTACCAGAGTACCAATGAAAACAGAAAAATGGTCGTAAGGGAGAAGTTGAAGGCCATTAAGATGGCTAAGACTGATGGTGTTATAGCATACCTCATCAAAATCACTACTATGAGAGATGAGTTGGCTACTGTTGGAGAGACCATTCCACCCATTGAGTTGGTGTGGATTACATTGAATGGTCTTCCCAAGACATGAGAGAGTTTTGTGGATGGGATTGTTGCACGGGAGAACCTTCCGACTTGGGAGAGGTTGTGGGATGATTGCATTCAGAATGAAATCAGAAAGAACCATCTTGGGGCAGCCAAACCAGTTGAGGAAGATGACAATGTAGCATTGTTAGCAAGGGGCAAGAAGGGCAAGGGAAAGAAGCAAGCTTCCACAAGTGCAGGTGGGGGCAAAGGCAAAGGTAAAGGTAAGCAGCAAGTGAACAAGGACTTTTCCAAAGTCAAGTGTTGGAATTGTCGGAAGTTGGGACACTATGCAGTTGTGTGTCTGGAGAAGAAGAAGGGAAAGGACAAGACCATGGCAGCATCAGCAGAGATAGAGAAATTCTCGGAGAGCTTTGACCGAGAGTTTGGGTTCATTGCTTTTGAGTCCACTAGTGCATGATCATCTGCCACACAGGTTGAGAGGGAGTGTGCACTTCACTCCACTAGCGGAGCATCTTCAGGTATTTGGTATGTTGACAGTGGGGCTTACTGTCATATGACAGGAGTCCGTGAGTACTTCTCAGAGCTTTCAGAGAGTGGCACTGATATAGAAGTAGTACTCGAAGACGACAACATTGTTAGAGCAGTCGGTGTGGGGACATTGACATTTGATAGGGAACCCAAACCTCCCTTGAAAGAGTCGGATGTTCTATATGTGCCAGGGATAAAGAAGAACCTTATATCCGTCTCAGCATTGGAGGACAGAGGGTATGAGGTATTGTTCAGGAGAGGACAGGTGCTTATATATCCCGGGGCGCTCCAGCTAATTCACCTAGAGTGATTGGTGTACGACATGCCAAGGTGTAAAAGTTTTCATTTCAGCTCCTTGTGGCATTGAGCAATAGTACCAGCAGCACAGCTAGCAGTTCAGAGCTGTGCGAGATTTGGCACCGCAGGATGGGGCACACGTATCATGGGGCCTTGAGGACATTGCAGGAGATCACTACAGATGTGCCAGATTTTAGTTCTGATCACATTGATACATGCAGAGGATGTGCTATGGGGAAGTTTGCCAAATCCCCTTTTCCCAGCAGTGACAGCAGATCGATTGGGATTCTTGATTTGATTCATACCGATATGAGTAGTCAGATGTCTCATGTTTCCTTGAATGGATATGAGTACTATGTTTTATTCATTGATGATCACTCCAGGAAGACCTGGATTTATTTCTTGAAGACCAAGAGTGAGGTCTTCAAGCAATTTCAGGAGTTCAGAGCTCTTGTGGAGACTCAGACAGGTCGGAAGATTAAGTCCCTCAGGTCGGACGATAGAGGGTAGTACACCCTTGGTGAGTTTGTTGATTATTAAGTAAAGGCATCAGGAGGGGGTTCACAGTTCCTTACAACCCCCAGCAGAACGGGGTTGCAGAGAAGAAGAACAGAGCTATCGTTGGGCTTGCCAAAGGCATGCTACATGATCAGGGGTTACTGTTGTTTTTGTGGGCAGAGGCCTGGAACACTGTTGTGTATTTGCAGAACATGAGTCCACATCGTGCCTTGGGGCATGTGACTCTAGAGGAGCGTTTTTCTGGGAAGAAGCCTGATGTTGGTCATTTTCATATCTTTGGGTGTATTGCATACTCCTATGTTCCCAAGGAGAAGTGGACCAAGCTAGAGCCCACTGCAAAGAAGGGCATCTTTGTGGGTTACAGTGAGACCTCGAAAGCCTTTCAGATTTATATTCCTGCACGGAGGAGAGTTGTTGTTAGGCGGGATGTGAAGTTCAAGGAGGATAGGGCTTTCAGGAGGTCCCAGGAGTTAGAGTATCTGGATTCATCAAACCCTCAGGAGCAGCTGAGTCAGTCACAAGGATCTAGTGGACAGGGATCAGGAGGTACATCGATTACGGTGTCAGTCCGTCAGTGAGCAGTGGCTCGCAGAGTCAGAGGGGTGGTGCTTCGGGCAGCATACAGAGCAGTTCGCAGAGAAGTTCACTAGGTAGTGCACTGATGGACAGTTCACATGGTACTTCAGCATCTACAGGCACAGGTTCAGGCAGGAGGTCAGCAGATAGACATTCAAGAGTTCAGGCTTCTGATGAGGACAAGGATTCTCCCTCTCCAGTGGGAGAAGTGTGCTCAGGGAAGAGGAAACCCAAGTGGCTTCAGGATACCTTGAGAGAGGCTACATCTGTTGCTAGGCCGAAGAGACAGGTTAGAGAGAGCAGACCACCTGAGCGGTTTTGTAGCTATATTCCATTGGTTGCTAGCATTGTTGACTCTGAGCCTTCTAGCTATGAGGAGGCAGCTAACCAGCAAGTCTGGAGAGAGGCCATGCAGGAGAAGTGTTCTTCTATCATGAAGAATGATATTTGGGAGGTGGTGCTGAGGCCTGAAGGAAAATCTGTGGTTACTTCCAAATGGCTTTACAAGATAAAGCATGCTGCAGATGGCAACATCGAGAAGTTCAAGGCTAGATTTGTGACTAGAGGGTTCTCCCAGGTAGATGGAGTAGACTATGAGGAGACCTTCTCTCCCGTGGCTCAATAAACTTCCATTCGCTCCATTATACTGATAGCAAGCAGAGATGGGTTGGAAGACCCACTAGATGGATGTGAAGACCGCATTTCTCAATGGCTTCATACAAGAAGAGGTGCACATTGAGCAGTCGCAGGGCTTTAAGGTGCATGGGAAGGAGTCCCATGTATGCAGACTGAAGAAGGCACTTTATGACCTGAAGCAAGCTCCTAGAGCTTGGTACTCCGAGATTGATATGTACTTGCAGGAGATGGGTTTCACAAAGGGTGATGCAGATCTAAACCTATACTTTATTGTGGTAGGAGAGGAGCCTCTCATTCTGGTTGTGTATGTGGATGACTTGGTCATTACAGGTGCAGAGAGACTCTTAAAGGGTTGCAAGAGAGATCTTGCTTCAGAGTTCGAGATTAAGGACATTGGCTAGATGCATTACTTTTTGGGATTGGAGGTGTGGCAGGAGGAGGGGCATTTCTTCTTGGGACAGGAGAAGTATATTGTGGGCATTCTTAGCAAATTTCACATAGAGGATTGCAAACCCATGTCGACACCTATGATCACTAACTGGAAGAAGCTTCACGCTTCTGATTCCGAGTTGGTGGATCCTACATTGTATAGACAGTTGATTGGTTACTTGATGTATTTGGTCAACACTAGACCAGATATATGTTTTGCAGTCAACACTATGAGCCAGTTCATGTGTGAGCCCAGGGGACTGCACTGGGTTGCTGCAAAACACATTTTGCGTTACTTGCAGGGGGCAGTGGATTACGACCTGGATTATAAACAGGGAGATGGAGTGAGACTAGCAAGGTACACTGATTCTGATTGGGCAAGTTGTGCTTTTGATAGGAAGAGCACTTCAGTGTGTTGTTTTGGGTTGGGTTCGGCAGTTGTGTCGTGGTTCAACTAGAAGCAGCAGTCAATAGCATTGAGTTCAGCAAAAGCAGAGTACATGGCAGCCAGTCTGGCTAGTTGTGAGGCCATATGGCTTCGTAAGATGTTGTTTGGCTTATTTGGTCAAGTGTTGATACCTTCAGTGATTTACTGTTATAATCAAAGTTGCATTAAACTCACAAAGAATCTAGTATTTCATGACAAATCAAAGCATATCGGGATCGAATATCATTTCAACAGAGACTATGTTCAAAAGGGAGTTGTGAAGCTTGAGTATATTCCCACAGATAAGCAGGTAGCCGACATATTCACCAAAGCCTTACCACGGGGCAAGTATGTCTACTTCAGAGACAAGATGGGTGTGGTGAGGAACACTTTCCTCGGTAAGAGGGAGTGTTAAAATTTGGGTACCAGAGGACAAGTGGTTCCCTAAGGCTTTGATCTTTGGCCTAGGGAAAAGTGTCCAAATATATTTAACTTTTTCTCCTAAAGTGACTTTATAAGTGGTAAAGTCAAATCTAATTTAAAAGTGACTTTATAAGTGATAAAGTTACTAAATCTAATTTTAAAGTGACTTTATTAAAGTCAATGTGAAATTAGAAAGTGAAAAAGTGACTATAGGAATAAAAGGCTAAGTGGGTCTTTATTTAAGTGGGGTGAATTGAAAAATAGAAAGTGAGATTTAAATCTCAGCCCTAGATATAAAGCTATCTCGGCCATTGGATTTAGGGATTTCCCAAAAATCACTTAGGGTTAGATTAAAGGAGGAAAATAAGAGAAAAGGTCATTCAGTCTTTCATGAGCAGATTGAGAGGAAGAGAGAGCTAGAGAAATTTCTGAGCGTGAGAAAGTGAAGGAGAGAAACAGTTCAGCAAATCCATACAGCAACTGGAGGTTGCACGCTTTTCGAGGCAACAATCTGTACAACATTTATTCGCACAATTTTCGAAACAGCAAATCCGTACAGCAGCAGTGGGCATGGTTTCCGAGGCTAAGTGGGCACGATTTTGAGGCTGAAAGAGGTTGTTGTCATTTCCATACAGTCCGTACAATAGTACGAAATTTCAAGCATGGATTTCGAGGAAGATGTACAACATTAAATGCTGTTATCTCTTGCTGTAATAAATTTCTGTTTTCACTGTTTTGCTGATTTGGCACATTTTCTGAGGCGGAGACAAGCACGGAAAACGAGATAAGTCTGTTTTTGTGGTTGCTGAAATTCTTCTGTATATTTCATTTCTCTATAAAAGCATTTTCCAGAAATAAATAAGAGCTTTCAAACTAGTTTTCCCCAAGGGTTGTAGGGGGCTTTTCCAAGGTCATATTGACCAAAAATCAGCGTGTCATTTACTGTGTGTGTGGCTGAAATAATTTCTGAGTTTTATTTCTGCATTTTCCAGCACTTTGAAATTTCCAGAATTTGTGTTTTCGGAAATATTTATTATTTCCAGCTTGTTAATGTATGTTTATGGGAATGGGCATTTAACTACATGGGAGTGATAAGAAGAAACTGATAACTGGGGTTGGGCTCAAAATTTCTATACTTTGGTAATCCTCGATTTGGAGAAATCGGATTTCTTTGTCGCTTTCTCAGAGAAATCGATTTTCCTCCAGAAATTGACCCTCTTGGCCAAGGAACTGCGCTGCCTCTGGGGGTTTCAAGTTGCTGCTCACGCAGAGCAACGAACCTCCTCTTTCCTTTTGCTACTGAGCTCTCCAACTGATCAACTACACTTTGATACCATGTGAAAATTCGACTACCTGAATCCTAATGCAACAACTGATGTTAATTTGAATTTCTTTGTTGTTTCCTACGACAAATATCGAATTAAACACACTACAACCTTCAAAAATAAACTGCGGAAGAAATAAAATGCAGGAAGAAAATATATGCACACACAAAATTACACCGTTATTTTTGGACCAATGTCCCCAGAAAAAACCCAACTTAGGAAAACCGGTGCAGTAGCTGAGGGTTTTATTATTATGCATTAGTGAAATCTGAGTAGAAACTATGGATGCCCAAACTGGCAATCCAAATAGAGAAAAACTGGCATAAATAACTAGTGGGGAAATTCCTCAATCCATAGACGAATTTGACATTGACCTCAACTCGAAATTGAGTCATCCCCAACTGCCTTTGCGTAGTCTCGGCGTCCCTCCAGCTCAGAACAACGTCACCTCTCATTTTCTTGTCAACTTTTGTATGGGAAACTGATTCTCTCCGCCTCTGGAACCTTTTCCCAGCTTGTAGCACTGAATCTCGACTTCTCCTCAGCAAAACAAAATTTCCTCTAGAGGGCACGATGCTGCCTCACTGTGGCACTTCTGCGTCTCTCTGCAAATGTACATGCCAAATCTGGAATGCCTCCTCCAACTTCACTATCTCTGCCCCTCTCTTACTACTTCGATCTAACTGAATCACTTCCGACAACAAAACGTTGCTACTCTGGAAATTGATTTCCTATCAAAATCGAAAGTTCATCTGATTTGGTGTGTCTTCTCCAAGCCCATCGTCTTCTTTTTATAATCCTTCGTTGAGACTTCAACGGTCACGATTAAATCTTAATCGATGGCTAGGATTAACTAGAAATTGATCCATGTACTTTTCTAGAACATCCTCACAATGACTTAATTGATTCTGATTAATTAATCATATTCCCTAAGTTTAGACTTAGGAAATATTAAAAACTGACTAATAAATCTAATTAAGTCGTCTCTAGGTGGAATTTCCAGAAACGATTTTTGGGTTTTGGAGAATACATGTATTCTAGCTTCTCTACCAAATCTCGTGGCTAGAACACATCCGATGCTACAAAAACTAACACAATGGCTCGCTTTGTATCTCTGAAGTTCGCATCTAAATGTCGCTCGTATTGTATACTCTGTCGCTCGCTCTAACTATGGCTCGTATTGTATAGTTTGTGGCTTGCTATATCTATGGCTCACTCTAACTATGACTCGTACTGTATACTTTGTGGCTTGCTATATCTATGGCTCGCTCTAAACGTGACTCGTATTGTATACTCTATGGCTCACTATAAATGTGGCTCGTATTGTACACTCTATGGCTCGCATTTCACAATGGTTTTGTGGCTCACTATTATAATATGTGTTGATTTTTGGTAGCATTGGATGTGCTTTAAGTCTCAAATTTTGCAGGGAGGCTTAGACACGTATTCCAAAATACCCAGAAAGTGTTTTGGGAAATTACACCCAAATGGGGTTTTAATAAAATACTTAATTATTTTTAATGGAAACCTAAGTCTAAACTTAGGGAATTAGAATAACTAAAGTATATTAATAGAACTGAGTGTGAAACTTCTAGAAAAAGACGGAGATCAAGTCAATATGATCTAAGTCGTTGATTATGTTTTAATCTGGGTCGTTTGTTATCCAACGAGAAGATTATAAGGACTTCGATGGGCATTTGGAAAACACACCGAGTGAGACTAGAGATCAATTTTCTCAAGTGTGCAGCCTAGAGCAGCCAGAGAAGATCATCGAGTTGATTCAATTGCAACAAGGGGCAGTTATAGTTCTGATTGGAAGATCTTTTCCTGAGCTGGGAATACATTGCAGAGAAGGCAGAGAAGAGGACGCAAAAGAGGCAGCGTAGGGGCTATGCTAGGCAACGCAGTGCCACGCTGTTAAATTTGGACAACTAGATCCAAACTCCATCTTGTGATGCTCAGATGAAGATTCCAATATTCGTATTGGATTCCAATATTTGTATTGGATTCACACACCTCTCATGATTGGTATTTATAGGGTGAACATTGGAGCATTTTTCAATCATCTCAACACACATCTCCTCCTCTTATATGAGCATCTAAGGAGCAAGAAGGACGAAGTTTACCGTAGCAAGAAGGACGAAATTTACTGCAACTAGAAATCTGCGGTTAGGGTTTCTAGGGAAGTTTGACCAACGTTGACTTTGGTCAACACATGGTCCGATTGGGCTGAATTTTGGAGGAGACTTCGATCTAAGGAGGCCGTACTCATTGGCACAGAAATCGAGGTCAAAGGTTGACCAGAAATTAAGCTGCATTGACTTTTAGTGCTGCTGCCCTGTGTTGAATTTTCTAGGCAGCGTTGACTTTTATGAGGTTGACTTCTAAGTTAACCGTGTTACTGTTTTGAGAACTGTTGTGACACATGCTGGGTTGGCTGACTGTGAAGTCTTTGTTGGTTGAAGCATCCTGTTGACCGTCGTAATGCACCATCACCTTTATCTGTTTCTGACTTGTCTTCTAAAGGATCACTAGTATGTTCTATCTACATTTTACTTGTAAATTCATGTGATTGTTATTGATAAAAGTAAAGTTGCATCAAGCATAGAACATCTACATAAATTTACATGGTATCAAAGCTGAGGTGAAGACAAGCCCTAACTTATAGCAATCACCAAAAGAGAAAAATGGGTTCCACAAGTTATGGCTTCAAGGAGGATGACAAGCTGACTGGAAGGGATGTCTTCCATGCTTGGAAGATGATATTAGATCTCAAATTAGAAGACCATGATCTCATGGACTATGTACTGGATAAGATACAAGAACCTCCATCCACTGCTACTGCTGCAGCCAAAACCAAGTATAAGATGGGGGAGATCAAAGTAAAGCTAATGATCAGGTAATCCATACATAAAAGTCTGGTTGCCTACATATCTGAGCTAGGCACATCCAAAGAGATGTATGATAAGCTGATACAAATGTTCAAAGTAAACAATGCAAACCAAGTGCTATTCTTCAAGAATCAATTGGAAGAATCAAGAAAGGGGCAAGGGATGAGTCCTGCTCCAAACATACTTTCTCAAATTGACCGAGATCAGAGGAATACCCGATCGCTACTGGGAGATACACGATCGTGAGATGGCATCACTCTATCATGAGGCTCTCATATGAATGGCAAGTATTCAATATCACCATTCTCAAAAGAATAATACAATTCCTAACTTTGACGAGCTACTGTCAAGATGTATGCAAGAAGAGACAAGAATGAAGGAATTCGAAAATGACAAAAATGCTGCCTATGCTGCTCATTCTAGAAAAAAGAACTCTGGTGGTCCTAAGAAAAAAGGAAGAGCTAGGGCCCAAGGAAAGAAGGCCAAGTGTTTCACTTTTCATGGGCCTGGTCACTATGCTAGAGAATGTCCTTTCAAGAAGGATTCTCTCGATAGTGATGACAACAACAACAACCGGAGGAATGGAAATCAAAGAAACAATAGGTCCAAAGGAAAGAGGAAGGCTCCCTCTGATGGAAACAATCAACCTTTCAAAAGGTCTAGAAACTCCAGGTATGAGGAGTCAAATGTTGTTGATAAAAGAAATGAACACATTCTTGTATCTGCTCTCTCTGCTGCATCCCCGCCCGACACTATGGATGTCTGGCTGATAGATAGTGGTGCCTCAAGACACATCACTGGGTTCAAGGAAGCACTCTCTGACATGGTTGAGAAGGATACTAATCTGGAAATTATCCTTGGAGATAATGCCACATATCCCGTGAAAGGGATAGGGACTGTGACCCTCCACTTGTCTCAAGGTCAAGTCCTCCGCTTGCAGGATGTACTCTATGTACCTAATTTGAAGAAGAACCTTGTGTCTATATCGGCCATGGAAGACAAAGGTTTCAATGTGGCATTCATCGATGGAAAGGTATGCATCTGGAAGAAGAGTTTCAAGGAAGCTCTCACTATTGGTTTTAGAGTTGGAAATACCTACTGAAATTTGACGAATAAACGACCGGGGAGCTAGCAACTGTGATACTATCTGACAAACTGAACTATGACACCAAAGGTTTGCACACCTTCATTACAAGGCCCTTCCTGAAGCAAGGAAGGTGGTGACAGGGATGCCCGATTTTGGAAATAATCATGAAGGTGTATATAAGGGTTGTGCCGAAGGAAAGCATACAAGGGGGCCTTTTCCCACAAGTGTCACAAAGACATCTGATATTTTGCAACTGGTCCATTCTGATCTATCTGGTATGCTACCTGTAACATCCCTGGGAGAATGTTCTTACAATATGACATTCACTGATGACTTCTCCTGCAAAACCTGGACATACTTCTTGAAGAAGAAGGATGAGGCTTTCATGTGGTTCTATACCTTAAAAGCCTTCGTGGAAAATATGACAGGGAAGAAGATCAAGGTTTTGAGGACCGACAATGGCACTAAATATGAGTCAAATGAGTTCAAGGACTTTTGCAAAGAAGCTGGCATTAAGAGGGAGACCACTACTGCCTATACTCCTGAGCAGAATGGCATTGCTGAACGAAAGAACAAGACCATTGTGGAAGCTGCCCGTGCCATGCTATGTGATCAGGGTCTACCGAAGTTTCTGCAGGGAGAAGCTGCGAATACTATTGTATGCATTCAAAACCGATGCCCTCATTCCGCTCTGGACTCCAAAACTCCCGAAGAGGTTTTCAATGGTAAGAAACCTAACGTCTCACATTTTAGAATTTTTGGATGTCCTATTTATTTTCATGTGCCAAAAGAAAAGAGAAGTACGCTGGATGCTTCTGGGAAGAAAGGAATATTTGTGGGCTACAGCGAAACTTCTAAGGCCTATAGAGTTTATGTACCTGGTCAAAGGGAAGTAGAGATATGCCATGATGTCACTTTTGACAAAGATGCTTCCCTAAAGAAAGTAGTAGATCTTCCGAGATCTGAGGAAAATCGTCAAGCAAGGCCTGGAAATCAAGAAGAACCGTAGGATGAGACAATGCCTGATGTTGAAGGACCAATGGACCTAATCAATCCATCTCCTTCACTAAGAAAGAGACCATCATGGCTCAGGGACACTCTCGAAGATGCTGAGGGACATGCTGCCCCAAGGGGTACATTTCGAGAAAGCAAGAAGCCGTGTAGATACCAAGGGTATCTAGCTGGATCTATTGTACAATCTGAACCTGGATCTTTTGAGGAAGCCGTAACGCATCAAGTCTGGAAGGATGCTATGCACGAAGAATATGAGTCCATAATGAAGAATGATGTCTGGGATGTGGTTCCAAGACCGAAGGACAAATCAATTGTCACCGCAAAATTGCTCTACAAGATCAAGCGTGGATCTGATGGAAGTGCTGAAAAGTTCAAGGCAAGATTTGTGCCTGTGGCTTCTCTCAAAAGGAAGGAATAGACTATGATGACATATTTGCACCTGTGGCACGATATACCACCATTCGATCAATCATAGCCCTTGCTGCTATACAAGGATAGAGTCTTCATCAGATGGATGTCAAGACCGCTTTTCTGCATGTTGCAATAAAGGAAGAGATGTATGTAGAACAACCTTTGGGGTTTGAAGTCCAGGATCGGGACACCCATGTCTGCAGGTTGAAGAAAGCCCTCTATGGGTTGAAACAAGCACCCAGAGCTTGGTACGAGAGGATAGATAGCTACTTGATGAAGCTGGGCTTCACTCGAAGTAATGTTGATCCGAACCTTTACTTCAAAGGTTATCCAGGGGAAGCCTCTCATTCTAGTGTTGTATGTGGACGACCTCTTCCTGACAGGTGCTAACCCTCTTATTCATCAATGCAAGAGGGAGCTCATTGCTGAGTTCGAGATGAAGGACCTAGCACTGATGCACTACTTCCTAGGCCTGGAGGTCTGGCAGAGACCTGGTGAGATTTTCCTTTCTCAAGGAAAATACATTGTGAAACTTCTAGAAAGATTTGGTATGGTGGACTGCAAGTCCGTGTCGACACCAATGGAACTCAACTTCAAGAAGTTGAGTGGCAACGCTGCTGGGCCCGTATTGGCAAATCCTACTAAGTATCGTCAACTCATAGGGGCCCTGATGTTCTTAGTGAACACCTGTCCAGATATATGTTTTGCAGTGAACACTATGAGTCAACAGATGGTTGAGCCTCATCACTTTCACTGGGTTGGTGCCAGAAATCTACTGAGATACCTTCGCGGCATGATAAACCATGGGCTGAGATACACTGCCGGGAGTGTGTCACTCCTCGGATATACTGATGCCGATTGGGCTGGCAGTGTGGTGTATCGTAAGAGCACATCGAGATGTTGTTTCAATCTTGGTACTGCTTCGATTTCATGGATGAGCAGGAAGCAGAAGTCGGTGGCTTTGAGCACCGTAGAGGCCGAATACATTGCAGTAAGTATGGTCTGTTGTGAAGCAGTTTGGTTGCAAAAGCTCTTTAGTGAGTTGTTTGGACATGTGCTAGATACCACCGTGATACTCTGTGATAACCAGAGTGGGATTCACTTGACCGAGAATCCTGTGTTCCACGACCGATCCAAGCATATTGATATCAGGTATCATTTCATCCAGGATATGGTACAGCGAGGCGCCGTAAGGCTCGATCATATAGGAACTGATGAGCAGGTCGCAGATATTCTCACTAAGCCCCTCGGGAAGGTCAAGTTCCTAACCTTCCGTGACAGACTTGGTATCGTGGAACGACCCTATGATGTGGGTCCTGTTGGACGATGAGCTCGAGGAGCTCTAGGGGGCTTTGGGGACAGCTTCTCGAAGCTATGAGCAACCACAAGGCTAGGCTTGCCAAACCTTGTTGGTGTGCTTGGACCCCACCGTTGTGATTATTGACTTGGTTCACCTCTCATTATCTGTGCCCTGTATGCATCCTACCCATTGAGTTCAGGGCTCATGGGAAGTACCTCTCATTTGGCCAATGAGGTGGGAAAAGCTAGAGACTAGTAGCAAAGACTGATGGACGCATCAGAGATGCCGTACTCTCTATCTAGGATGGCACGGTCCAACCACTTGATCTGGGATCAAGTCTAGCGAGGTCTCAGACCTCCGCCTGACTTCAGGTCAGATGAACCAACTTCGGGTTGGTTGGAGACTCTTTGTGAGTCCAATAGAGGTTTTGACCTCTGCGCTGAATCTGTTAGCCGAGAATGATGTCTTTGTGACTGACCCACTTTTGTTCTGAAATAAAGAGGCCAACAAAGCAAGTTACGGCGGGATGACACACGATGTTTGATTGCACTGGTGGATGGAGTTCCCCTAGTTGAGAGGGAGTGTTAAATTTGGACAACTAGGTCCAAACTCCATCTTGTGATGCTCAGATGAAGATTCCAATATTTGTATTGGATTCCTCTTTCAAAGAGGTGTAAAATCGATCTAAAATTGATTTTAATCTGATGAGCAGAACATTTATTTTGAATTTATTATTTATAATAAATTTAAGTGCAAGTCGGCCTTAAGGTTTTTACCCCCAGCAGATGTGTCACACACCTCTCATGATTGGTATTTATAGGGTCAACGTTGGAGCATTTTTCAATCATCTCAACACACATCTCCTCCTCTTATACGAGCATCTAAGGAGCAAGAAGGACGAAGTTTACCGCAGCAAGAAGGACGAAATTTAATGCAGCAAGAAATCTGTGGTTAGGGTTTCTGGGGAAGTTTGACCAGCGTTGACTTTGGTCAACGCATGGTCCGATTGGGCTGAATTTTGGAGGAGACTTCGATCTAAGGAGGCCGTACTCTTTGGCACAGAAATCGAGGTCAAAGGTTGACCAGAAGTTGAGCTGCGTTGACTTTTAGTGCTGCTGCCCTACGTTGACTTTTTTGAGGCAGCGTTGACTTTTTTGAGGTTGACTTCTGAGTTGACCATGTGATTGTTTTGAGGACTGTTGTGACACATGTTGGGTTGGTTGACTGTGAAGTCTTTGTTGGTTGAAGCATCCTGTTGACCGTCGTAACGCACCATCACCTTTATCTGTTTCTGACTTGTCTTCTAAAGGATCACTAGTATGTTCTATCTACATTTTACTTGTAAATTCATGTGATTGTTGTTGATAAAAATAAAGTTGCATCAAGCATAGAACATCTACATAAATTTACACAGAGGCAACACTAAAGCCTTGAGGGGATCCGAAGTTTTGTTGAGGGTCAATCAGATCGAGTGCCGGAGTGTCGAGGGGTGAGACCGGAGGGGTAGAAGAGCAACATCCAGTCAGCAGAACGACCAACAAAAGGAGGTGACGCAGATTTGTGCAGAGGTAGCGTGGGGTTGTCCAATTCAGTGTTGGGTCAATGTCGGATCTCCAGTGTTAGTGTGAGGTAATCCTCACTAATTATCAGTCAATCAAATTCTCTGTGGATAGCTAGATTTGGGCTTCCAGTTATATTCAGAAACTTCTGCTTAATGATGCAAACCCTCAATTGCTACACCGATTTTTCCACATTGGGTTTTTCCGGGGACTTAGTCCAAAAATAACGGTGTAATGTGTGTCTAATTTTCTTGCTTGGATCTTGTTTCCGTATTTAATTTCCATAGTTTATTTAGTGAAGGTTGCAATGTTTTTGCTTCAATATTTACTTGTAGAACACAATAAATAACTTGCATAATTAATCAAGTAGGAGAAATAATATCAGCTTGTTGCAATAGGATTCTGAGAGTTAGGAATTTTAACAATATGTGGCTCACTATTATAATTTGTGGCTCGCACTTAAATATCTGTGACACGCTATTATACCATGTGGCTCTATTTATTCTTTATGGGTCGCATAACAACTCGCATTTGCATTCTCTATGGTCTGCATTTGCATTCTCTGTGGCATGCATTTTCTATGGTTTGCTTGTTGTCTCTGATATTTGCTTTGTAATTTGTAGCTTGCATTAATATCTCTAAGACTCGTACTTGACATATTTTTGTGATGGTTCGTTAACATATTTATGTGGATCGCATACTATAATGTGATGTATGAACAGTCCAATTACAGAGATGAGGGATAAGATCCATGACCCTAATTACCTATGTTCATGACAAAAACTTTTGATAGAGATACCTTTGAATATAACACTAGTATATGTTGGCTTGTAAATGATGTATAACAATGTTCGTATGACAATATGGCTATATATGACAAAGTGACTTTGATATGGCATTAACCTTGTATAGCAGTGACCCTTGATATGATAGTAACCTTGCATGACAATGACCTTGTTCGTGACCTAATGATGTATGACTGTGATCTATATGTCAATGATCTTGATATATGACAGTGTGATGTATGGTAGTAACCCTATGACAGTGATATGTGGCAAGAGATATTTTGACCATGATGTTTGAGTAGAGATCCTTGTAGCTGTGACAATGATGAATGGGGCATGATAGAGGTGCTTATGACGAGTATTGCATGGAAGTGATTTTTATGATGATAACAGTGATATGTGGCCATGTCTTTTGTGACAGTGGTAATAGTGATATATATGGCAGTGCCCTTGTGTCAAATTATGTATGCAACTCTCCTATGTGATGTCAAATATACTTGACAGAGACTAGTGCTACTTGTGACAATTAAATGGAGGCATCCCTATGGAAGGTCTTTTAGATTTGTCTGCTTATCAGGATCTAGTATGATCCAGGATTGGCCCTAGGTGGCCTAATGTGATTGATGATGAAAACTTATGTCTCATCTTACTTTGTATCCAGCTGAACATTTGATGAATATCTAAGAAGAAAAATTTGGTTGGGTTTTCCCCCTTGGGTTATTTCCCTACTCTCTGACCTAAATCTTGGAGTTTCTATTGTGCATGCTTTTCTTCTACTATTATTTTTTCTTTCGTTACTTTGTTGATGTTATTGTTCTCTCTACATAATTGCTAATGATGATACGATGTTATGGGGTGAGTATAATGTGAAAATGTTGAAAAAGTTTTAAAATGCAATTATCTACAGATGAGAACAATCTAGCCGTAAATTTGAACATATCATTATTGTTGCACACAATTGGCATTAGAAGTTGGTGCTCAACAACACACATATTAAGTTATTAACAAATTTAGTTTATATGGAACTTATAAATAATTAAGACAAATGAAGATCTCCTAACAAAGAGAGAAAGTGAACTAATAAAAGTTAAATTTTCATAAATTTAGCAATTGGGTGTAGCTCAAGCAGTTGAGAAGAAAATTGTTATCCTCCCCCACCTGGGTTCAAACCCCACTTTATTGCATGCTTTTCTTCTACTATTATTTTTTCTTTCGTTGCTTTGTTGATGTTATTGTTCTCTCTACATAATTGCTAATGATGATACGATGTTATGGGGTGAATATAATGTGAAAATGTTGAAAAAGTTTTAAAATGCAATTATCTACAGATGAGAACAATCTAGCCGTAAATTTGAACATATCATTATTGTTGCACACAATTGGCATTAGAAGTTGGTGCTCAACAACACACATATTAAGTTATTAACAAATTTAGTTTATATGGAACTTATAAATAATTAAGACAAATGAAGATCTCCTAACAAAGAGAGAAAGTGAACTAATAAAAGTTAAATTTTCATAAATTTAGCAATTGGGTGTAGCTCAAGCAGTTGAGAAGAAAATTGTTATCCTCCCCCACCTGGGTTCAAACCCCACTTTATGACGTGCTTGCTCTAATCATTGGCAAATTGTTGACTGTTGACTTGGCCTTGAGCCCTAAAAAATCAATTTTACCCTAGGCACTATTACCCACTAAAATGTGGGTAACCATAAGAAAAAACTTTTCTCCTCCTTGGACAACTAGTCATCTATCAACCCTATGTGATTAGCACATAACATGATGTCGGGATCCTCCACTTCACGCTCTTATCTAATTTCTCTCTCCCATTTCGTGCTCCTCCTTGAAGGAAGGTGGGTCATCGATCGACAAGTACTTTAACCATTTTGTAATCATGTGCTTTCACTTAATGTTTCAGACATACTAATAAGGGTCAAGGGGTGATCTAGAATATTGACCGATCTTGACTGTATTCTTGTTCCCTCACTTCGCCTGGGAGGTTAGTATTTGACTCTAGTCTAGTTGGACCTCCTCTAAGGCCTTAGGTTTTTAGAAAGACCAATATTGGAGAGGATTTGATTGAAGTAGTGTGTCCATGATATTCCATACTTACCAGAAGTTACCACTTTCCATCTTTCCCATTATTCCATCTCCATTCTACCGGCATCTGGTCATTGCTCGTGGGGGTTTGCACCCTCTCATGCTAATCCTTGAGTGTGGGTTGAAAAACTTTTCCCTAGAGGTTGATGCAGCTAAAAGAAATATACAAGCATAAAAAAATCCATAATGACAAAAAAAGATAAAATTCAAAAGATAGTTGGGACATTTATTAGTGTGTGGGAAAAAGCCTAGCATGAGCTCTACCCCCACATTAGCCATCACCCAATTCCTTGACCACATGGTGCTCCATCTATAAAAGGAAATATTGTATTGTCCCCACCCTAATGAGCGATAAATTGACTCACCATTAAGGAGTATTAAATGCTAAATCTCGAAAAGAAAGCTTGGACTCCTAAGCAATGCACCCAAATCAAAGCAAATAATAAAGAAGTAAAAGGTGCACCAAAGGGGTGGAAAAAGCGAGTCGAGCAAAGGGGTAACTCATGCCTCCATGATTGCTCCCTCCTTACATCCATACACTCAAGATGTTGGACCACCATTAGCTAGACTACTATGGCACTCTACTCGGAAGTCATTCCCACTCCATTGCCACAATTTCACACACACCTATGAATTGATGGGCTAACTTGGGACCTGTCACATCCCATTTGGGACTAAAAACACCTAATAGGGTTATCCATCTCTAACATGAGGAGGTAACTCATTTATGAGACCTGAAAGTTGATCTTGTTAGATATTTGAAGGTGAGCTTTGTGTGAAGCATTATTGTGCCCCTTACATTAGGTATGGTCCACTATGATGCATATATGGTTATTGTACCTAATGATTGTTGATTTTCACTTGATCTTGAGAGGGCTTTGTCAAGTGGTTTTCATCACAACAACAAATGCTTCTTGAGATGATTTCCCTACATTCTCAACAGCGTTGCAGAGGCCATTTTACCCATTCCAAAGAGAGAATATGACCTTGTTGATGTCGCGTTGCCTATCCAAAGTAGAGCAGAGGGCTATTTAATGGCCCCACATGACGTTTGACACTCTAAGGTACCCCCAAATGTTGAAACGTTGAGCCCATGAAGCTTGGCATTGGAGATATTAATTATGTGCCTAGTGGACCGAGGGTGCCCCCAAACTAGCCTTGACATTGTTTGATGGTCCTCAATTGTTTTAAAGCTCTGATGATGATGGCCATCCTTGTCATGCTCAGGGCTTGCACATCAAAACTTTGAGCCCCAATGCTTGAGTAAGAGAGAGTGTCACGTCACCCCTCTTGTTGTTTCAAGGTTGACATTCGGCACCATGGATATGACGTCTTGGCATAGAGGCACTTTGGAGACATGCCCATGATCTAGGAGCTACATCCTGGAGTATGGAGTACTCATTGGCCCACATGACACTTCTTTTTGGCATTTAGAACTCATTTGGAGGATGACATCATGCTTGAGGAGAATTTTCTCCACAACCTATTGAGAATTTAGTAGGGTGGTGTTTAATACAATTCTCTTACTTGATAACTGCTCGTGTTATACTTGTTATGCTTCTTACACTTAGATCTTATCTTCGTTAGCTTATTATGTCTTTCATCAAGTCAATTATCAAAACACAAGAGACACAAAGTTTAGGCTCTTCAAGCCAGGGCCAAAACCTCTCCCTCTTGGAAAGGAAAACCTGAAAGCAATTCTTCTTATAGATCTTCAATTGACAAATACCATGACCATGACACGGACCCTTGACTTCAGTATGCCTCTAAGACCTTGTCATTACTTTTCTAGGCTCCTTATGTTGATCTTCCTTTCTGCATCATGTTGCACCAATACTAGGGAGACTTTGTCCCTTCTCTTTAGCCTTCTTCCTTTACCAAGTCCGAGAACCTTCCTTCTACCAAGACACCTCCTTACACACTGCAATACTCTGAGCCAAAATCCAGACCTTGATCTCTTTGTATACTTCTTTTCTTTCTGTAGTTCTTATATGTGATGCAACCCTAGATCAAGCTCTCTTAAACCCAAAGGTCTTGAGGCATACTTTTTACATCAATAATGATCCTTTACAAGTGTAACAACACTCCATGTACATGACTCTAAATTATACATTTATGACAAGATGACAAATCCCTAAAGACATCAAAAAGAAGTCTTTGACCTATAATAAAAACTCCTTTCTCATGAAACCCATGAAGCAAGCATTACAAAATACATTTTATTATCTTTGTCTTCTTCATTACATAAATTCATAATTACTTAGTCATTATGAAGACCGAACCTAGTTAAACTTTTCAACACTCCCTCTTAACTAGGGAGGTATTCATAATGGTACATGGTCACTCTCAATCTGAAGAATCTTATAAGAAGAATTTGGTTGGTAATCCATCTGTTATAGCATCATATTAACCAGCATTGTTACAGTGCAAGGCCTTGACTAACAACTCCATCTCTCCATGAGACCATGAGCTACAATGCTAGTGAAACCAGTGATTATAGACACCATCAACATTGTCTCCAAGGTACATACTCCACCCGGGTGTTCACCGAGTATGACCTCCTAGGACTATTCTTATCGAGATATCTAATCCTCAAAGAATATTCGTCCTTCCACGACTACTCTTTTCTTGGATGCGCTAATAGATCCCCCAAAAGAGTATCGGATGCCAGATGATTACCCAATCCTCCATTCTGTCTTCCCTGGTGAAGATCAGAATGTCGTGTCTATCTCTCCCTATTAACTAGGGAGGACACATTCCACAAAGGAATGTACACATTCCTATACAAGGAACGCACCTAAGCTCCCTCTTGGCTTAGGAAATACCAAGTTTCTTCCAAGTAAGAAACTTATTACCGAGCTCCCTCTTAATCAAGGCCCTGCACCAGCAATGATGAAAACACCTAGCTGCTCATGAAGAACTCCTTTATTCGATGTCATTTGATGTTGAGGAGTCTTCATCTTTGGGATCTCTTCATTAGGGCACAAATCATCCATCACTTTCATCCATGAGTCATGTCTTCAAAAAGTGATCCTTCAATCTTCTCATCTGGTCTAGCTTCATGTCATGCTGCTCTCCTTCAGACCATATTTCTTTCAAGGATCCTTCATCCTGCCAAATGGTTATCAATTGTGGAAGACATATATTATGCTTCCCTTTGGCAGCCCTGAATAAGCTCATCAGATATTATTCAATTATAAAAATGAATACTTAAATAAAAAATTTACCGTAGTGATGATCTTTATCATGACATCCTTTTTGTAGGCATCGGCATCCTTTGTACAGATTGACACATCTCCTAAAGATATGTATTGTCAAGGGTCTCCATCTTTTCCGGACTTCTCATCGGAGTCTACATATCTTCCCAGGAGATTTTCTAGTCAAGTCTTCTTGGCTTCCTTGGATGTTAACTACTTCTTACCATGGTTTTACTTCTCACGATCTCTTCCTTTTTCTTTCTCCACACAATTTTATTTTATTCCCAGGAACTTCCACTGTGCAGTTCCTTGATAATATACAATCACCTCATATTCCATATCAGGACATATTATGTTGATTTCATCTAGTGTAGATCATACCTTGTGGCAACCTATGCATCAGAAGAGTTTCTGCTTTCTATTTTGATCATACTTCTAAACGTAGAAGTATACTTCCTGCAACCACATGACATGACTTCATAGCATCCAGTGTCAACATATACATAAATGTACCTAATTCTTTTCCTTTTGAGTCATCCTGCATCAGGTTTCCTTAGAATGAAAGAGTTTCCTGCTTCATCAATATGTCATCATATTCTAATCCCAGAATTCTGCAAGTTAGAATTCTCGAAAAAACCTTTTGCTTTCTTTCTAACCAGTGAATCCAAAGAGGATTCCATTGGAAAATGTCAGCACCTATTTCCATATTGATTATTGAATGATGACCCTTGATCTAGATGACTGCCTTACATAAATGTTGCTTTCAATGAGGTTCCCAGGAGCCAAATTATCCCATAGCACAGATGTTACATAAATGTTTCAGGCAGTGTTTAATTCAATTCTCTTACTTGATAACTTCTTGTGTTATATTTGTTATGTTTCTTTCACTTGGATCTTATCTTCGTTAGCTTATTATGAGTTTCATTGTCAAAACACAAGAGGCCAAAACCTCTCCCTCTAAGAGAGGAAAACTCGAAAGTAATTCCTCTTATAAATCTTCAATTGAAAAAGTACCATGACCATGACACAGACCCTTGAATTCAGTATGCCTCCAAGACCTTGTCACTACTTTTCTAGGTTCCTTATGTTGATCTTCCTTTCTGCACCATACTACACCAATACTAGTTAGACTCAGTCCCTTATCTTTAGCCTTCTTCCGTTACCAAGTCCGAGAACCTTCCTTCTACCAAGACACCTCCTTACACACTGCATTACTGTGAGCCAAAATCCAGACCTTGATCTCTTTGTATACTTCTTTTCTTTCTGCAATTATTATATGTGATGCAACCCTAAATCAAGCTCTCTTAAACCCAAACAACGATCCTTCTATCTCGTTGAACTGTCCCCTTTACTTCCACGCTGATTGACTTCTTTTCTTGCTTAATTACACCTTCGTATCTTAGCTCAAAACCTGACCGAGATTCAAGACCCAAACAGAGAGCTCATATTTGTGAGATATGCCTCCTTTTATCTTTGATGGAATGTCACCTTTCCTTGCACCACATTACAGTCTTCAACCTCGCACTTTTCCACATAACTAATCTGAACCTGTCCGAACTGATTGGTGTACATTGAGGCTGCAGACTTGTCTATATATAGGGACAGTCTTACCCTCTCTAGGCCGACATGATCATCTGCTATAAGGCCGACTTGACAAGGAGTGCCTTCAACACATTTGAGCCGACTTGTTCAAGGAAATCTTCCAACATCTTCTAGAGTATTTTGACAAGGTCTTGAGGCATACTTTTTACATCAATAATGATCCTTTACAAGTGCAACAACACTTCATGTACATGACTCTAAATTATATGTTTATGACACGATGACAAATCCCTAAAGACATCAAGAAGCAGTCTTTGACCTATAATAAAAACTCCTTGCTCATGAAACCCATGAAGCAAGCATTACAAAATACATTTTATTATCTTTGTCTTCTTCATTACATAAATTCATGATTACTTAGTCATTATGAAGACCGAACCTAGTTACACTTTTCAACACAGCCGTGGGCATTTTTGGCATCTTTGTTACTTTTTTGAGCTATGAGCTTGGCATGTAACCTCTATCTTATGGAACACTTAAAGTAAACTTGTCAATAGGGCTTCTTCATATGTATTAATGTAGAAATGAGTGGGGTAGGTATCATATAAATAGAGACTCCCTCAATTCATTTCATCATCATCACATATTTTATTCTTTTCCTCTCCAAGAGAGTGTGAGCTAGCCTTTTTCACTAATATGGGAAAAATGTGGTCTTTATTGGTGTGACTCTCTTGTGGTTTCGACTTTTGCATGGAGACATTGTTATGGGATTGAAAGAAGTTCCTTTTGTGGAGAATTTGATAAGTTTAATGTCTTATCATTCATATTTTGCATGTGAATGTTTAAAGCAAGGTTTCTATTATGCTATGACTAAATGCTCGATTATTGTTGAAGGGAATTTTATAGAGAATTTTATAAGTTTAATGTCTTATCATCGATATTTTGCATCTAAATGTTTAAAGTAGGGTTTCTATTATGCTATGAATAAATGTCTAATTATTGCTGAAATCTTGCTTCATTATTGCATGTAAAATTGTTCTCCCAAAGGCTTATAGGGAAACTCTTAATGTGCAGACCCTATATTTAATTTCTCTGTAGCAGCGGAAGTTATAAATTTGAATATTGTAGCAGTAAGATTTGTACGCTTGTAGGCTTTGATAGCAAAAGCAGCTTTAATTATAAAAATACACAAGATGTATTTATAATAATAATATTTTATTGATAAGATATGACATGATTGAAAGTTTACAATGAGGTCCCGCTTTTATACCTATGCAGGTACCTTTTCATGAACAGGCATGTCTTTTAGACATGCCTTTTCATTAACCTAATGACTATTTAACATAATCCTAATTGATTAGCTAGTAATTACATTTATTTGTATTTACTCTATTAATGACTATATTTATCACTTTAGTTATGAATTAGGTTCATAACATTGCCTCCTTCTTGAAAAGCTTTGTCCTCAAAGCTTAACTTCTGAGAATTTTCTTCACTTGGGATTATCTACCAGAGATGTCCTTGAATGGTACCTTCTTTGTGGAATTCTCTTGTACTTTGTCCTTAAATCCCCTTTTCTTTTCTTTTTTTCCTCTTTTTTTTTATACTTAAACTAATATGTATATATATATATAATTTTTTCTTTTTCTTTTTAAATTTAATTAATTAAATAATTCTAATTTAATCAATTAAATAATTTTAATTAATTAAATCAATTTAATTAATTAAATTTAATTTTGTTGTTTTTTTTTTTTATAATTTATATATATATATATATATATATATATATATATTGAAACTTAATTCTGCCGTTGTTTTATAAAACAGGTACTTTAGACTAAACGACTAACTGTACTACTGAACTACGTCCACGCTCAATTACTAACCTGCAATCGATTTTTACACCCGATATGGAATAATTTATAAATTAACGTCGACCTGTTTGCTGGGTAAAATTTTTAATTGGACGTCTGTCAATGCAAATTATAAACTGTAAACCACTGCCACGGCCACGCCGCGTGGTAACCGGCGTTGATTTCCCCGTGACGTTTGACAGCGTGTCGTTTAATTCAAAGGGCACCGTATCATTGTTGACTTATTAACGGATCGACATTATACCCTTTGACCGAACTGTCACACGTTGAGATCAACGACAGTCAATGGTTTCACAGATCGCAGCGGCCATCGTTGGTTTTAAACGCCGAGACAGACCGCAGCGGAGTGCCAACGGAAGTCGATGACTAAATCTTGATTCCTCAGTTTCTGCAACCTGCCAGGAGTACATTACTATTTTTTGCTTGCCACGAACAATATTATTTTCCATAAGTTTATTGGACTTTTGTAACAAAGAGCGTATGTCTTGTGAGGCACTCAAACTTCCTGTACATGAATCTGTAAAATTTGTTGCACCAATGTTTATCACAACAACTGAAAAAGAGTGCTCCCTGAGGCTGCGGAATACAAGGCTCATCCCTATTTGTACTAATATCTCCTTTTGTCAGTCCACGGGACATTTAGTTGATAGCAACTCTGGTGGCATCTGCGTTGATGCCCTTGTAAAATTCCAGCTACCCTTTTGCCTCCATCTGATTGTAAATAACTGTGGCCTTCGTCCGATTTCAAATTTGTCTTCATCCAACCTAGCCATCAAGTCCAATGCCAATGATGATAACACAGCCTCTATGCTTTTCAAAGATGTACATGGAAGGAAGGAATCTTCAACAGATATTGACCTTGGCGGTCTTTTGTCCCTAACAGGTGTTGGGTCAACTCCCCTGCATGAATTGGATAGGAAACTGCCTATTCTCTCACCAAACATCTGCAATAGTTGTTCCAAAGTGCATACTTGAAGATCAGGCACTGTCTGAACTCCCATTTCCTTTAGCATAGATTCTGTTCGATGCCTAACACCAGGAATCTTATGAACTGGAAGTGGAGAAAGAAATCCTGGCACAGCTGACTTAAGAAGGCACGTCTGTTTGTTAGGCTTATTAACTGAACATGCCAGCTTTGAAAACATCTTATTGTAGGAGATTTCACAAGAACACTGAAACCCTGTCTCTCTTTTCTGTTTCTTCTCCTTCTCAAATAATCGCAATCCATTCTCACAACCAAAAATTCTCCATGATAAAGGTGCAACAACATCAGCTGTTGGCTGCATTATAGACAGCCATCCAGTCTCATCCCGTAAATCAACAGTTGTTCTGAGGAGGGCGGACTCCTTTCTGGTACTAGGCCTAGAAGAGAGCCTCCTGTTCTTAGAATAAATTAAAAGCCTGTCTTGTAACTGCTTATTACTTTTACCTTGCAAATTGGTTCGCTGTTCATTCTTTTTGGTTTCCATACCAACATTTGAGGCACCCGCATTGGATTGCTGTTCCAAATTCAGGTGAAGCAATGATGTATCTTTATTGTTGCCAAGATGCTGAACCTTGTGTTGTGACAAAATGTGAAACCTGACCACTGTAAATACGGAAGTGGTAGTGACTGCAAGAACAACGATGGCCTCTAACACATCTTCTCTGGCTACCAACATATTGTAAAGGTGAACAAAGAAATCAATCTTTCTATTTGCATACAATGGTCCAACACATACTGCATCAATATAACTTCCAGGACCACCTACATTTAAGGCAATTGACCCAATAATATATAATTTTGCATCAGCTTTATTTATAATAGTAGCTCGCTGTGTATGCCTTTTAGCAACTTTTACTACCCATTCCTCAACAATCTGTTTGAGAATTTTTAGCGCATTATTCTTCCTAGCAATGTCATCATTCGTGTCAAACTGATTCCCCAAATAGTTTATCAATACGTTACTTCTTTGTCTATCGTTTTCAGTTGGAGGAGTTAATAATAAGGGTTGAGACAGACAACAAGAAGGGTCTGGAAAACACAAATCACTGCTGTTTTGCCCCTCTGGCGTGTGAGCCATGGTTGTCTGTTTAGAAATTTGAGCAGTAGGCTGTGACAATGCAGGAGTAGATTCATGCAATCTAGAAGAATTTGAAACATCCTTATTATCAAAAAAGGCTTGAGAAATTTCTGTTTTTACTTTACTGTTAAGCTCCTGAGAGAAGTGGGAACCTGGGCCTAACATCATCTTTTTGGAGTCATCCTCCCTATTAGTCTGACATTCACCACTATTGGAACACAAAATTAGATCGGATCCAGCAAATGGAGGAACACATGGTTCATTCAGATTCTCTTCTGTTTGACTAACACGGTGTCCAGAATGACAATCATCACTAATGGCAATCTTATTTCTTGTATAAAAAACACATTTATGTCCTGTGAAATATTTGTCTCCACATTTCCAACAATTCTCTTCCTTTTTACTTTTATTACGCATTGGTGGGGGAATATATTTGGTTGACTTTTCCATGGCTGTTTTATTTGATTTCCCTTTATCATAACTCGTTGTCTTCTCATTATTACAGCATTTTTCATCTTTCTGTTTCTCATGATTTTCTTTTCTATTACGAGAAATTTTTTTAAAATCTGCAGAAAGTTTTTTAAGACCTGCAGAAAATTCTGCAGATAACTTATCTAAGTGCTCAACCTTTTCTAGAATTTTTCTAATTATTTCGGGCTTTTCACGTAATGGCACATTATATGGTAAATAATGTGCTCGAGCTTGTAAACTATGTTCGTAGGCTTGTAGAACCATGTTGTGTGCCATTCCTTCAACCTGTCCTCAATATGGCTACGATAACTGCTTGTGCTTGATAGTTGCTCATTAGAATACGTAACGATGAAAGCATCTTTTAACATAGGCTTTGATATGCATGACTTTAATTATAAAAATACAGATGTAATTATAATAATAATATTTTATTGATAAATTATGACATGATTGAAAGTTTACAATGAGGTCAGCTTTTATACCTATGAGGTACCTTTTCATGAACAGGCATGTCTTTTAGACATGCCTTTTCATTAACCTAATGACTATTTAACATAATCCTAATTGATTAGCTAGTAATTACATTTATTTGTATTTACTCTATTAATGACTATATTTATCACTTTAGTTATGAATTAGGTTCATAACATTCTCCCCTCAAAAAAACAATATTTAGGGTTTTAAAAGTGGATACCCTAAACATCCCCCCTGACTCCACAAATTCATTCCCTTGAATTTTTTCCCTAAAGACTCCATTAAACCTTAGTAGGATAAGGCACTAATCATTAGTGTTTTGATATTCCATAAAAATAATTAAAATTTACTTCGTTTTTCTCTCCCCTGGATGATTAGGGCAGCCGCTAAGGTTTCTAGGGCATATTAATGCATAAGAGTGAAGTTTTGGGGGATGCTTGTCACTCATAATTTAGGAATTGCATCTATAAATTGGTTGAAGGAAAAATATAGCATAGTGCATGGTTTATATCTCTTAAATAGGGCAGGTGTCACTCTCTTTCTTCTTGTTTATGCATTCCTAACAGGCATAGAAATAGTTTCCCTAGCCTAACTGTTAATTTTGGAGAACTAGGTCCAAACTCCATGTTGTGATGCTCATATGAAGATGCCAATATTTTTATTGGATTCCTCTTTCGGATAGGTGCAAGATCGATCTAAAAATCATCTTGATCCGATGAGCAGAACATTTATTTTGAATTTATTCAAAACATGTGTGTTATGAATATAATTCATAACAGATATAATTAATATAGTTATTAATAGTTAAATAGGGATTATGTAAGTAGTCATCAAGTTAATGAAAGGGCATGTCTAAAAGACATGCCCATTTATGAAAGGCCACCTACGTGGGTATATAAGCAGGGCCTCATTGTAACATTTATCATCATCTCTTATACAATTTATATATAATATATTATTATTACAAATACCTCTTGTGTATTTTATACATTAATTCAACAAGCCTATAGCTTTTTTGCTCCATTTGGTATCAGAGCAGCGATCTTCTCGCCTGGAAAGAAGCACCTACGCCATTGTTAGTTGCTTTTAGCTGTTACATGTTGTACCTCGAAATTGTTACCGCTCGATGCCTTCATCAATGACGATGGACGATTTCAACAAAAAGTTGATCTATCTGGAGAATAAGATCAATAATTCCGATAAATTCACTAAACGATTAGTCAATCTTGAAGATAACGTTACAGGAAATTCTGACAACATCAAACAACTTCAAGACACAAATCAGATAGACAGACTAATGTTGAAAATCTGTAGCGAGTCCAGAGACATTCATAAAAAGGCAATGCAGAAATTAAATGCCATTTTGGACAAGATAAATCCAATGCAAAAACCAATAGTACAGAATATTGAACATAGTCAAAAGGACAATTCAACTGATTCAGAAAATTCAGAAGATAATCATGAAGAATCACTACATTCTGTAGAAGATCAAGTTATGAAAATTTCAAATTATGATGAAGGTGATATTAAAAACAAAGATGAGCCTGCTAACCAAGAAATTGTTGAAGAAACAGAAAAGGATGACGCTGATCTTGATAGGGATGAAGATGATGTAGATGAAGAAGATGTTGAAGAAGATATTGATGTTGATGAAATAAGAACCCCTCAAGGCAACAAGAATGAAACTGAAAATCAAAGTGGATATGTGTTAACTGAAAGGGAAGAAGTTCTTCACTAAGATGACATTCCAAGCTTAAGAGAAAATGTTAAAGAATATGTTGCAGATACTTCAATGGAAGTTGATAGGCCAGACAAAACTCAAGACATGCCAGATCCATGTGAGAGTACAAAAGACAATAAAGTTTGGGATCATACTGATGTTGAAATAGTTAACCAAAAGATTATTGGGCAACCAAAACCAATATCGAATTTGATGAGGGTTAAAATTAGTGAGTGTAAATCGGAAGAAGAAAAACAATATGAGCCAAGGCAAAATGAGAAACTAGTAGGTCCTCCCTTAGAGCTGGAGTTTCCATTACGCCCACCTCCAGGTCAACCACCAAATGAGATGAATATGGTGCAAGTGTCCAATATTATGGGAATTGAGCCAAAACCGTTTAACCGGAAGGCATTTGTTGAAGAGAAAACTTTTGAGACGGATGAATCTGGAACTAAGAAACGGATTAGATTGAAAAATAAAATTGACTGCGCTTTATTACGGAAGGTTATTCCTTGTATTGCGGGGATTGAACGTCATAGTGATTGGCCAGTAAGGCAAGAATATAAAAAAATGATGTTGGAAGCTGCTACAACTTACTATTCTCGAAAGGCTCCTTCGTGGTCTGTGGAGTATTCTGGACCAGATTATATGCTAAAGATGGAAGTTGTTGTCGAGTTAAATTTATCCCCATTCACAAAGGGAATGGCTGAAATTCATTATAAAAAAATAATTGACAGACTTTTGTTGGATACGAGTGCCAATGAAAAAGTGGATTATTCTAGAGATTTGCCATCGGTGCAAGATCTGAAGGGAATTATGGACCTAGGAATTCCAAACAGAGCGTTGAATTCTGCAGTTATAGATAACATTGGAGATGTTGTTTATCAAGATGCGACAGGAAACGTCAACACAGATTCAGAAAAAGAAGAAAATGCTATTGATGTGGGAACCAGTCATTCATTGGAGAGCAATGAAATTGAAATGGAAATGGCGCCTTCGAAATATATGGACACCATTAGCTCGATCATTGCAGTAAGCGCTACGCTAGGAGGAATCTTGCTTCTTTACTGCTATTACCAAAGGTCCCATTGTGCATTGAAGATGAGGACAAGCACAAAACGTTTGTTGTCTGCCCCTGGCGGTCCACTAAGCATTCCAGTGTATACGTACAGGGAAATGGAAATAGCCACAAAAGGCTTCTACGATAAAGAACAACTGGGTACAGGAGATTTCGGAACAATTCATGCAGGAAAGCCGCCAGAAGAAAGTCTGGTTGTTGCAGTGAAGAAGATAAGGCATAGAGATACCCAAGGAATGGAATAGGTACTGAACGAAGATAGGCTTCTGTAAAGCGTAGATCACCCTAACCTGGTTAGACTATTAGGCTGTTGCCTTGAGAAAACAGAACCCATTCTTGTCTATGAATTCATGCCCAATGGCACACTCTGTTAGCATTTACAGAGGGAAATAGGTGAAGGTCTTCCATGGAGTAAAAGAGTAACAATAGCCGCAGATACTGCCGGTGCTCTAGCTTACCTTTATTCGGCCCTAAGTCCTCCAATTTATCACAGGACATAAAATCAAGCAACATTCTGCTTGATTATGATATCAAAGCACGCCCAAATATTAATAGTAATAATAAGGACGGCTCAACTTCACCCACAATACGGTTCGATGGCCCTCTTCTTAAACAGTTTCAGGAATTTTATGAGCGACCAGACACATTCAGTGTTGATGTGTGCAATGGATGTCAGCTGATGGCTCTTCTCGGTTGGGTGCCGGGGAAATATGCTCGGAGGAGTGTTAGCGATGCTGATATCCGAAAATATCAAGCTTTTGTACAGACGCTGCCGTAGTCTCGAGGTTTGGGTACCGAATTTCGGTTTGCAGAGAGGCCTGCTGGTACACCGGCAGCGAGTTCTTCAGAACCTTTTACTGGAGCAGAAAATATAGAAGACGATATTTCCAAGATAAAATGAGCAATGAATACACCAAGTTTTGTTGCCCATTTTCCGCGAGAGAGGGCTGCAACTAATCATGGATCTCTTCTACAGTCCATCATTACATAGGGATGCAACTACAAATCCATCATTACGTAGGGATGCAATTCCAGCCAGAAAAGCGTGATTATAATATATATATATATATATATATATATATATATATAACTTAACTATATAAAGTTTACTTATATAATTATAATTATAACTTATAGTTTCAACTTATATATATATATATATATATATATATTTATTTATTAAAAAATAAATTAATTTAATTAATTAATTGAATATTAATTAATTAATAACAAAACAGAAAAAAATTAAACAAAAGCCCCAATTTTCAAACTCAACATTATGAGAGAGAATTCTACAAAGATGGGATACGAGTGCTCAACGACATGCCAAGCAGATAATCCCAAGTGACGAAAATTGTCAAAAAATTAAGCTTTGAGGACAAAGCTTTTCGAGAGGAAGGCAATGTTATGAATATAATTCATAACAAATATAATTAATATAGTTATTAATAGTTAAATAAGGATTATGTAAGTAGTCATCAAGTTAATGAAAGGATGTCTAAAAGACATGCCCATTTATGAAAGGCCACATGCGTGGGTATATAAGCAGGGCCTCATTGTAACATTTATCATCATCTCTTATACATTTTATATATAATATATTATTATTACGAATGCCTCTTATGTATTTTATACATTAAGTCAACAAGCCTATAGCTTTGTTGCTCCATTGTGCAGGTCGGCCTGAAATGAAATGTAGCCTTGAAGCCCCAACAGTGGTGTCAGACACCCTCACTGATGGATATAGATAGGTCAACGTTGGAGGTCACTTTCACTCATCCATCACATCACATTCTCTCTCCTCATCTGATTGGTTCGATCATCTATTGGAGTATCTTCTTCATCCACACGTGGGAAAACGCAATAAGAAGATTTTCTGTTTTTCGACCTAGGGTTTCAGTGCAGATTTGACCAGCGTTGACTTTTGTCAACGCATGGTCAAACTGACCCAAATCTTGGTCAAAATTCTGATTTTTGCAGTTCGCATTTTTTGGCACATAAATCGAGGTTGACTGTTGACTTTGACTGGGCTGCATTGACTTTTTGCTGATGCTGTTTTGCGTTGATCGTTGACTAGGACAGCGTTGACTTTTGGTTGACTGATATTGCTGTCCGAGAGGGCTGTGTGATACCTCTGGTTGGCTGACCTTATTCAGACTTTGCTGGTTGAAGCATCCTATTGACTGTCGTAACACACCAATACACATATAATATTTTGGCTTGTCTTCTATCGATCTACTGGTATGTTCTATCAGCATTTTACTTTCTTGTTTATGTGATTGCTGTCTGATGTTGGGGATAAAAAGTAAAGTTGCATCAAGCATAGAACATCTACGAAAATTTACATGGTATCAGAGCTGAGGTTAAGACAAAGCCCAAGTTTGTAGCAATCACCAAAGAAGAGCATGGGTACCTCAAACTACAATGGCTTTAAAGTTGATGACAAATTGACTTGGAAGGAAGACTTCCATGCCTGGAAGATGACATTGGATCTTAATTTGGAAGACCAAGATGTCATGGACTATATGCAGGGTAAAATCCAAGAGCCTCCATCCACTGCACCTGCTACCACCAAGTCAAAGTACAAGAAGGGGGAAATCAAAGCAAGGCTGATGATCCGAGATTCAATTCATAAGAGTCTGGTAGCCTACATCTCTGAGCTACACACATCCAAGGAGATGTATGATAATTTGGCCAACATGTTCAAGGCCAACAATGCAAATCAAGTCCTTTTCTTCAAGAACCAACTGAAGAAAGGCAAGGATGAATCCGTTCAATCATATTTTCTTAAGTTGACCGAAATCAGGAATAATCTTCTGGCTATTGGGGAGACAATAACTGATCGAGAGATGGTTCTCACCGCACTTGGAGGTCTCTCATCCGAACGGCATGTATTCAATACTACTATTCTCAATAACAATGTGATACCTGATTTTGACAAAGTACTATCGAGATGCGTACAAGAAGAGACAAGGATGAAGGAATATGAAAATGAAGGAAATGCTGCCTTCACTACTCGTGCTAAAAAGAAGAACTTTGGTGGTCTGAGGAACAAAGGAAGAGCAAGGGCCCAAGGAAAGAAAGGAAAATTTTACACTTGTCACAAGCCTAGCCACTATGCTAGAGAATGCCCTTTCAAGAAGGATTCTCCCGATGATGATGACAACAACAACAACCGAAGGAATGGCAATCAAAGGAACAACAGCTTCAAAGGGAAGGGCAAGGCTTCCTCTGGTGGAAATGGGCAACCTTTCAAAAGGTCGAGAAATTCCAAGTATGAGGAATCTAATGTTGTTGATAAAAGAAATGAATTCATTCTTGTATCTTCCCTCTCTGCTGCATCTCCATCCGACACTATGGATGTTTGATTGATAGATAGTGGTGCCTCAAGGCAAGCACTTTCTGATATGGTTGAGAAGGATGTTAATCTGAAAATTATCCTTGGAGATAATGCCACATATCCCGTGAAAGGGACAGGGGCTGTGACCCTCCACTTGTCTCAAGGTCAAGTCCTCCACTTGCAAGATGTACTATATGTACCTGATTTGAAGAAGAACCTTGTGTCTATTTCGGCCATGGAAGACAAAGGTTTCAATGTGGCATTCATTGATGGGAAGGTGTGTATCTGGAAGAAGAGTTTCAAGGAAGCTATCACGATTGGTTTGAGAGTTGATACACTCTACTAGGTTGGAGGAAGTCCACTGGGAACGATGACATGTGATACTATCCGACAAACTGAACTATGGAACCGAAGAGTTGGACACCTTCACTACAAAGCCCTTCCCGAAGTAAGGAAGGTGGTGACGGGGATGCCCGAGTTCACAAATGATCATGAAGGCATATGTCAAGGCTGTGCCAAAGGAAAGCATACAAGGGGACGTTTCCCCTCAAGTGTCACAAAGACATCTGATGTCTTACAACTGATACATTCTAATCTGTCTAGTATGTTGCCCGTGACATCCTTGGGAGGATGTTCTTATTATATGATGTTCATAGATGACTTCTCTCGCAAAACCTGGATATACTTCTTGAAGAAGAAGGATGAGGCTTTCATGTGGTTCCGTACCTTCAAAGCCTTGGTGGAAAATCTAACAGGGAAGAAGATCAAGATATTGAGGACCGATAATGGCACTGAATATGAGACAAACGAGTTCAAGAACTTTTGTAGAGAAGTTGGCATCAAGAGGGAGACCACAACTGTCTATACTCTTGAGAAAAATGGCGTTGCTCAAAGAAAGAACAGAACCATTATGGAAGCTGCCCGTGCCATGCTATGTGACCAAGGTCTTTAGAAGTTTCTATGGGGAGAAGCTGCAAACACTGTTGTGTACATTCAAAACCGATGCCAGCATTCCACTCTGGACTCCAAAACTCTCGAAGAGGTTTTCTCTGGTAAGAAACCTGACGTCTCACATTTTAGAGTTTTTGGATGTCCTGTTTATTTTCATGTACCGAAGGAGAAGAGGAGAAAGTTGGATGCTTCTGGAAAGAAGGGAATGTTTGTGGGCTATAGCGAAACTTCAAAGGCCTATAGATTCTATGTGCCTGGTCAAAGGGAAGTGGATATATGCCACGATATTACCTTTGACGAAGATGCTTCCCTGAGGAAAGTAATCAATCTTCCGAGATCTGAGGAAGATCATGAAGCAAGGCCTGGAAATCAAAAAGAATCTAAGGATGAGACGATGCCCGATGTTGAAGGATCAATGGACCCTATTGATCCACCTCGTTCAATAAGGAAAGGACCATCATGGCTTAGGGACACTCTCGAGGATGCCAAGAATCATATGGCCACAAGGGGGACATTCCGTGAAAGCAAGAAGTCGAATAGATACCAAGGGTATCTAGCAGCCATGAGTGCAATCGTACAATATGAGCCTGGATCTTTTGAAGAAGCCGTAAAGCATCAAGTCTGGAAGGATGCTATGCACGAAGAATATGAGTCCATTATGAAGAATGAAGTCTGGGATGTGGTTCCAATACCGGAGGACAAAGAAGTTGTCACCTCGAAATGGCTCTATAAGATCAAGCATGGATCTGATGGTAGTGCTAAAAAGTTCAAGGCAAGATTCGTTGCCCATGGCTTCTCTCAAAAGGAAGGCGTAGACTATGATGACATATTTGCACTTGTGGCCCGATATACCACCATCCGATCTATCATAGCCCTTGCTGCTATGCAAGGATGAAATCTTCATCAGATGGATGTGAAGACCGCATTTCTGAATGGTGCGATAAAGGAAGAGGTGTATGTGGAGCAACCTCTGGGGTTCAAAGCCCAGGATCGGGACACCCATGTCTGCAGGTTGAAGAAATCCCTCTATGGGTTGAAGCAAGCACCTTGGTACGAGAGGATAGATAGCTACCTGATGAAGTTGGGCTTCACTCGTAGTAATTCTAATCCGAACCTTTACTTCAAATTTGATAGAGAAAAGCCTCTCATTCTAGTGTTGTATGTGGACGACCTCTTCCTGACATATGTTGACCCTCTCATTCATCAATGCAAGAGGGAGCTCACTGCTGAGTTCAAGATGAAGGACCTAGGACTGATGCATTACTTCCTAGGCCTGGAGGTCTGGCAGAGACCAGGCGAGATTTTCCTTTCTCAAGAAAAATATATTGTGAAGATTCTAGAAAGATTTGGAACGATGGACTGTAAGTCTGTGTCGACACCGATGGAGCTCAACTTTAAGAAGTTGAGTGGTAGCGTTGTTGGGCCTATGATAGCAAATCCTACTGAGTATCGTCAACTCATAGGGGCCCTGATGTTCTTAGTGAACACCCGTCCAGACGTATGTTTTGCAGTGAACACTTTGAGTCAACATATGGTTGAGCCTCATCACTTTCACTGGGTTGGTGCCAAGAATCTGTTGAGATATCTTCGGGGCATGATAAACCATAGGTTGGGATACACTACCGGGTGCGTGACACTCCATGGATATACTGATGCCGATTGGGCTAGCAGTGTGGTGGATCGTACGAGCACATCGGGATGCTGCTTCACACTTGGTTCTGCTTCGATATCATGGATGAGCAGGAAGCAAAATTCGGTGGCTTTGAGCACCGCAAAGGCCGAATACATTGCAGCGAGTATGGCCTATTGTGAAGCAGTTTGGTTGTGAAATCTCTGCAGTGAGTTGTTCAGGCATGTGCTAGATACCATCGTGATACTCTGTGATAACCAGAGTGGGATTTAGTTGTCCGAGAATCCCGTTCCACGATCGATCCAAGCATATTGATATCAGGTACCACTTTATCCAGGATATGGTACAGCGAGGAGCCGTAAGGCTCGATCATATAGGAACGGATGAGCAGGTCGAGGATATTCTCACAAAGCACCTGAGGAAGGTCAGGTTCCTAACCTTCTGTGAGAATCTTGGAATCGTGGAACAACCCTATGCTGAGGGTCCTATTAGACGATGAGCTCTGGGAGCTCTGGGGGGCTTTGGGGATAGCTTCTCGCAGCTATAAGCACACATGGGGCTAGGCTTCCCGAACCTTGTGGTGCTTCTACCCCACCATTATGATGTTGAGTTGGTTCACCTCTCATGATCTATGCCCCTTATGCATCCTACCCATTGAGTCCTAGACTCATGGGAAGTACCTCTCATTTGGCCAGTAAGGTGGGAAAAGCTAGAGACCAGTAGAAAAGACTAATGGACGTATCAGAGATTGTCGTACTCTCTATGTCTAGCATGGCACGTGTCCAACCACTTGATCAAGGATCAAGTCTAGTGAGGTTTCGGACCTCCTACAAACTTCGGGTCAGATAAACCAACTTTGGGTTGGTATGTGACTCTTTGAGTCCTATAGAGGTTTCGGACCTCTAGGCTGAATTTGTCAATCGAGAATGATGTCTTTGTGACTGACCCACTTTTGTTCTAAAATAAAGAAGACAGCAAAACAAGTTACGGCGGGATGACGCACAATGTTTGGATGGCACAGGTGGATGCAGTTCTCCCTAGTTGAGAGGGAGTGTTAATTTTGGACAACTAGGTCCAAATTCCATGTTGTGATGCTCAGATGAAGATGCCAATATTTTTATTGGATTCCTCTTTCGGAGAGGTGCAAGATCGATCTAAAGATCATCTTGATCCGATGAGCAGAACATTTATTTTGAATTTATTCAAAATATGTGCAGGTCGGCCTAAAATGAAATGTAGGCTTGAAGACCCAGCAGTTGTGTCACACACCCTCACTAATGGATATAAATAGGTCAACATTGGAGGTCATTTTCGCTCATCCATCACATCACATTCTCTCTCCTCATCTGATTGGTCCGATCATCTATTGGAGTCTCTTCTTCATCCACACGTGGGAAAACGCACCAAGAAGATTTTATGTTTTTCGACCTACGGTTTTAGCGCATATTTATTTGACCAGCGTTGTCTTTGGTCAACACATGGTCAAACTAACCCAAATCTTGGTCAAAATTCCGATTTCTGTAGTCTGCATTTTCTGGCACAAAAATCGAGGTTGATCATTGACTTTGACTGGGATGCATTGACTTTTTGTTGCTGTTGTTTTCTGTTGACCGTTGACTGGGACAACATTGACTTTTCTTGACTTTTGGTTGACTGATATTGCTGTCCGAGAGCACTGTGTGACACTTCTGGTTGGTTGACCGTATTGAGACTTTGTTGGTTGAAGCATCCTGTTGACTGTCGTAACGCACCAACACATATAATTTTGGCTTGTCTTCTGTCGATCTACTGGTATGTTCTATCATCATTTTACTTTCTTGTTTATGTGATTGTTGTCTGATATTGGGGATAAAAAGTAAAGTTGCATCAAGCATAGAACATCTACAAAAATTTACACTAACCCTAGTCTCTATTGCAAGTTTTTGATCCTTTGTTGTTGAATATCATTTTAACAACTTTTCTTGGTTGCTATATAACATTGAATACCCTTTCAGTGCATATCATCCAAACCCCAACTTATAGCACCCTATTCCTTGGTCTAGGCTAGAGTAATTGAACCCTAGTAAAGCACATTTGGACCATCTTAGGCCTTGCCAGTACTCTATACAACAATATACTTTTTAATCATCATCTTGAGACATAGCATTAGAGAATATCATTCTAGGTGATTTAGTGAAGCATCCCCTGTAGTTTAATTCCCCACTAAAGAGCATGGAAATTCGTTGAGGTGACAGTGGCAACACTCTCTTGTTGCCATAAGGTTTGGCCCCACCCGGTGAGGCTTTGCATCAGTCCTGCTAGATTTTGCAGCAATAGGCACCATCCTCAAAATGAGGAGTACCTAGCGCGTTTCCCCAGGAAATGCATTAGGAAGAAAGGAGGGAAAAAAAAAGACAAACAAAAAGGCTATTTTCATAAAGATGAGTATTGCTTTGAGTCTTATTGGCTATATTTTTTTAGAATTAAGGCTTTAATCTCTACTTCTCAAACTAATTTGATGTTGTGCTTTCTTAAAATTACGTTTTGTTATAAGATTTATATGTATGAAATAACAAAAGAGATGCTGCACACTATCCAGTATTAGAGTAATATCTTGTGGCTATTGAGGTAATTTTTAATATATATATATATATATATATATATATATATATATATATATATATATATATATATATATAACCTTCATTTTTATTTATTAATGCTTACCATACTTCAAAGTTTAGACATGTTTAATAAAGCCTTCCTACATTTAGTTGCATATGAATTTGATTACAAAAAGCTCATAATGTTTCCTCGAGTTCTAAATCATATTATCAATTTGCATCTCTATTTAATATCACATACTTTCAACTATTTGACGCAACCTTATCTTTAAAACCTTTGAGAACCTTACATGAACATAGGTCAGTTTATAATATGAACGCATCAGATAAGTTATAAGTTTTTATAAATGGACATCCACACACATAGATATCTATATTGCTTTCAAACCATAAAAATTGGGGACTGACATATCTACAGTTTTTCTTTATGCAGAATGTAGCCACTGGAACGCCAACAGACATATTAAAATGTAATTTTATTTTTACATAAATAAGATTGCAGTCTTTTTTCCTTGGCAGAAAAAAGAATATCTGTATTGCTTAAGAGTTTTAAAAAGAAAATAAATGGTGGTTAAGTCAAGCCTGAGTATTGCATCAATTACTCAACACAATTTCCTACTAGAGCTTCTGTAGATTCTTACATACGTACAAACAAAATAAGACTCATAAATAGAATCAACATCTACAATCCATTAATGTCAAGAACAAATAATGTATTCTTCCTAACATTAGACTCAATTTTCTCACCCCATCATTTTCAGCTGTATATTAAAGCGAGGAAGAAGTTTCAAGCTTCCAGCCAAATATCACTTACTGATTACGAATTCCCCCCTTTGTAGATTTGTTGAAACGTCTTTTATTTTCTAATTATAATAAGCCACAGGTGAAAACATGATTATATTTTTCGCTGCCATCATTAGTTAGTCTCTTTAATATTCTAGACATTTGTCTCAAAAATAATTTTCCTAGAAGGTTGAAAGTCTAGACTCTAATAATTAAGTCGACAGAAAAAGCTACTTAGTGTGACCATTGGTTAGTCAATGTAATGGTTTTGATGTTCCCTAAAATCTTTCTCCCAGCTATTCATAGGTCGATTCACTAACTTTGAAGCTAGAAATTTGTTGAGATTTTGTGTATTTGGGGTAGCATCAGTTGTGCTCTAGGTCCCAAATTTTGAACAAGGACTAGAGTACACCTGATCTACAGGACCCAGAAATGGATTTGGGAAATTTCATCTGGTTTAAGAGATATTAAATTAATTAATTATTTTAAATGTATTTCTTAAGTTAAAACTTAAGGAACTTAAATAATTAAAGTGAATTTAATTAAACATGTGATGAAATTGTCTTAAGTCACACGGATCACGTTGTCTGTTAATCTTAGCCACTAATTCAAGATCTGATCATGGCCGTTGATTTGTCAACGAGAAAAGTATAAGGAAAGGCTTGGAGTCATTTGTAAAGATACACAGAGGCAGAGCACTAAAGCTAAGCTGAGATTCTAGGGCAAGGTTTGCTAAGAATACTTAGAAGTGTTTCAGCTACAGAGAGGGGACTTTAGACCAAGGGGCTGATCTGATCCCCGGGTCTAGAATACACATGAGGCAAAGATCAACTCAAGGACAGCGCAGAGGAAGGTAGCAGCAACAGCAAGGATAGCGTAGAGGAAGGCAACAACAGCAACAAGGACAGCACAGAGGAAGGCAGCAGTAGCAGTCTCTCCAAGGACAACGTGATTTTCAATAGGAAACCCTCAAGGGTTACGCAGAGACCCTTTAGGGGCAGCGTAGTGACTGCGTCACCCAGTCTGGGGTAACGCAATCCCTTCCGAAGCAGCGCTAAGGGTTTGGAGGGCTTTAGAGGCTGATGCAGAGCCTTTCAGGGGTGGCGCTAGGGTTTCTAGGCCCTAATCTTGGCTGAGTTCTGTAAATCTCGTTTGAGGGTGTGGATCAAACATTATTTTGGTCCTAGATCAGCCAGTGAGCTGTAGATCTAGTGTTTTCTCTGTCGAGTTTTCCAGATCTTGAACCCAGATTTGTGTATTCAAAAATATTCTTAATAATAGAACCCTCTAGCAGCCAAAGACCGGTTTTCCCACATTGAGTTTTTCTGGGAACTATTTGTCCAAAAATAACTGTCACTTTGTCAAATGTGTGCATGTGCTTATTCTAGATCTGAATTGGTAGAGATCTGTTATGTGTTTTGCTTCGATGTTAACTTGAATTTATTCAGTTAATAAGTAGGAGGAGGTTAACCAGATTAATAGTAATAATTTCTGCATAAGATATAAGATTCAGAAATTTCTACAAATTTCTACTCAATGTATTGCAGAAGATTGCAAGAATATTATAGGCTACATAGAGATAAAACTTAACCATTTTCCATAAGAAAAAAGAATCTGTGTATCAACCAAACAATATCCAGAATCATATAGCTCTAGTTATCAATCAGGAAAGACTGCAAACTTACCAAACCAGTTGCAGATCAGTATATCCAAAATAACACTATCCCACCAGCATTCATTAAAATTAGGCAGCATATTGTTGAAAGTAACCTGCAAACACAGTAATCAAAATTCCACTGTGTAACCATTGTTTCTTTGACTAGTAATAATATGATATGGTGTCATATTGTTAACCCTTTTGTGATGTAGCACTCCTAACAGAAATTCTGATGAGCTAACTAAGATGTTTCTAGAGCTTGCAACTTTTCTAGTTTTGTAAATCAGCATTCATGTAGTCCTTTCTCTGATGCAGGACAATAAGGACCCTAATAATCTGAGAAGACTACACATTTTAATATAGAAATTATTTGCTTTCCATACCTCCATCATCTCAAAGCCAATAGAGAGTAACCACAGAAGTGCCTGGCTACGGATCATTATAGCTTTTCCCCACCATCCAAGAACATGAGCTAAAACAAATTCATCAAACAAAGTTTCCTGATGGGAAAGAAATGATAAGTAATCAGCCAACCGGAGGTTCGTTCCTGTTGGATGGTAAAGTGAAAGGATAAAGCGTAAAAACAATAATGCCATGTACATCAAAATATACACTAAAGAAATTAGCTAAGGAAGTGAAAGAAGCCACCATACATAAACATTATTAAACCTGCCCTTTGGATTTTCTGGGGTATAAATGCGACAATCCGCACCATATGATCTCTCAGGGAGTTCTACAAAAAAAGGGTAACAAAAGGATGAGTTTGTCTGGATTCCACACTGTCAAGGAATGAGAAAAAACAGGAGACTTGTTTTCTTAACAAATGCAAGTAGCAAAGGAACAAATATCTTAGTTCTGTTGATGAATCGATCCATCCAAAAAAATTCAAAATAAGTCATTTCATACAAGGTTAAGCAATGTACCAACACCCAAATCAGGATGGACATACTTCATAAATTGTTGAGCATCATCACGCTTCTGTAAAGATAGGTCAATATTATCATTAAAAATAGTGACAGAAGTATATGAATTAAAGAACTAGTTCCAAGATCTTCAACCTGTATATAATAAATTTTCAAGCATCATCAGACTTACGTAAAGTTAAGACAGGTCAATATTATTATTAACAACAGTGACAAAAGTAGATGAATTAAAAAACTAATTTGAACGTCTTTATCCTATATATAACTTGTACTTTAGATCCTCTGACCTAAGTGTTCAGCTTAGCAGACGCTTGAAGCATTGAACTTTAATATGACCATAGAAACCTAATTCACCAAGATATGGTACTAAAAATAAGCATTCAATTCACCACAATAAGCTAAAAAAGACAAATATCTTCATGTATAGAAAAGAAGGGCATACCGACTAACTGGGAATTTAATTCAATTCCCAAAACCTGAGTATATATCTCCTATAAATGGTCTACTCACATACCCAGGAAGATGCAACATTAACAAAATTATTTTGCAGTTTATTTTCAAACAGTCAATAAAGTCTGTATAATGACATATGAATAATAATTCACTGTTCTTGGTGGCACTGTCTGTCAAGTTAGCTCTCAAATTGACCATATTGACTTTTGTCAACAACTTAAAACGGCTGTACCTCTTTCAGATTACACAATAACGGCTCATGCTTTCTCCATTCTCCTCTTGATGGTAAGTTAAAAACGTAACTGCATGGTGTCCTCATCCGCTTGTTGCACCAAAATTGCTTTGTTTCTAATTTCCCTAATGATGGTCCATTTCACCAGGGATTCCAGGACATTTTGTGGTTACTGAGGACATATTACTTTCATTTTATTTTGAATGAACCGATTATACTTAGGGTTGAAACATAAATCTCAAAATTATTAGCTATTGACCTTCTACCAGGAATTCGAGAATGTGCATTGGCCACTTAGACCCTTCTATTAAGCTCAAGCTGACTAGGCCACTGTTGTTCCCGGAAATCACATACAAACTCTATTTTAAAAAACCATTGGGAGCACCTCTAGTAGAACACCATGAGCGAACATGTTAAAATAATCCTCTCAACACATTGACCCACGTATGGCTGTTAATTGCACTTTTCTTTTTGGCACCTTGGATCAATAGTCCGATGAGATCACAGGTGAACGAGATCGAATGGAACCAAACAAACTACCCAAAAACCCAAAAAAAATAAAGGAGAAAACAGAACTAAACAGATGCACTGAAGCTGTTCAGAAAATATGCTAGAGAGAGAAAAACATATCGAAAGAACAATAATATGCCAAAGATATAGTGTCCACGGGCTTAATCATTTGTATAGAAGAATCATGCTTACGGTCTAAAGAATGATCACAAGATCACATGAATACACACGATAAGTTTACAAATAAGGTTTGAGTTGTGTATTTATACGCAACTCAAGCAAGGTATCCACCCAAGAGGGGTTATGGGCCCCATGTAATTAGGGTGCACTCCTCAAAAGGGTTATTGAGCCCACCTATCATGGGAAATCCTGATTTTGGTTGCATGGTCCCGGTTCCCAACATCATCTATCCTATGTTGCACTGGATGTGGGGATGGGGGGATGGCGGGTGCAGGGGGACGAGTTTCTGGGATGGCTAGAGCGCACCCCCAAATTTTCAGGGGACGAAAAGTGCGGTAACTAATTTTATATTTATTAAAAAAATAAAATTAAAATAAAATTTAGTATTTCAACATAAACATGAATGATAAAATTAAAATATAAAAATTAGAATTATTACTACTTTTGAAATTCAAATTACAAAATAAAATACTAATGTCTATACTATCTAATCATCATTGTGCGTCACAAAAACAAATCTCGCCATCATTGCTCATTGTCAAGAACTTAAGAAGTACTATTAGTCTGCTACAACCTACAATCTACTACTGTCTACATAATCATTCTATGATGCATGATGAATCATTTCAAAATTTAAATAACAACTAAACTTTGAAGACTAAAAGTAAAATTCATTAAAACTATAAACATGAACAAGTCACTAAAATTTAATTATAAATCCCAAATTAAGAGTATAGAAATTAAGAATCTTGTGGGACCTGTCATCAGTGTAATGTATATCATAATCATTTAGATTCACTATTATTTACAGAGCACAAAGAGTATTACCATCACATCTATTTACCTTGTAACATTAAGCGTTAAAGATGAGTTAGCCATTGTAATGTTTATTTTAGAGTAACAAATGTTATGTACAAAAGTAATAATGTCATAAAGTGAAATAAATTATATATAATAAATGATGTTTATGTTAATGTATTCTGGGATTAGTTGATTGGTTCCTAAAATGACTAATGGAACTTGTTATGTATATAGACAACACCACTTGTAATTCAATAGCACATTGATATATCTTCTTATCTCTCATCTAGTCTCTCTTGCTCGTCTCTTGCATATATTTAACATGGTATTAAAGTCATGGTGAATGTGGAATAAGGAAATTTCAAAGATTCATGGCAAGAAAAGGTTTGTCACAGACATGGAGAAAGAGACAAGTTCAAATTGAAGGAAAATTAATTCATAGAGTATAGTGACTGTAAAATGTAAACATGAATAAGTCATTAAAATTTAATTATAAATCTCAAATTAAGAGTCCCAAACTTCGCCCTGTCACTCGACTCTTACCTCACCTACAACCTTCGCTCGAGTCCTCTCAGCTTTGTTTACCTTTATCGTCGTGAATGGAGTTCTTTGTTCAGCGTTTACCTTTGTTTGTCATCTCAGACTTCACTCAGACTCTTACCCGCAACCCTCGCATCCTGTGTTTACCTGCAACCTTCACTTGAGATCAGTGTTTACCTACAACCTTCGCAACTTGTGATTACCTTCGTCGGCGTGTCTCTGTAACAATGTTTACCTTCATCGCTGCCAAGTAGTATAATGTGTAGTATGCAATAGGTTTAGTTTAGTGTGTATGTGATAGGTTTAGTTTGGTCAATAGGTTAAGGTTGCGATAGGGTTTAGGTTTCAAAATTTGTTTTTTTTTAATTTTGAATTTAAAGTTTAGAACTTAGATTTTCAATATTTTTTTTTTTTTAATGTGCATGATATTGGGGACGTCCTAAAGTCCCCCAAAAAGTCCCCAATTTTTTGAGGGACGGCCTGGGGACGGCCTGGAAGTCCCCAAGTCCCCCATGGAGTCCCCAACCAATTGGGGAAGTTTCTGACGAGTTCCAAAGTATCTGGAACATGGGGACGGAGGGAACGCCATGAATTTTAGTGGGGACGATTCCCCGTGCAACATAGCATCTATCTCACTCCCCTCCGCTTATTGCAAGCCCTTTTCACATTTTCCCCATCTGGGTCCACAAGGTGTTCGACTCCCCTGCCCCTTGTCGACACCTTGGGTCGGGCTTGGAACAATGCCACGGAGGTTGATGCAACTAAAAAGAAAGATAAAAGCACAATATGGCCACATATAACAGGAAATGTACCACAAGATGCAAATGATGGTCGAGACAAAAAAATTTAGCATGTGGGAAAGAGCCAAACATGAGCTCTACCCCCTATCATTATGGCCATCACCTTGGTTCATAGAGCCCCTCTGACTTATGGTTAGGACTGCCCAGAATGCAGTCACTGAAGAGTGGGAAACTTTTGTCCAAGGTATTTTGAGCAAGGCAACTCTTCCAAGCTAGGAGGAGATGTGGACAGCTCTTCGACAAGAAGAGATCAGACGATGGACCAAGGCGGGAAGCAGCGGTAAAGAGATCAAAGTCAAGGAGGAAGAGGAAGATGCGGCTCTCACATCTAAGGGACAGCAAGGGCAACAGAGAAGGAAGAAGAAGGACCTCTCGAAGGTCAGATGCTTCACATGTGGGGAAATGGGACACTCCGCCACACAGTGCCCTCTGAAGAAGAAGGGCAAAGAAGAATCTGACTCGAAGGCTACTCCAGCTCAAGCTGATGAGGATAATGATGATGGATGCGCCATGAGTGCTCATGCACCTAAGAAGTGGGGCGATATGGAGCTGTAGAGTGAAGCTACAGTGCGGAGCAGGATCCTTGAGGTGCCCAAACTTTTGGATCACATACGGCTACGGAAGCCCTTAATGATAGTAGTAGAATGACGAAGCCAGTTGGTGTGAAGGATGGTGGAGCAACAGTGACAGAGCTAGAGCGCCAAAGTCTAAAGCAACAGCAGCACAGTGCACAGTGGTGCAGGGCAGTGCAGAGCAATGCAAAGCAGTAGCAGCGCAATAGCATCAAAGGGTCAGTGCAGATTAGCAGCAAAGGAAGCTTCAGCATCGAGGTGTATCCAGACTAACTAGTATGTTAGGATTTGGGATGTCTTTCAGTTGCTTAACTCTCAGCAATTGAGTTGCAGTGCATCGGTTAGCAGTGGCAGTGCTATGGGCAACATGATGCATCATTTTGAGAGGGAGTTGCAGTACAGATGCAGCAGTGAAAATGGCAAAGTCATGGGCAGTAGTACAGATTGCAACAGTGCAGTGGATGAGGGGCAATAGCCCAAGCATCAGTAGCACAGAGGACCGATGCTATGGATGAGGGTGATGCTTCTGGTGAACCGTGAGAAGTGTTGCTAGAGCACAGTCCTTGCTAAGAGCGAGTGTTGATTTTTGGGTAGCATCAAATGTGCTCTAGCTCCGAAATTTTGTGGAGGGGCTAGAACACATGAGATCTTCAAGACCCAGATATCGTTTGGAGAAATTCCACCCAAAGTGAAAGTTATTCAAATAATTAATTATTTTGAATGGAGCCTAAGTTAAAACTTAGGGAATTAAAATAATTAAAGTGAATTAATTTAAATGTGGGTGAGAAGCTTCTCAGTGACGAGGATCAAGTTTGTTTTAATCTTAGCTGTTGATTAAGGATTAGATCACGGCCGTTGATTTCTCAACAATAAAAGTATAAAGGAAGGCTTGAGGGTCACTTGGAGAATACACAGAGTGAGTGAATTTGGAGATCGGATTCTTCTGGCGGAGCAGTGCTCAGACGAAGATAAGATTTGAGTGATTCAGCAGCAGTGAGGGGCAGAAGCAGTTATTGGTCGAAGGACCAAGAGTACATAGCAAAGCAAGGGCAACAGAGACAACAGAGGAAGCAACGCAACCACCAAGAGAGGTGATGCAGTCCCCAGAGGGGGTGACGCAGGCTGATGCAGGGCTCACGCAGGGGCAGAGGCAGATCAGCGCAGAGAAGAGGCGATGAAGTCCTCAGTCGTTCCCACACAGGCCTACGCATCTACTACGCAGAGGCAACGCAAAGGCAACGCACAAGAAGCTGGGGTTTCGCTAGTTCAGATCTAGATCAACTGGAACTTGCAATGTGAGGTAAAACTCACTATTTTATCTGTCTTTCGAGGATTTTCTTCGTTGGGTGAACCAGATTCGGCACCCTAATTCTACTCAGAATATTGCTTATTAATAATACAAATGCTTAGATCTGTTGCAAAGATTTTCCCGCATTGGGTTTTTCTGGGCACGTTAGTCCAAAAATAAGTGTTTTGTTTGTGTGATTGCCTCATTTATTTTTCAATACTTGATTCGTATATTGGTGTAGGTTGCTTAGTATTTGCATTAATATTTTACTGAAGTATTCAAAAAATAACTTGTTAAATGGAAAATACAAGTAGGTAATGCAAATCAGTTAACTGCAGTAGGATTTTTGTTAGGAAGTTTCAGAAATTTTCACAAGTGTCATCTCCTAGCCCTCATTGATGGAGCATCGACTTAATCTTGAGCCACTTGGAGACCCATTAGCCCCATATCGAGCCCACAGAGCCCAAATAGGAGTTTGGACTCTGGAGATGTTTTGCAGCATAGGGAGGGCATCCCCCTCTTCATCATCATTTTTGAGGCACGAACTCTCATTTTTAGCACATGAAGCCTCAACACTACCCCTCTAGGCCTCCACGTTAGCCTTGTGTGGGATTAAGAGGGCTAATTCGAATTAATTTTTGAGCTATCATGGTTGGCTTGTAACCATGGTTGGGTTACTTGACATTTCAGGCATTGGAGGGGCTTTGTCTTTCATATTTTGAACTCTTAGCTATTGTATAAATAGGAGAGAGTTAGTTTTTCCCTGTGATCCCTTTGGATTTTCGATATCTCTTCTTCAAAATTACGGACCTGCAATTTGGGGACGAATTTAGATGATTTGGATGCATTTTGATGTTTGGAAATTTTCGTTATCTCTCTTGGAGCTTCCTTTTGGCATTGTGATGGATGGATATATTCTTCATTGTGTTGTAGGTGCTATTTAAGGCTATATTTCTGATTTTGATTAATGTCTAATGAATGGAATATTGTCTCATGGGTATTAATGTGGCCTAATTGATGAAATTTTGTCCATACATCGAAAACTATTGGGAAATTTTGCATGTGTTATTCATGGATAATGAATGAATTAATGTTCCTAGAGGTTTTGTTGCATTTTGCATCCTTGAAACTCCATTAACAATTTCCATCGAAGTATAAATATCTAGAAGTGTTGTGTAGTTGCTTCATTAGGGCTAGCAAAGTTGCCTCTAGATCTCCTTGAAGAGCAAGTTGCCATATCAAAATTATCTTTGACTCCAATTCTCCCAATTTCTAGGCATTGGTCTTAAATCTTTGGTGATTACTCTTAACTTGATAAATCATCTTTCTCTTCACCTCTTTCTCGCCTCTTTTCCTCGTCCCTTTAAGGATAAGGAGGCCTCTCTAGGGCTTGGTGTGAAATTCATTAGAGGAGTTTGTTTTGAATTTCGTTTGGATAGACATCTTCCTTAGTGTCTCCTCTAGTGATCCTCAAGTTTTGTTCGATTTCCTATGGTGGAATCTCCGAAAATTTGATGCCCTAGCCTTCACACCAAGAGGGAACCCTAGAAGCTAATCCTTCCACTTAAGGATCTCTTAAAGGCATGTGCTTTAGTACTTGGTGAAGTAAATCATAAATTGTCTTTTCTCTTGTCTACCTTGACCTTGGATGAACTCATATCTTGCTAAATATCTCAAACCTAAGTCTCGTGCAACCTTCCTTTTTAGGAGTTTTTCATGGAAAGTCTTACTAGCTTCTCCCAAAGCTTGCACATTTATTGAACCTTTCTGTTGAATGAGCACCTTCCCTCATTTCAAGCCTTTCACTAAAACACATCTATCACAAGTGAAGTAAATCATAAATTTTCTTTTCTCCTGTCTACCTTGACCTTCGATGAACTCATATCTTGCTAAATATCTCAAACCTAAGTCTCGTGCAACCTTCCTTTTTAGGAGTTTTTCATGGAAAGTCTTACTAGTTTCTCCCAAAGCTTGCACATTTATTGAACCTTTCTGTTGAATGAGCAACTTCCCTCATTTCAAGCCTTTCACTGAAACACATCTATCACAAGTGAGGGATACTGTCGATGAAAATCCAAGAATAGAACAGGACTGTAAATTTTTGAAGATGTTCTATGCTTGAAGCAACTTTACTTTTTATCCCAATATCAGTCAGCAATCACATAAACAATAAAGTAAAATGCTGATAGAACATACCAGTAGATCGACAGAAGACAAGCCAAAAATATATAATTGTGTTGGTGCGTTAAGGCGGTCAACAAGATGCTTCAACCAGCAAAGTCTCAATATGGTCAGCCAACTAGAAGTGTCACACAACCCTCTAGGATAGCCAAAACAGTCAACCCCAAAAGTCAACAAAAGTCAACATTGTCAGTCAACGGTCAACGTAAATAGCAGCGGTAGCAAGGTCAACGCAGCCAAGTCAAAGTCAAAGTCCAGCCTCGGGAATTGTGCCAAAAAATGAGGATTCACAAAATCGAAAGTTTGGGAGAGTTTCAAGTCAATTTGACCTTGCATTGACCAAAGTCAACGCTGCTGCAGAAACCCTATGCCGAAAACAGAAAATGTTGCTTGCTGAAATTTCCCCCGTGTGAAGAGAAGAGCCTCCAAGGTGATCGAACCAATCAGATGAGAGAGAGAAATGTGTGAGGATGAGATGAGTGAAAATGTCCTCCAACGTTGACCAATATATATCCATCAATGAGGGTGTGTGAGACAACTGCTGGGGCACTAAACCTTCAGGCCAACCAACACATATTTTGAATAAATTCAAAAAAAATGTTCTGCTCATCGGATCAAGATGATCTTTAGATCAATCTTGCACCTCTTCGAAAGGAGTCCAATAAAAATATTGGGATCTTCATCTGAGCATCACAACATGGAGTTTGGAACTATATGTCCAAAATTAACACTCCCTCTCAACTAGGGAGAACTCCATCCACCTGTGCAATCCAAACATCGTGCGTCATCCTGACGTAACTTGCTTTTTTATTTCATAACAAAAGTGGGTCAGTCACAAAGACATCATTCCTGGATAACAGATTCAGCCCAAAGGTCCGAAACCTCTATAGGACTCAAAAAGAGTCTCATACCAACTCGAAGTTGGTTTATCTGACCCAAAGTCAACAGGAGGTCTGAAACCTCACTCTACTTGATCCCAGATCAAGTGGTTGGACCTTGCCATCCTAGATAGAGAGTACGGCAATCTCTGATGCGTCCATCAGTATTTGCTACTAGTCTCTAAATTTTCCCACCTCACTGGCCAAATGAGAGGTACTTCCCATGAGCCCTGAACTCAATGGGTAGGATGCATATGGGGCACAGATCATGAGAGGTGAACCAACTTAATCATCATAACGTTGGGCAGAAGCACACCAACAAGGTTCGGCAACCCTAGCCTTGTGGTTGCTTATAGCTCTGAAAGGTTATCCCCAAAGCCTCCCAAAGCTCCCAAAGCTCATCGTCCAACAGGACCCTCCGAATAGTGTCTTTCCACAATACCAAGATTCTCACGGAAGGTTAGGAATTTGACCTTCCCCACAGGCTTTGTGAGAAAATCCGCGACCTGCTCATCAGTTCCTATATGATCGAGCCTTACAACACCTCGCTGTACCATATCCCGGATAAAGTGGTACCTGATATCAATATGCTTGCATCGATCGTGGAACACGGGATTCTCAGACAACCGAATCCCACTCTGGTTATCACAGAGTATCACGGTGGTATCTAGCACATGCCCAAACAACTCACTGCAGAGCTTTCGCAACCACACTGCTTCACAACAGGCCATACTCGCAGCAATGTATTTGGCCTCTGCGGTGCTCAAAGCCACCGACTTCTGCTTCCTGCTCATCCACGATATTGAAGCAGAACCAAGTCTGAGGCATCATCCCGATGTGCTCTTACGATCCACCACAGTGCCAGCCCAATCGGCATCAGTATATCCATGGAGTGTCACGCTCCCGGCATTGTATCTCAGCCCATGGTTTATTGTGCCCCGAAGATATCTCAATAGATTCTTGGCACCAACCAGTGAATGTGATGAGGCTAAACCATATGTTGACTCAAAGTGTTCACTGCAAAACATACGTCCAGACGGGTGTTCACTAAGAACATCAGGGCCCCTACGAGTTGACGATACTCAGTAGGATTCGCTAGCACAGGCCTAGCAGTGCTACCACTCAACTTCTTGAAGTTGAGCTCCATCGTTGTCGACACAGACTTACAATCCACCATACCAAATCTTTCCAAAAGCTTCACAATGTATTTTCCTTGAGAAAGGAAAATCTCGCCAGGTCTCTGCCAGACCTCCAGGCCTAGAAAGTAATGCATCAGTCCTAGGACCTTCATCTTGAACTTAGCAGCGAACTCCCTCTTGCACTGATGAATGAGAGGGTCAGCACCTCTCAGGAAGAGGTCGTCCACATACAGCACCAAAATGAGAGGCTTTTCTCTATCAACCTTGAAGTAAAGGTTTGGATCAGCGTTACTACGAGTGAAGCCCAACTTCATCAGGTAGCTATCTATCCTCTCGTACCAAGCTCTCGGTCCTTGCTTCAACCCATAGAGGGCTTTCTTCAACCTGCAGACATGGGTGTCCCGATCCTGGACTTCGAACCCCAGAGGTTGCTCCACATACACCTCTTCCTTTATTGCACCATGTAGAAATGCAGTCTTCACATCGATCTGATGAAGACTCCATCCTTGCGTAGCAGTAAGGGCTATGATCGATCGGATGATGGTATATCAGCTCACAGGTGCAAATATGTCATCATAGTCTACGCCTTCCTTTTGAGAGAAGCCACGGGCAACGAATCTTGCCTTGAACTTTTCAGCACTTCCATCAGATCCATGCTTGATCTTGTAGAGCCATTTCGAGGTGACAACTGCTTTGTCCTCCGGTCTTGGAACCACATCCTAGACATCATTCTTCATTATGGACTCATACTTCGTGCATAGCATCCTTCCGTATTTGGATGCTCTGCGTTTTCGCAAGATCTGGTGCTCGCATTGTACAATAGTACCCATGGTCGCTAGATACCCTTGGTATCTGCTACCGCTTCTTTCATTTTTCGAATTCCCCCTTTGGGGCTACATGTCTCTGTATCCTCGAGAGTGTCCCCGAGCTATGATGGCCTCTTCCTCATCGGGACAGGACTGAATTGCATCTTACCTGGCCCTTCAAAGACGGCATCGTCTAATGTTTCCGGCTTCTTCTTGATTTCCGTGCCTTTGCTCATGATCTTCCTCAGATCTCAGAAGATTGACTACTTTCCTCAGGGAAGCATCTTCATCAAAGGTGACATCGTGGCATATCTCCACTTCCCTTTAACCAGGCACATAGACTCTATAGGCCTTCGAAGTTTCGTTGTAGCCCACAAACATTCCTTTCTTCCCAGAAGCATCCAGCTTGCTCCTCTGCTCCTTCGACACATGAAAATAAACAAGACAGCCAAAAACTCTAAAATGTGAGACGTCAGGTTTCTTACCAAAGAAAACCTCTTCGGGAGTTTTGGAGTCCAGAGAAAAATGCGGGCATCAGTTTTGTATGTACACAACAGTGTTCGCAACTTCTCCCCATAGAAACTTCGGAAGACCTTAGTCACATAGCATGGCATGGGCAGCTTCCACAATGGTCCTATTCTTCCGTTCAGCAACGCCATTCTGCTCAGGAGTATAGACAGTTGTGGTCTCCCTCTTGATACCAGCTTCTCTGCAAAAGTTCTTGAACTCGTTCGTCTCATATTCAGTGCCATTATTGGTCCTCAATATCTTGATCTTCTTCCCTGTCAGATTTTCCACCAAGGCTTTGAAGGTACGAAACCACATGAAAGCTTCATCCTTCTTCTTCAAGAAGTATATCCAGGTTTTGCAAGAGAAGTTATCAATGAATGTCATATAATAATAACATCCTCCTAAGGATGTCACGGGCAACATACCACATAGATCAGAATGGATCGATTGCAAGACATCAGATGTCTTTGTGACACTTGAGGGGAAAGGTCCCCTTGTATGCTTTCCTTCAGCACAACCCTGACATACACCTTCATGATTATTTGAGAACTCGGGCATCCCTGTCACCACCTTCCTTCCTTCGACAAGGGCCTTGTAGTGAAGGTGTCCAAACCTTTGGTGCCATAGTTCAGTCTGTCGTATAGTATCACACGTCATCGCTCCCAGTGGAATTCCTCCAACCTGGTAGAGTATATCAACTCTAAACCCAATCGTGATAGCTTCCTTGAAACTCTTCTTCCGGATACGCACCTTCCCATCAACGAATGCTACATTAAAACCTTTGTCTTCTATGGCCGATATAGACACAAGGTTCTTCTTCAAATCAGGTACATAGAGTACATCATACAGGTGGAGGACTTGACCTTGAGACAAGTGGATAGTCCCTGTCCTTGTCCCTTTCATGGGATATTTGGCATTATCTCCAAGGATAATTTCCAGATTAGTATCCTTCTCAACCATATCAAAAAGTGCTTCCTTGAACCCAGTGATGTGCCTTGAGGCACCACTATCTATCACCCAGACATCCATAGTGTTGGGTGGAGATGCAACAGAGAGAGCAGATACAAGAATGAATTCATTAATTTTATCAACAACATTTGATTCCTCATACCTAGAATTTCTCGACCTTTTGAAAGATTGCCCATTTCCGTAGGAGGGAGCCTTCCTCTTCCCCTTGAACCTATTGTTCCTTTGATTGCCATTCCTCCAGTTGTTGTTGTTGTCATTATCATCGGGAGAATCCTTCTTGAAAGGGCATTCTCTACCATAGTGTCCAGGCTTGTGGCAACTGTAACATTTGCCTTTCTTTCCTTGGGCCCCTGATCTTCCTTTGTTCCTTGGACCACCAAAGTTCTTCTTCTTAGTTTGAGCAGCGAAGGCAGCATTTTCTTCATTTTCATATTCTTTCATCCTTGTCTCTTCTTGTACGCATCTCAATAGTACTTCGTCAAAATCAGGTATCACATTGTTATTGAGAATGATAGTGTTGAATACATGCCATTCGGATGAGAGACCTCCAAGTGCGGTGAGAACCATCTCTCGATCAGCTATTGTCTCCCCAATAGCCAGAAGATTATTCCTGATTTCGGTCAGCTTCAGAAAATATGATCGTATCGTACTCATCCCTGCCTTTCTTCAGATTCTTCAATTGATTCTTGAAGAATAGGACTTGATTCGCATTGTTGGCCTTGAACATGTGGACCAACTTATCATACATCTCCTTGGATGTGCCCAGTTCAGAGATGTAGGCAACCAAACTCTTATGAATTGAGTCCCTTATCATCAACTTTGCTTTGATTTCCCCCTTCTTATACTTTGTTTTGGCAGCAGCAATTGCAGTGGATGGAGGCTCTTGGATTTTACCATGCACATAGTCTATGACATCTTGATCTTCTAAATTAAGATCCAATGTCACCTTCCAGGCATGGAAGTCATCCTTCCCAGTCAGTTTGTCATCAGCCTTAAAGCCATTGTAGTTTGAGGAACCCATCATCTTCTTTGGTGATTGCTACAAACTAGGGCTTTGTCTTCACCTCAGCTTTGATACCATGTAAATTTTTGAAGATGTTCTATGCTTGAAGCAACTTTACTTTTTATCCCAATATCAATCAGCAATCACATAAACAATAAAGTAAAATGCTGATAGAACATACCAGTAGATCGACAGAAGACAAGCCAGAAATATTTAAGTGTGTTGGTGTGTTACGGCGGTCAACAGGACGCTTCAACCAGCAAAATCTCAATACGGTCAGCCAACCAGAAGTGTCACACAACCCTCTGGGACAGCCAAAACAGTCAAGTCAACCCCAAAATTCAACAAAAGTCAACGTTGTCAGTCAACATTCAACGCAAACAGCAACAACAGCAAGGTCAACGCAGCCAAGTCAACGTCAACGTCCAGCCTCCGGAATTGTGCCAAAAAATGCGGATTCATAAAATCGAAAGTTTGGGAGAGTTTAAGGTCAATTTGACCTTGCGTTCACCAACGTCAACACTGCTGCAGAAACCCTAGGCTGAAAACAGAAAATGCTGCTTGCTGAAATTTCCCACGTTGTGAAGAGAAGAGCCTCCAAGGTGATCGAACCAATCAAATGAGGAGAGAGAAATGTGTGAGAATGAGATGAGTGAAAATGTCCTCCAACGTTGACCAATATATATCCATCAATGAGGGTGTGTGAGACAACTGCTGGGGCACTAAACCTTCAGGCCGACCTGCACATATTTTGAATAAATTCAAAATAAATGTTCTGCTCATCGGATCAAGATGATCTTTAGATCGATCTTGCACCTCTCTGAAAGAGGAGTCCAATAAAAATATTGGGATCTTCATCTGAGCATCACAACATGGAGTTTGGACCTAGATGTCCAAAATTAACAAGGACTTAGGTTGTGGTGACAGTGGGCCTATGTTCGAAGGTGTTGTTGTGCCCTCTAGCTTTTGCCTCTTTACAAGGCCTGCTAGTTTATGCAGCAACATATTTGGCATTGTTTTCAAGGACACAAGATGTGTGTCTTATTCCCCATACGACAATATTGACACATCTTTTGGCGACTCCATTGGAAGAACAAAACCCTAGTTCTTCATTGAACTTCAAAGCGAGTGCTTATAGGGTGAAGCAAGCATCTATCAAGGCATCTTTGAATTCACCCTGGCAAATCCTACATGATTGATATGTGTAACATAATAGGATGTCTTATTTTGATGAATTCCATGTCCTAGACATTGTTGCCATCCCTGGGTACCCTAATCATGTCACCTAGAATACTATACGTGGGTTGTTCAAGTTTGATGGTGATCCTCTTTCTGCAATTGATCATGTAGAAAGATTTATTGCATCTGCCTCAAAGGCTGAAGTGGTTCACCACGATGTCCTCATAATGTTATTCATGAGATCCCTCCATGGTCATAATTCATGGTTATATAATTACAAGCCTAGAAGCATCTTGTCAATTGAAGCATTCTTTGATGGCTTTCTTAAATATTTTCAAAATTTCCAAACATTAGATATTGAAGAGAAAGCCTACATTGAGCATGAGGAAGATCTTGGGTAAGATGACCCCAACACCGGCTTGAACATTGACATTAGTGATTACATGGATATTGAGGAAGGGAAGTGGAATATTAATGACCATCGCTTTGACAAAGACCCTATTTATGATAACAATGATGATACTAGTAGGAGTCAGGACCTTTGTCTTGCATTTTTCCTCATATCATTAAAATGAGGTAATCGTTTCTAAGCCATACATTGGAAATGGTGGGCCCATGATGGTTTTCCCTTTCCAATATAATCCTCGTGATGAGCATCATAGTCGTTATTCCTTGCCAGTTGTCCCCTTTTCCTTCTCATCATAATATTATGGTAACCATGAAGCATGACATCTATAAGAAGGACCATGAAGAGGATGATATGCCTAAGGTAGCCCTTCATCAAAGGTTCATGAGCTTGATTGTAGATATCTCTATCTTTTGGTTGAGAGAGCGGATCCAATGGTACAGGTCACATCCCTATTTTCCTTCATCCTCCATGATCTTTTATACATGGTCGCTTTACTTCCCCACCTCCTACCCTCATGATCCAGCATATGATTATCCTTGTCCTTGATTTTGGAATTATCTCAGGAGTAATCGTAAGGGCACATGCCTTTATAGTGATCCATTGATATGTTTCCTACATTGGCTCTATGATTACACTTAGTATTTACATAATAACATATGCATGTTATCTATGATTACACTTGGTATTTACATAATAGCATATGCATGTTAGAGTAGGATGCATTGCATATTGAGTTTTGCATTAGTATTTTAATTTCATATTGTATTCCCCTGCTAAGATTAGATGCATTTAAATTAAACATGCATTTTAGAGTAGATTTTATTTCCTGTTTGGTATTATTCTCTAACAAAAGCATGGGCGATTAAAGTACACCTTTGACACATGATGCCTTTGTTTGCTCGTTTGTTATGTGTAAATAACAAGTCTACAGTCCCGAGAAATTGATAGTATTCTCATGAACTCCCCTTTCGAGTACATCGTTCGTGCACTCTACTAAGAGCTCATGTCCCAGTTGGAGCCAGATGTTACCCACCACCTGTGCGTGACCCCTATAGGAGAAATTTTCTCCTAGATCTGTCTTTAGTTGGCAGCCACCAGCACCTTGTAGCCACCTGATAGCTATGATGTGCTACCATTCTCCACCACCTGAGCCAACCATTGTGTACCCTCGCTCATCCGTCATGATCGTATATTTGAAGGTGGTCCATCCATCCCCGAAGGTATGATTTTTCATTATGTAGTTCGGTTTTTATGCTTACTTTTCTTGGGCACACTTGGGCATGAATTATTAGGCAACATGGAAGAAGCAAGGGCTTCGACTATACTCTTGTTTCCTTATGCCAACTGGAGGGTTTAATCATGTACCCTAGTCCCATGGGATCTCCTTTATTGGCTACTAGCTTTAGGAGTGGCACTATATGGGAAACCCTGATTTTGGTTGAGGGGCCCCGCTTCTCGACACCATCTATCTCACTCCCCTCTGCTTATTCCCATCTGGGTTCACAAGGTGTTAGCACCCCCCTCCCCTTGTCCACACCTTGGATCGGGCCTGGAATGATACCCCGGAGGTTGATGCAGCCAAAAATAAGGATGAAAGCATAATATGGCCACATATAACAGGAAATGTACCACAAAATGCAAAAGATTGTCGAGACAATAAAATTTAGCACTTGGGCAAGAGCCAAAAATGAGCTCTACCACCTATCATTATTGCCATCACCCTAGTTCCTAGGGGCCTTGTGAGTGCCCCTTACATCATTCAGGAACCTATGAATGTCCCAACCCCTGGTGGGCAATGAACTTTCCAACCTTAAGGGTGTGATCACTACTATATTTACACATCATGCTCTTATTCCCTTGAGCCCTGTGCAGTAAAATGAAGAAAAATCAATAAAAAGGCAAAATAAAAATGAAGAAGGGTGGAAAAACAATGGTTTGGGGAACTCATGTACCACAATTGCTCCCTCCTACATTCATATACCCAAGGTGTAGGATTTCCTTGTCATAGCTACCCTTGTACCATGGCATGTGGCCTAGAGCCTTCCCTTTGTCCAAACTTTGCTCCATCATTATTTCACACGACACCTGCTACTTTAAGGGTGTACAATGGACTTGTCATTCCCTTAGATGTTGAAACCACCTAATAGGGTCCTTCATTAACCTCTCTAGTCAAGGGAGGCAACACCAGTACATGTCTAAAGCCCCAAATTTGGAAGGGACACCCACTATGAAGTGTCCACCTCTGCCCTCAATCAGCAAGCTTATTTACTCAATTGCACTAATGAATTATTGTATTGAAAGGTGAAGAGACGCATTGGATCTTATATAGGAGATTGCAGGTGGATTTTTCATCTTATGCTTGGCCTTCCTATATGGGATCCAAGCCCTCCAGAGGATCACATTGGCATTTGTAGGGTGAGCATTGAGAGCCATGGGCCTCCATCCATGCAGCGCATGGATTGCCACACCATTGGCTTCTTCAGCACCACCATTTGCTTGCTCATGCCGCAATTATTCAAAGATGATGATACACTTTGACCACGTTGCCCAATCGGCTACACATTTGCACCCGACATTTGGCAATTGTTCTAAGGCCCAGAGGAGGTTATGTCTTTCCTAGGGAGACATGGGAGGGCAGGTGTCATCTTCTATCCCTCATTGATGGAGCATTAACTTGATCTTGAGCCACATGTAGAGCTATCTGACCCATTTGGAGCCCATAGAGCCCAAATAGAGGTTTGGAGATGTTTGCAGCATAGGGAGGGCATCCCCCGCTTCGTCATCATGTTTGAGGGCCTCACTATCATTTTTAGCACATGAAGCCTCAACATTTCCCCTCAGGCCTCCACGTCAGCCTTGCGTGGGCATAAGAGGGCTAATTTGACTTAATTTTTGAGCTATCATGGTTGGCTTGTAAACATGGCTGGGTTACTTGACATTTTAGGCATTGGAGGGGCTTTGTGTTTCATATTTTGAACTCGTAGCTATTGTATAAATAAAAGAGAGCTAGTCTCTCCCTATGACCACTTTGGATTTTCGATATCTCTTCTTAAGAATTTCGAACCTGCAATTTGAGGACGAATTTGGATGATTTGGATGCATTTTGATGTTTGGAAATTTTCACTATCTCTCTTGGAGCTTCTTTTTGGCATTGTGATGGATGGATATATTCTTCATTGTCTTGTAAGTGTTATTTAATCTTATATTTCTGATTTTTTTTAACGTCCAATGCATAGAATATTGTCTCATGGTTATTAATGTGGCCTAATTGATGAAATTTTGTCTAAACATTGAAAACTATTGGGAGATTTTGCATGCGTTACTCATGGATAATGAATGAATGAATGTTCCTAAAGGATTTGTTGCATTTTGCATCCTTGAAACTCTATTAACAATTTCCATAGAGTATAAATATCTAGAAGTGGTGTGTAGCTGCTTCATTAGGGCTAACGAAGCTGCTTCTAGGTCTCCCTAAAGAGTGAGTTGCCATATCAAGATTATCTTTGACTCCAATTCTCCCAATTACTAGGCACTGGTCTTAAATCCTTGGTGATCACTCTTAGCTTGATAAAATCATCTTTCTTTTCACCTCTTTCTCGCCTCTTTTCCTCATCCCTTTAAAGATAACAAGGCCTCCATAGGGCTTGGTGTGAAATCCATTAGAATAGTGTGTTTTGAATTTCACTTGGATAGACCTCTTCCTTAGTGTCTCCTTTAGTGATCCGCAAGTTTTCGTAGATTTCCTACGGTGTAATCTCCAGAAATTTGATGCCCTAGCCATCACACCAAGTGGGAACCCTAGAAGCTAATCCTTCAACTTGGGGATCTCTTCAAGGCATGTACTTTAGTACTTAGTGAAGTAAATCATAAAGGGCATTTTCTCTTGTGTATCTTGACCTTGGATGAACTCATATCTCACTAAATATCTCAACCCTAGGTCTCGTGTAGCCTTCCTTTTTAAGGGTTTTTTGTGGAAAGTCTTACTCGCTTCTCCCAAAGCTCACACATTTATTAAACCTTTCCATTGAATGAGACACCTTCCCTCATTTCAAGCCTACCATTGAAACACATCTATCACAAGTGAGGGATATTGGGACTCCTATCGCTGAAAATCTGTTTATAGAAGGGGACTTAGGAGGCTATGGTGACAGTGGGCCTCTATCCCAAGGTATTGTTGTGCCCTCTATCTTTTGCCTCTTTACAACGCCTTCTAGTATGTGCAGCAACAGTGTCATTGAGGAATAATTGTACATAAAGCAGCCCTTGTGCTTTGAAGTAAGTGGAAAGGAGTCCCATGTTTGTTTTGCAATAAACACCTTGAGTCCATTCATGGTGGAGCTAAGGCAGGAACATGGGTAATAATGAAACATGTGCTTAGGTATTTAAGAGGCACAATGGAGTATGGTCTGAGATATCTTCGAGATGGTCTAGTGAAGATGCAACAACATTCTAACTTCCGACTAAGATTGAATCAACATTGCAACAAACAGGAAGAGCACCTCAAGGTGTTGCTTCAAATTGGATCAATGATGGTATCATAGTTCAACAAGAAGGAAACTTCCATAGAATTTAGCTCAGGAAAGAGTAGAGATCACTTCATTCAAGACAGTGTTCTGATGAAAGTAGTGAAGTTCCAATATATTCCCACAAATCAAAGGTAGCTAATATTCTAACCAAGTCCTTGGCAAAAGGGAAGCCTAAGGCATTCGTAGATAGACTTAGATTGGTGCAGAATTGGTCTCTCGCCAAGAGGGTGTGTTTGGAATTATAGCTTGAAGAAGAACTTCAACACACTTTCAATATGAATGTGAAAATAGTTCGTGATTTTTTTGAAAAGTGATTTTTTTCATAATTCATTATATCTTTAGTAGTTGAGTCTAAAAATGCATCTTATGCACGACAGACTAGGAGTAATATTAAAAATAGACTCCCCACGAAAAGTATAAAGATAGGTCATTGGGTCAAGGTAGATGTTTTCATTACACATGAATGGTTGATTAGTTTGAGCAACTGACAGAAAGGGGCAATGCAAGAAATCAAGTAATAGGTGCCTCTAGGAAATTCTTAGTTCAATATGATTGTACATTATAGCTCTGTACATTAGTATGGAAGTGCATATAGTCATATAATCAGAAAAGTACAGATCCATGGAGTCGTACAAAGACTGTACAGCAAAGTCATATGCAGGCGTACAGTGCACACAACAGTGTCATATGCAGTCGTACAACGTACAATAGTGTCATATAGTAGAGATCTATTGTTTCTTATTTTTTCAACAAGTGTACTTGTCAAGCAAACTATAGAAGCTCAAGTTCAAGGTGATATAAGTAACTGTGCAGTGTTGTATTTGTGGGTAGCTTATAAAGGTTTCCTTGTAAGTTTTTCAAAAGAATGTGTTATCACAAAATCTAGCACCTTAGTGCAAAGCCTTTCACAAGGGGCTAAGACAAGTGTAACATGGAAGCGTTACCACTATCACCTTAGTAATGAATCCCCTCTCTTTAGTGAAAAATGGATCTCACACAAGGGAGACTCCCCTAGTAGCTTCAAGGAATCCTTCGGCAAGAAGAGCTCAAGTCTAAGGCCTCCTATATTAACTACTCAATAACACAACTCAATCATAAACATTCACGGTAAAGGATAAGGTGGTTTATTAGGGCAATTTCCATATTTCAGTATATGAGGTTTCTATGACAATTGACTATTTTATCAAGTTTATATAGGTAAAAGAAGGAACATTAAACACTACAAATAAAAAAATGATATGACTGTTGCAAAACTTGCAATTAAGATAGTCTATTTCAGAATACAAGAAGTTATTACAGCAGCTAATAAATCAGGCCTTGAACAAAATAAATACCGAGACAATTAGGACTGAAAACAAGAATTAGAGTAGGGCTTAATTATTATACAAATTCTGAAATTTAAATAGCATATAACAGCACTAAGATGGTTGTAAAATATATCAGCAATGCAATATATGATGAATGAATCTATTTTAACCATACAAAAACTCATAAACCCTAGATGTCTAGCTATTCTATGACTGAATGTGAATATTTTGCTGTTATGAACCATAATCTAACCCTAAAGAAGCAAATAAAAGTAAAATCCCATTGTTAAAAAAATCAATGATGGGCTCCTCATAGTCTTCATGTGAAAATCGTGACTCTGTAGAGACATCGATATGTAATATTCCAACTAGGAAAATAGTAGTGAATATCAAAAACATGAACTAAGCTACAACAACTAAAATTTAACCACACATGTGCAAATCAATACACCAAAGAAATGGGGCAAAGTGTTGAGCCATTTTATTAAATCTGAAGGTAAGGGTACATATAAGTGAGAACAATAGAACCTGGGCTTGCTTTTGCAAACTATGCAAACCCTAGGTGAAAGTATGATGACCCAAGTGTTGGAAATGGCCTCAAATTGGTAGCATGTGTTACCCACCACTTTGTGGGTGATATTCCTGGGAGAAATATTTTCTCCACGATGGACCTCAGTAGGCAGCCAACAATCCCTTGTAGCCCTCAACTAGCTCATTGTGCCATTTCTCCGCCACCTGAGCCATCCATGTGGTCCCTCACCCATTTGTATTGATCATAAATTTGAAGGTGGGCCTCCCGAACCTGAAGGTATGTCTTGCCATTTGGTAATTGAGTATTGGGTTTGCTTATCATGGACACTTCTGGGCATGGATTAATGGGGGGATTCAGCAGAAAGAGTGGGCTTAGTTTGTGCTTTTGTCCCCTTGACCTCTTTTTGGGGTGTTACCCTTGGATTTTAGTCTCGTGGGATCTCCTTTACTGCCTTCTTGAATGGAGATCTGAAAGAAAATGTTTTTATGTTTCTCAACCAAAAGGGACAAGAGCACAAAGTATGCAAGCTTATCAAATGCTTGTATGGCCTCAAACAAGCACCGCAAGCCTGGTACGAAAAATTGACTAAGCATCTTCTGAAACTAAATTTCAAACACTTTGATCTTGATGATGCAACTTTATTTGTCAAGAAAGTTGGCAAAATGGTTGTCTATCTTGTGGTATAGGTAGATGATCTATTGATGATAGGGAAAAATGAAAATTATATTGCGTCCATAAAGAAAGAATTGAGGAAAGGATTTGAGATGATAGATTTGGGATATGTTCACTATTATTTGGGTATCAAAGTAACCCAACATCAAAAAATTATTCCTCTGTCAAAGGAAGTGTATTGGAGATTTGTTGAACAAATTTGGCATGGTTGAATGTAATCCTTTGTCCACTCCCACTCTAATGGAACAAAATTTAAAGCTCACATCCAAAGAAGGAAATGATTTGATGATGCACCTAAGTACAAACAACTTGTAGGTAGTCTTAACTACCTCACTACTACCAAACCAGACATTTCATTTGTTGTTGGAGTCTTTTCCAGGTTTATGCAAAAACCTTGTGAGGGCCATTGGCCTGTTGCAAAAAGAGTTCTAAGGTACTTGACGGGAACTCAAGACTTTGGAATCAAATATACACAAGTGGACGACTTCAGCTTGATTGGATACTTTGATTCACTTTGATAAGTCAAGGTATGTTATGTGTCTTGGATCAGGAGTTGTCTCCTGGAGTTCACGCAAACAATCTGTTCCAACAGATTCCACAACAGAGGCAAAATATGTAGCAATTGCATAAGCAACCAAGGAGATTGTGTGGCTCAGGAAAATTCTTGAAGATTTGAAGGAGAAACAAGTGCACTCTACTCCTATTTTAATTGACAACACTTCTCCAATAAAATTGGCCAAGAATCCAAAATTTTGTGACCGAACCAAGCATATCAATACAAAGTATCAATTGATTCGACATCATGCTTAGGCCAAGACTATTCACCTATGCCATTGTTCCACAAATGAGCAGATTGCAGGCATCTTCACCAAAGCGCTTGGAAGAGAAAAGTTTGAAAGATTAAGAATGATGCTTGTACTTACAAACACTACTTCAGATTAAGGGGGGGAATGTTGACACCTAATCATCCGGGATTGGGCAAATATATTGTAAATATGTAAATATAAAATAAGAAGACAAAGAGACATTGGAATGTGTATCCCAATGGTCTTGATTGGATACTTTGATTCACTTTGATAAGTCAAGGTATGTTATGTGTCTTGGATCAGGAGTTGTCTCCTGGAGTTCACGCAAACAATCTGTTCCAACAGATTCCACAACAGAGGCAAAATATGTAGCAATTGCATAAGCAACCAAGGAGATTGTGTGGCTCAGGCAAATTCTTGAAGATTTGAAGGAGAAACAAGTGCACTCTACTCCTATTTTAATTGACAACACTTCTCCAATAAAATTGGCCAAGAATCCAAAATTTTGTGACCGAACCAAGCATATCAATACAAAGTATCAATTGATTCGACATCATGCTGAGGCCAAGACTATTCACCTATGCCATTGTTCCACAAATGAGCAGATTGCAGGCATCTTCACCAAAGCGCTTGGAAGAGAAAAGTTTGAAAGATTAAGAATGATGCTTGTACTTATAAACACCACTTCAGATTAAGGGGGGAAATGTTGACACATAATCATCCGAGATTGAGCAAATATATTGTAAATATGTAAATATAAAATAAGAAGACAAAGAGACATTGGAATGTGTATCCCAATGGTCTCTTTCGACTATGTGTATATATTAATGTTCCTCTTAATACAAAATTCAATTTTGGAGTTACCATCTACCTGGCCTAACACTACTAATATTTGTAATTTAGCACGTACAAGAGAAATATAAAATAAAAGTGTACAAAGAAGACAAGTAATAACATATATTTTAGAAGAATATAGCACCAGTCATGTCCGACACTCCTTCAAAATAAGGAAGAGGAAGATGAGTAACCTCATCCTTGTTGAATGGCTTGTGTAAGCAAGCTAATAAATTCATACATCATAAATAACCACGTGTTCCAAAAACATAAGTTATGATAACTGCAACACTAAACTAGCATTCATACATCTATAAGTTCCCTTTATGCATCACATGATTACATTTAAGAATATATTGTCTATGGTATTACATCCTCTGAAGTTGTTTTGCATTTGTTTTATGGTTTTGTTTCAGTTTTGGAATCCAAAGAAGGATCTTGAACCATGTGTTGATGTAATATTTATGAACTGTGGTAAAGATTTATTAAGAATGATGCTTGTACTTACAAACACCACTTCAGATTAAGGGGGGGAATGTTGACACCTAATCATCCGGGACTGGGCAAATATATTGTAAATATGTAAATATAAAATAAGAAGACAAAGAGACATTGGAATGTGTATCCCAATGGTCTCTTTCTCCTATTTGTATATATTAATGTTCCTCTTAATACAAAATTCAATTTTGGAGTTACCATATACCTGGCCTAACACTACTAATATTTGTAATTTAGCACGTACAAGAGAAATTTAAAATAAAAGTGTACAAAGAAGACAAGTAATAACATATATTTTAGAATAATATAGCACCAGTCATATCCGACTCTCCTTCAAAATAAGGAAGAGGAAGATGAGTGACCTCATCCTTGTTGAATGGCTTGTGTAAGCAAGCTAATAAATTCATACATCATAAATAACCATGTGCTCCAAAAACATAAGTTATGATAACTGTAACACTAAACTAGCATTCATACATCTACAAGTTCCCTTTATGCATCACATGATTACATTTAAGAATATATTGTCTATGGTATTACATCCTCTGAAGTTGTTTTGCATTTGTTTTATGGTTTTGTTTCAGTTTTGGAATCCGAAGAAGGATCTTGAACCATGTGTTGATGTAATATTTATGAACTGTGGTAAAGATTTATTTTTTGTTAATGCCTGTCTGCAGGAGAATCCTAGTGTTTAGGCTTATTGATGAACCAATTTTAAGTATAGATGTTTGTTAGTATGTATAGAAGATTATATCTACGTCATATAAGTTCAGGCCCTCTTAGAAGGAAGATTTAAAATACTGGAAGACATATGCTGATCGTATTTCATTTTTTCTCGTTAATGAAATTATTAATTATTTTATACACAAAAAATAATCTATGGTATTAAATCAATATTTATGCTTGAACGAGTACTGGATGATATTTATCACCCATACACTACTATAGTTTATTGCTTACAATAGACGAGATAGCAATGAAAGTAAAACTATGTTGCATTGATCTGATATAAATGCTGACATTGTATGCAGTACCATGTCCATTGTCTATAAAGAAGCATTACATAGAAAATTAAATGACGCAAAGGTAGTATTCCACCAAGATTAGATTTTTGTACCTGAAAGAGCAAAAATGTAAGAGCTACTAGGTAAACAACTGCTATTCCATGAACCAATCGCCAAATTGCCGGATGAGGTCTAATCAATATGCTGACAAAGTCGAATTATTTAGTATCATTATGAGCAATGCACAAAATCATTTTACTTCTAGAAACAATCAACTAAAAGAATTACATGCCCCACTTAAACATGGCATACCTTAATAAACACACTCTAAATCTGCATCATGAATAAATATTTAATTGATTCCTTTAAAAGAGGATGATATTCCAAATGCAGCATGAGGAACACGGATAAGCATCAGGTGGATCACTTACGTGGAGGGTGCTTGCAGCAAGCAATAACCAAGAAAAACAGCTATCATTGCCCAAACACCTCTGCAAAATTGCATATTGATATAATATAAGCTGTCATCAAGGTTAATTGTTAATGAAGCAAATATTTATATATCATTTATTGTTGCACTATATCCAAACAAAAGGCAAATAATGATCTTTGTGAACAGTGATTTCATGCGCTATAAATTCAGGACTTAAAACAAGACGAAGATATATCCAAATAATGCCAAAATAAAACATAAAGATCTACCAAATTTTTTATTTGAAAATATCCAAATAATCCCACAATAAAATATAAAGATCTACCAAATTTGTCATTTGAAGATTTTACTCGTGGAAAATACAAATTATAAACTTCAGAGCAATGTAAACAACATAAATCACTCTTATAAGTTCGCCAACCCAATTTACGGCTTTCTTCTTAGGCAAGGTTAAATTCAACACATAAGCAATGTTAGCGTTAAAAAGAGAGTACATCTATGAACAGTTTCTTCAAGAGGTTGATGGTAAAGTGGTTTTAACTTTTCCTTGTCCCTGCTTCTATTGCAAATTTAGTGCAATTTAATCACTATTTTTAGGAAAATGGATCCACCCATGCAACTTTTGTTCAAAATTTTCATGTGAATATATATACAACTACAGCTATAAAGACATGGTGGTGTGTTGTGTTACCAAGAGCACCTGCCCCCGGGCTCTGTCCCTCCTTGGAACAAGGCTCCAAGCAAAAGTGTCCATGGAATGACTTTAGAGCAATGTAAACAACAAAAATCACTCTTATAAGTTCGCCAACCCAATTTACGGCTTGCTTCTTAGGCAATGTTAAATTCAACTCACAAGCAATGTTAGCGTTAAAAAGAGAGTACATCTACGAACAGTTTCTTCAAGAGGTTGATGGTGGAGTGATTTTCCTTGTCCCTACTTCTATTGGAAATTTAGTGCAATTTAATCACTATTTTTAGGAAAATGGATCCACCCATGCAGCTTTAGTTCAAAATTTTCAGGTGAATATATATACAGCTACAGCTATAAAGACATGGTGGTGTGTTGTGTTACTAGGAGCACCTCCCCCAGGGACCTGTCCCTCCTTGGAACAAGGCTCCAAGCAAAAGTGTCCAGGGAATGCCCTTGGGAGCATGCTCCCGACCATTTTGGCACGCTCTTTGTGAATTTGGGAGTATGACACTCCATGGGATGCTCCCGAAGCTAGGGAGTGCACTCCCTAAGGTGCTCCCAAGATGCTCTTTGCACAGTTCTGCAACCCATTCTTCGCGCAGAGTTCAGGGTCCACCCATTTCACCTTGAGGTCCTTTCCTTCTTGGTCTCTTTCCTCCATCGAGTCAGGACTTACAGAGATTCTACTACCGAGAGAGACAGATACCCCTATCTTGTACTTTGTTCTTTGGAGGCCATCGCTTTGGCTAACCCCCTCAAGTCATGCTCATGGATGGTTCGTAGAGGCATCTCAGCTCCTTCAATCGATGACCATCTCTCCAAATCGCCTTCCACCATTTAGTTTCTCCCTTGATAGACTAGTTCATTTTATCGACTCAACGGATACTGAATCAAGCCATCAGAGAGGATTCTACAGATTATGCATTCAGGTCACTTGGACATCCCCCTTGGTGAGCCTTTGCTCAAAGATGTCCTTCTACCTAGAGCTCTTATCAAACAGAGACTTCATCTGCTAACAGTAACCTTCAATTCGATGATTCATCTACTCCCATGTATCTTATAGTTGTATCATCTAATCCATCCATCTCTACATGTAATCCAGTTCACTTTGAACGTCCTGTAATATCTTAACAACTAGGGAAGCGAGACTTACAGGTAAAACGGATTCAATTCCATAGAAAAGTTCAAATGGGGCCTTTCCCATAGAGCATTTAGTATTGACCTAGTTTTTGGAGTTTCATGATGGCCTCATCATTCACCCCCCTTATACTGGTAGGCACAAGATGCACTCACTCAAGATCCCATTGGGGAAGCTTCGAGTTAGGTCCCATCGACTTCGCGTGGAGACAGATCACCATATACCACAATCTGATAGGGTTACCCATTTGTGCCACCCGCATGAGTCGATGACCGAGATGCACCTCATTTTTCAGTGCCCCGTACACTATGAGATCAAAGTACGATATCATTTGTTGTATAGAGAGGCTGGAGGATCCCTCCCTACCTTATTACGATATCCTGACTAGAAATGTCTATCCCTCTCCATCGGGGAGATATTTAGACACATATCTCAGATCCTACATACATCGCCTCACTCGGGGATGATTCGGACGATCACATCATACTTTCAAGTTGATCTGGATTATCAGAGCAACAAGCAAAGAGTTGAGTTACACAGTATTTCAGATTATAGAGCAGTGATACCGTAAGTCTCCCCTCAGCCCCACCCCCCCCCCCCCTTTGGGAGGCCAACTAGTACCCTCAAGACCGTTGCGAAGGTATCGAACAACACATCAATTCACTCACACCTAGAGCGTCAGAGAGTTTAGTAATAGATTGTTCCCCAACAAGGCCCCACCCCCACCCAACGAGTTCCTCCCCAGCCCTAGCGGAGCAACTGGGATCTTATCCAAAGCTTCTTTCCTTTGGTCTCAAATGTTAGGAGTATCCCTCACTCCTACATCCCCCAGGATCATGCAGCCAGACTCCTTGTTGGATCCAAAGGACTCCGATAGCAAGCCAACGTCAATGTCGCCCCCTCGCCATTAACAATCAGACTTTGGCACTCTTGACATCATCAACCTCTAGTCGTGGACTTATTCACTTAGCCTTATACATGATCCATTTATATACATGTTTATGAGGTTGTTCTAATATTGTATCCTTATTTACTTCATTTTATCCTAGATTTAGCTTTGGCATTTTCTAAGAGTTGTGTTTGCACTCTCACATTGTACTCGTACCAATTGTATCCTCTATCCCATTGACCTATTTATAGTCATTTGTTGGAAATTAATAAAATTATCCTATCTTATATCCGCACTCACAAGGAGGGGCAAACACTCCCATGCTTTAATAAAAATTTGTTAAAAAAATTCTAATTTTTAAGTGGAAGGGGGACCTAGGATAAGGTTTAGGATTTAGGGGATGAGAGTATGAAAATAGAGGAGCTCTTACCCCTCTCATTAATGGTATTTCCCATGTTACACACACTCCCGAGACATTGGGACACATAGAGATATGTTTCCCCAAGCCCCCCCTTTTGGGGAAACATGGGGAAATGCAGAGGGAAACATTTCCCCATTGTGGGGGATGTGTTTCCCCAAAAGGGGGCCTTATGGGCACCCCCCAGAAAGGGGTGCTTCTAGGGAATCCCTCATGAAAGGAAAACTTTTGGGCATTCCCCCTAGAAATAGGGGGGCTTCTAGGCATACCCCCAAAAATGGGGTGCTTCTCAGTGTCCACCCTCGAAAAGGGTTTCTTCTGGGCATTGCCCCCAAATTTTTTCCTATAAAGGCTACAAAAATGAAAAAAGAAAAAGAAAATACAAAAAGAAACAATATATTAAACAACCGAACCTCACTTCACTTTTATTTACCTTTTATTCACTTTCGTTCCTTGAAGCTCATTTTATTTTCACTTTTATTTACCTTTTATTCATTTTCATTCCTTGAAGCTCATTTTATTTTCAATGTTCATTGCCCATTGATAATTTTCAGTTTTAACTTTTGATTCTTGAGTCTTAACCCTAGATACTGATGACCTAAGACCAAGTCTTTGATTTGTCACTCTTTACGATTTTTTACTTTTGAGTAATTTCAATTTACTATTTCAGACCTTAATATCTACTATTTTTCTCAATACTAATTAAATTCTAAAATAATGAATTTAAATCAATGTATTTCACCACTAAATCTCAATCTAAATCATGTATATAACATTTACAAATTTGAATTTAGTATTTTCTTACTATTTACTATTTGCATTACACAATGATGAATTTGTATGCATGAATCATTGAATTGTTATTGTTGGGATTTTATTATTATTATTATTATTTTATTTTTATATTTTTAGAGTTGGAGACACGGATGTCCTCCCATCCCCTTTGAATTTCCCCAAATTTTTGGGGTACTTCCACATGTCCCCCATGTGCATCTCCCTACTCCAATACTCCTTCTGTAAATTTTTGTAGATGTTCTATGCTTGATGCAACTTTACTTTTATACCTGATATCAAATAGCAATCACATAAACATGAAAGTAAAATGTTGATAGAACATACCAATAGATTGATGGAAGACATGCCAAAAATACACTTAACTTGATCAGCAAAATATGTGTTGTGGTGTGTTACGGTGGTCAACAGGATGCTTCAACCAGCAAAGTCTCCTCACGGTCAACCAACCAAAATGTGTCACACAACCCTCTCGGACAGCTCTACAACAGTCAACCCAAAGTCAGCAAAAGTCAAAGTTGTCCAGTCAACGGTCAACGCAAAACAACAGCAGCAGAAAGTCAATACAACCAAGTCAAAGTCAACGTCCAGCCTCGGTTTTTGTGCCAAAAAATGTGGATTGAGGAGATCGAAGTTTAGGGAGAGTTTCAGGTCAATTTGACCAAGCTTGACCAAATTCAACGTTGGTCAATTCTACGTTGGAAACCCTAGAAGAGTCTGAAACACTAGCTATTGCTTTTTCCCACATGTGAGTGAAGAGGAGCCTCCAAGATGATGATCGAACCAATCAGATGCAAAGAGAGAATGTGTGATGAGTGATGGTGAAAATTACCTCCAACGTTGACCTATATATATCCATCAGTGAGGGTGTGTGACACATCAGTTGGGGCTCCAAGCCTACATTACAATTTTGGCCGACCTTGCACATAAATGGAATTAATTCAAAATAAATGTTCTGCTCATCGGATCAAGATGATCTTTAGATCGATCTTGCACTTCTCTGAAAGAGGAATCCAATAAAAATATTGGCATCATCATCTGAGCATCACAAAATGAAGTTTGGACCTAGTTGCCCAAATTAACACCTTTGTCCTAGAAACTTAGTGGAATAGTGTATAAATGCAATATATATATATATATATATATATATAACAAGCACTCCTGAGACACTTCACCACCAAGGATTTTGGAAAATGGCACTCTTGATGCTCCTACTCCGCTCATACTTTGACAATGTATAGATGGTGAAATAGTTTCCATAGAAAAATGTTTTCCAATCTCATTCCTTCTAAATTATTTGTGTGTTGAATATTACTCATATATTGCAATGCACAATAAGATGATTGTTTCCCACCAAAAAGTGGCTAACCCGTCGGAGTAATTTATCTCCTCCTTGGAGCGCCAATAGCCCTATTGATCAACACTTGACATGATACCATGGACCCTCCACATATTGCTCCAGTCAAATTTCTTTCTCCCATTCGGAATTCCTTCTTGAAGAAAGGTGGGTCATCCATCGACAGGTACTTTGACCATTTTGTAATCATGTTGTTTTACTTAATGTTTATGGGCATACTAATATGGATCAAAGGGTGATTTAGATAATTGACCGACCTTTGACTGTATTCTTGTTCCCTCACTCCACTAGGTAGGTTGGTCTTTGACACTAGACCATCGAGACCTCCTTTAAGGCCTTAGGGTTATAGGAAGGACAATAATGGGGAGACTCTGATTAAATTTAGCATGCCCATTGTTAGGCCACAAATATGTCATTATTATTATCACTATTTAACGTCTATTTCATCCATTTCTACCATTCTTTATCACGTCATTCGTCATAATTTATCACAATTTATCACATAATTCCATTTTATAATTATTTATGCTCTTATGGATAAATACTACTATTTCTCCTCTATTTTTAATAAATTGAAGATTATTATGCATTATTTTTCCAAGTATGGCTTATTAACGAATTTGTTATAACATCACTCATGATTTTAGCCTCCAAGATCTTTTCCAGATTGCAAATTCGATTTCCAGCTCATAATCAAATATTCCAACTCCGAAATTCACTGGAATAAGAAGTGACAGTTTTGCATTGGACTTTTCAGACAAATGAAGATGAATCCTGAAAATCTGAGAAATGGGTTTTGTGCAGAACAGAACAAATAATTTACTTCTGAGCAGTTTTCCAAAATTTAGTGTGTATTAAGAAAAACGCAAGGTTCTTCGAAGATGATTTTTCTCAGATTTGTTGTTCTGGCCGTTTTTCAAATTCTTCCAATTGCAATACCAGATTTGACCTGTTCTTGCTGAATGATGATGGGAAGATCTTTCAAATATGATCTTGTTTATTGAGATTATGTAATCAATCCAAAATTGTAATGGAAATCATTTTGTAAATCAACTTTGTTGTAACTTCCCTTTTCTCTTTATGTATTTAAATAAAAACAGAGATCAAAGAGGGGGGAGGATGATTGGGAAATAAGAGAAAGGAATAATTAGGAGATAGGAGAGATGGGAGATGTACAATTGTTGAATTAGAGGTAAGGCTATGGACTTCATTATGTTGTCATTATTTCTCTCATATATCTTAATGAAGGAAGTTATCCATTGAGTTCTGCATTTGTTACTTGTAGTCTGATCTGAGTTTCTTCTTAAGGCAGAACTGCGTCTTGGGCAGTTGGGCCCACTACCTTGGACGAGGTGTTGCCTTGAACATCTAAAGTAGTTTAGTTGTGTGTTTGTTTATTTGAATTCAATTCTCATTCCTTAAAGTAGACTTCCGTTCTTTTAAGTAATTTGTTGTTTGATGCATTTTCCAAATTTGTTATTTATTGCAATTTCTAGATTTCATTTAATTCACTCATCTAGATTAACATTTGAATTATGTTGAGTGCAATAGGTTAAATTTATAATTCAGCGATGTGTGATTTAATTTAGTATTGATTCAAGTTGTGTGATTAGCATAATTATTTTCCCGTCATTCACTTTATGTTTTTGAGATTCAGTATTGTTTTTCAAGTCTTACATTTCATTTCTTTTCGAATGAACTTGATAGTGTAGAACATAATCATATAGAACTAGTGTTAGCTATAGGTATTTGCTATGCATATATTTTTTCAATTGCCTTAAAATAAAATATGTTCCTTGGATTGATAATTAATGATTAGGTGATTAGTTGTTTTTATTAAGCAATTAATTTTAACCAACACCCATGATATTCCATACTTGCCACTTTCCATTATTCCCTCGATTTCATATCCAGTCTTCGAGCTAGTGCTCACTGGTCATGGGGATCGGCACCTTCTCATCCTAATCCTTGAGTTTGGGCCGAAAAAAATTTCCCTCGAGGTTGATGCATCTAAAAGAAAGACAAAAGCAAAGAAAGCCACCATGAAAGAAAAAGATATAACGCAAAAGCTGGTTGAGACAAAAAAAAAAATAGTGTGTAGGAAAAAGCATAGCATAAGCTCTACCACCCTCTTAGCCATAACCCAATTGCTAGAGCGCTTGATGATCCATATATAAACAGGAACCCTTGTATTGTCCCAACCCTAATGAGCGATAAATTGTCTCATCGTTAAGGGGTAATAAATGCTAAATCTCTCAAATGCAAGCTTGGGCTCCTATGTTATGCACCCATATCGAAGCATTATCATATAGAAATAAGCAACCCACCAAAGGGGTGGAAAAAAAGGTCGAGGAAAGGGGTAATTAATGCCTCCATAATTGCTCCCTCCTTACATCCATACGATAAGGATGTTAGACCACCATGAGCTGGTCACTTGGCTATGGCAATTTGCAAGTCATGCCCACTCCATTAGCACCATCTACACATGCACTGTAAGGCCCTAAACCGACAATTTTAACCAAAAGGTTGTTTTGTTGCAGATTGAAGTAAAATTTGTAATTTTACTAACTTAATATGAAATTTGCAACAGACAAAAAGAAAATTAAATCACATAAGAATACGTGTGTGATGAATTTGAGATGTGTTAGATTGTGGCTCTTCTTGCGGATGATGTAGCTGGCTTGGTTACCAAACCAATCTTTGCCTCCCAGCCAATCTAGGATTTTCTAGTACAATCCTTAGATCCAGAAGATATCTCTTCTAGCCCTCGTGCCCAGAATTCTAAGAACAATAGAGACCTCATCCAAGAACAAGTTTGAACAATCAACTCTTTTCCTTCCTCCTGCAATCCTCTCCTTCTGTGTAATAAAAACTTTCTTTTCTCCCCCTCAAATCCCTATTTTACCTTCTTATACATTTTTCTCCCACCGTCTCATTTTGTCTACTATCTGTCTCCCTTACCCTCCGGCACATGGAGACCCGCCTGTTCAGTTGCCTTCTCCACCGCTTTGAAAAGGCGGTTTTCCCTTTTAAATTTCTTTGATCATATATAGATTTATTCCCAAATTATTTGTAGTTTGAATTTCAAGGTTTTTATGTAATTTTAATTTATTTAATCTACCTTTACTTTATAGTTAACTAAATTTTATAATTCAATTTTATATTTAATAAACTATTTTAATTTAATTTCTATTTATTAATATTTAATTTTATTATGAATTTAAATCTATAATTATATTTTCATTTATAAAATCAATTTAGTTCATAATCTCGTATATCAACTTTATTATTAAATAAGGTGTTAATTATGCATTATAATGGTGGTATACATATTAAGTCTCTCGTTCGACATTTTATCTTACTTTGGTGAATTTAGGTGTTTATATCACAAATCAATCCATTACCATGTATTTAGACATGTTCAATTATTGACTAGTAGATATACTAGTGCAGTACATGTGTTGCATGCATATGTAGTTATCATATGCATGCCTCGTATGCATGCTAATAATCAAATTCTATGTGGAATTCGAAATGGGTCATTACATGCACCTATAGATTGATGGGTTAACTGGGGACTTGTCACTTCCCCTTGGAGGTTGGAAACACCTAGTAGGGTTATCCATCTAGCCATCCCTAACATAAGAGAAGAAACACCTATATTGTTAAAACTTAAAATTTGGCAGCTCAGGGATGAATTTCTCCTAGAATAAATCATATCTTTCAGTTATGTTTGAACCACCTATAATAAAATTTCATTTTTGACAATTCTAATATGACTTTCCAAAAATAGTATCACGTCTCAATTTGGAAGTGATTTTCCAAAAATAGAAATTTATGTCTAAATGATCAATGATGATCTCGACATATGGAATCCAATTTAAAATAAAATCAATCATGATTATACAAGTCAAGAATTAATATTTTATCCTTACTATTATTATTATTATTATGACACTATTATTTATAAAATAGTCTAGAGGCATTCACCTTTAATGGATTAATAAAAACAAATACTCAATAGTCTCATGGAATAATTCAATTAAATTGAGAATCTCTTACTTGGAAAATTGAACATCTCTCTTGGAATAAAATAGTAACTCCACACTTAAGAGAATGTAACTCTCCCTCAGTAATTCAATGTATGACAAAAGTGTAACTCCTCATTAAATGCACTTGTAACTCCCTCACTCAATTCAATTTGTAACTCTCACTAAATATTCATGTCTAAGTGTAACTCTTTTTCTCCCTAATTCAAATTGTAACTCCTCAAGACAAGTGTACCTCTCTCTCTATTCTTGGGATGTGTTACACTTCTCCTCAAGTAACTCCTCCCTCATGGAATTCGATTCTCCTATTGTTGGTTTGCTACCGCTTAATTTAGCAGGGGTCTTAGGAGGGGTTCCAAAGGGACTACTACTAGATCAAGGGGCAACAATGGGACAAGGACCCACTATCACCTTAGTCAATGTCTCCTGCTCTTTACAGGCGTTCACCAATGGGAGGAGTCCCAGTATAGGGAAATCACTAGAATGATGAGGTCAATAACAATGCACAATGTCATTTCCAATGCCCATTCAAAGGAGAGGCTCGGATAATAGGTTTCTTGTTTTAGAAGCAAAAGAAGGGCTCTCCAAGAAAGGCTTGAGGGAAGGATGACCTCGAGTTTAGGAAATTTCAAAAATGATAATGTCTAAGATCAAAACTTCCAAAATACCTCACTTGTGATTGATGTGTTTATACTAGGGTTCAAAGTGAGGCAAGGATGGCTCATTCATGGAAAGATTCAATTAAAGTGTGAGCTTTGGTAGAAGCTAGGGTGACTTTCCACAAAAAAAACCCTTGAGAGAAATACTATAAGAGACTAAGGGTTGAGAGATATACCGTGGTAAAGGCTCATCCAATGATCACCTATAGTTAAGAGAAAAGGTTTTGAATGATCAACTACGAAGTACAAACCTTCAATAAATCCCCAAGTCAAAGGAGCTTCAAGGGTTCCCTCTTGGTGTGATAGCTAGGGCATCAATTTATTTGAAATTTCACTGTCAGAATTTGCTCAAAACTGGAGGATGCCTAGAGCAGACATAAATGAAAAAACTTGTCCAGACAGAATCCTAAAATTCCTTCTCCCTAAAATTTTGCACCAAACCCTAAAATATATCCTTATCCTTAGGGGATGAAGAAAAGAGGTGAAAGAATGATATTTCATTAAGTTAATGTGATCACCAAAGAACTAGAACCAGTGCCTACTCTATTGGGAGAATGATGTCAAGAATGAGATTATTTAGGGTTTTGTTATATCAAGGAGCCTAATTGTAGCTTTGTATGCCCTAATGAAGCAGCTACCCAACTACAACAAGGATGTATACTTCGACTTGTCAAATAATGGAGTTTTAGGGTTAGGTTTTCAAAGACAACCCCTAGGAACATTCGCTTTTTCTTGCCCAATGAATAACACATCCAATAGATCAAAACTACCAAAGTGATTCAAGATTTTCTCATAATTTAGAGCACAAGCAGCATCATGATGCAGTATTCCATACATTAAACATATGATTGAAAATTTCACATAAAAGAGAAATTTACATGGTAGAAAAAGTATATCCATCCATCACATTTGCAAGAGAGTAGCTCCAAAATGGAATAGCAATAACCCAAACATCAAAATACAGTAAAGAATCTCCAATTCATCCTTCAATAGCTATAGTGAAATTCCAGAAGAAACAATGATCCAAATCCAAGTGTTGATGAGTTACAAATTGTTGAAGAATGTAACTAGGTTCGGTCTTCATAATTGTATAATATATTTGTCAAAAGAAATTTTATTGTTAATAAAAATGGCTTATTAAAGCATGGGTTTCATGCTTGGATCATCAACTTTAGGTCAAAGCCTCCATTGCAGGCTTTTACGTTTTATATTGAGTCAATAGAGTCATTGTCAGTTTTATTAGACCCTTCTTGGGCTTTTGAATAATGTAAAAAGAATTGTTTTTAAGTCAAATAGGTCATTTGACACCTCCACACCATGTCGGCCCTATCCTGATGAAATCAGCCTACATTAGGGAAATTTGACCCACAGAAGAGGATATACATAGAGAGGCAGTTTGATCCATTTGCACCACTCATTCAACAAGTTCGAAACACAAGAAAGAGAGGCTGAAAAAGTGCGAAGTTGCTAGAGAAGGAAGAAGATTGCAGGGGAAGAGAAAAATAAAGTTTTGGACTATCTATCTCTCACAAATGTGAAGTTACAGGGCATATATTGGGGTCAAATATCTGAATTTTACTGCAGGTCGAAGCTCTGTTGCAAGGGAGGCCAAAATTCTGTTGCTGCAAGGCCAAAACTCTAGGTCGAAATTGCTGCTGGGAAGTTATCATTTGGAGAAGAAGGGTTGACTTAGTGGTTGGAGGAAGTGTGTGTCTAGGTCAAACAGTCTTGGATTATTTCATCTTGTCTTTGAATCTACTGAAGGAAGAGTTGACTGGGTTTTCCCATCATAGAGGTTTTTCCCTGGTTGTGCGCCTACATCTTGTGTCTCTTGTTCTTGTGATCTTCATACACATAATTTGGTAATTGCTTGATGAAAGATAAACTAAATAAGAAGTAAAATAAGCCAACATAATTCACAAGTAATTATCAAGAAAGAGGAATCAAACCCAAAATCCTACTAACATTGATTTCTCAACAAAAACGACGCCTCACTTGTATTTATATGAGCCTCTAAGTTCAACGGGTCTAATTAGCCTAACAAACCCCTAAAAGTGTCTCTAATGTGCAAAATAACACCCTAATTGGTGACAAGCCCACCAAATAGCTCCATAACATAAAAAATAAGCATCTCAGGAGGGTCGAAATGATAATCCAATAGCTAGGACGGTCGTTGGAAGGCCTCGTGAAGTCCAACATGTGCCAAAATGGATGGAAGTGCTCCAAAAATAGTGATGAAGGGGGTGGCCCCTTGATCTCCAAGCAAATAACTTGTGGTGCTCCCTGTGAAAAATCGATGACACGAATACCTACTACAGCAGATTGACATTACCTCTCCTACTTGTTAAATTCTACAAGTTAGTTACTGTGTTCTACAAGTAAATATTGAAGCAAATACAATTGCAGATGTCACTCAATAAATAAAATGCGAAAGACAAGTATAATTTCTAAATACAATCTAGATGCCCAATTCTGACTATCCAAATCTCTCCATACAAATTTGATCATTCATTTACAATCTATAGGGAATTCCACATTGAATAAATTCGTGAGCTCCACTACCACTTCCAGTTGCAACCAAGGTTGGATGTCGGCCAATGATTTACTTCTAGCTATAAATTGGGCTATAAATTGACACAATTACATAGAAGCACTCAGGGAGGCGCATACCAAATTAGGTCCTCCTGAAGATGAACTTGATTGGTGACGTAATGTGGTTGGATATGACGCATTATTTGGTGAAGCAGCTCAAGAGGAATGTCAGTTTCTGCTCCACAAAAAAACCAAACTAATGATGTGGTTGGTTCTAAACAACAAGGTGTTAACATGGAAGATGCTACAAAAGTGCCACAAAGTAGGTCTAGGTATTTCTTTACTCTGTTGCATGGTGGAGGAAACTCCATCTCATTTATTTCTTGCATGTGTGTACTCCAAAGAGATCCGAAAGGAACTTGAAGGATATTTGGCATTAGGAAAAATGTTAAGGAAGGAAACTTTGGACTTTAGAGCCCTCCCCTACTTGGCAATTTGAAGCAAATGGTTGGCTCGAAATGCAGTCATCTTCAATGAAAAATTGATCTTGTTCTTTCAAACAGCTACACAATTACTCAGTATTTTCAAAATGGTGCATCTACAGCGGCCTCAATAAGTGGTTGGGGCCCTGGAGGTGGTTAAATCACTCCATTGGTGCTTCTTCAATGATGCATGCTCCAATGGGATTTGTGATTCCCGTGCAGTTCTATTCCTTGGTGATTCCCACTACTTTCATCTCATTGTAAAGGTACTAATAATTATAGTGAATTCATGGCACTTTTTGTAATATCCCCAATTTTAATTTTCCATTTAATAGGATTAACGGAGTATATTGGGGAAGTGCTAAGCATAAGCACAATTTTGTAATCTGGGCATTGGAGACATTTTTGGCACACGAGACTTGGGAGAAATCGAAAATTTCAACTTTAGTGGAAAGTGGGGGCCACCCCTCAAGGAATACATACCCCTTAGAGGAAAAATCGATTGTGTGGGAAGGAGGTCGAAATATTTGGCTAAGGGACCCACACGGAAAGGTGAGGCAACAATTATAAATAGAGGGTTGAAGGCAGCATGAAGCACCTTTTGATAATTTGACATTTACACATTGTTGCTCAAGCTGTTCAGATGAGTCACAAGTGTTGTTTAGCACTAGAGGTTTCCACGGAGAAATCTCAACCTCTTCTTCGGTGGACCACGAGTGCCACCATAGGGAGATAATCTATTGCTACTTGGGTGAGGAGATTTGCGGAGTTTGGAGCCCATTTCAGCAGGTTTCCTTCAGCCAATTCGTACTCCAGGGAGAACGTCGTAGGGAAATCATATCACTCTTTTCAGCTGGCTCCCAAGGGTGTTTTTGATGGGAGAATTTTAGTGAAGCTTCTACAGGGGAAGACTAAGCCTTGTGGGGAATTTGGAGGCTGGAGATTGTTGCTTTTGGGCAGGACATTTCTCATTTCAGGTTCTGTGCAGGGGGGAAGTTGGACATATTTTTGTGGTGTCGAGCTCAGCACTTGAGTGTCGGAATTTGTGGTAGAACGACTCTCCCACTACAGGGAAATTTCCTAAAACACTTCCTTAGCAGATTGAGGAGGAATAAGGAGGATTTCATCAATGGGGGGCGCGATCTTTGTTCAGGAGGGCATAGTGCCAAAATAGGGAAATTTTGGAAGGTCAGAATTAACCAATTCCTTTCCTGAGTTTTTGTGGGTTTGTTGAGAGGAGTCCGAGGTTAAATTTACAGAATTTTCCGCATAGTATCCAAGCTAGAAATCTCCATTTTGTTCAGCAGTGTGTTTTATTATTCAGTGGATAATTGCACCATTTTGTGGGTTTTCCAAGTGGTTGGTTTGGGGCAGATACCTTCCTAGGTTTGCTTGAGCACATAGTGGAGAGGCACCAGCTACAATTTTAGGAGGTTCTGGGCGCAAGAATGGCAGATATCATCATTTTCTTCCAACAGCAGGAGCAGGAATTTACTAGGTCTGTGCAGAGCTTAGTTAGGTTGATATTTGAGCACTTGGGCAGTGTTTTCTTAACCTGGATATTGCTTGCTTGCTGTAGCAAGCCTAGGTTCCTCTTTCCCTCACTATATTGTACTTATTCAACTCAAATTTTGATGTGAAGACCCATTTTTCGTGCCAATATATGTGTATCTGCTATTTATGTATGTTTTCCATTTTTGGGTATTGTTCATGAGCATGTCTTTTTGTTATTCACTGTTAATTTCCTATTAGGAATATTACAGTGGTATCGGAGCCATGATCTTGGCCAACTGTGGGCCTTAAACCAAGTGATGACAAGACCAAAATAAAAAGCTAATAAATCATGGGATCCAAAGAAAGGTTAAAATCAAACAACATGGCAGTAACCTTGAATGAGGTGATTAGAATGCAACAAATGATGAATGATGAGGGGGAGCAGTTGATTCATACCACAATTGGGAATGAGGACCATTCTCAATTCTACAACAAATCCACTATGCACAAAGTTATGGATAATGCATCAAGATGGGAAGACATGATTGCAAATGATGTGGAGTTATTGGCAGCAAATTAGAGGGCATAAAAATCATTGGGACATGACATTCAGGCGTCCCTCTCCTTTTGGGAATTCGGTGAACTAAGAGACATGCACAAATCAGTGGGAATACAGTGGAATTATGCAGCAATGATGAGGAGGATCAAGGCAAAAGATGAAAAAGTAGTTGAAGGGGCCCATGGTTGGCGAGGTGTTAAATTTAGATAACCATGGTGTTCTATGCTTGAAGCACTTTTACTTCAATCTTTCTTAGGCCCAATACAAAATAGAAATCACATAAACTTGAAAGTAAAATGTTGATAGAACACAAAAATAGATCAATAGAAGACAAGCCAAATATAAATCAGATTTACAATTCCTTTTGTCCAGCAAAGATATGAGATATTGTGGTGCTACGACGGTCAATAGGATGCTTCAACCAGCAAAGTCTTTCTCGGTCAGCTAACACTTTCATGTGTTACACCCACAACTCTCAAAGACATCATCACAAGTCAATGAAAGTCAAACCAGGGACAGCGCAAAAAAGACAATGTAGGCAACTTCAGAAAAGTCAACGCAGCAAACTAGGGCTTCGGTGAAACAGCCCAGAACTCCTCGATTTTAGTGCCTAGCTGTACGACCTCGTAAAATCAGAATTTCTGCAAAAGATTGAGGTCAAACGACCAACGATTGACCATGGTCAACGCTAGTCAATGTTGCAGCAGAAAAGCCCTAAACAGATCAGCGCATAAAACAGCAACTTCGCTCCACACATGTGAGGGGAAAAAGACCTCCAAGGCTATCGAACCAATCAGATCACAATGAGAGAATGTGTGATGAGATGATGAGAAAATGACCTCCGAGTCTCTCCAATTTATATTCATCAATGAGGGTGTGTGACATTTAGGCATGTGGGATAAATCTGGCTGACCTTGCACATGTGGAAAATAAATTCAAAATCAATGTTCTACTCATCCGATCAAGATGATCTTTAGATCAATCTTGCACCTCTCCGAAAGAGGAATCCAACAAAAATATGACCATTGTCATATGAGCAGTGCAACATGGAGTTTGGACCTAGTTAACCAAAATTAACACTCCCTCTCAACTAGGGAGAACTCCATCTATCCACAAGTGCCATCCATCATGTACCAAACCAAACATCGTGCGTCATCCCGCTGTAACTTGCTTTGTTGGCTCTTTATTTCAGAACAAAAGGTGAGTCACAAAGACATCACACACAGCTGACCTGAAGTCAGCTTAAGGGTAAAAACCTCTCTCGGACTCAAAAGAGTCTCATACTAACCCGAAGTTAGTTTACTAACCCGAACTCAGTTTAGAGGTAAGAAACTCATCATTCTTGATCCCAGATCAAGGTGTTGGACATGTGCCATCCTAGACATAGAGAGTACGGCAATCTCTGATGCGTCCATCGGTCTTGCTATGGTCTCTATCCACATTTCCCACCTCATTGGCCAAATGAAAGGTACTTCCCATGAATCTGAATCTCCATGGGTAGGATGCGTGCGGGGCACAAATCAGAGAGAGGTGAACCAACTCAATATCATAACGATGGGGCAGAAGCACAACAAGGTTCAACAAGCCTAGCCCCATGTGTGCTTATAGTTCTGAGAAGCTATCCCCAAGCCCCCTGGAGCTTCCAGAGCTCATAGTCCAACTCAAGCAGGACCCTCAGAATAGGGTCTTTCTACGATTCCAAGCTTCTCACGGAAGGTTAGGAACATGACCTTCCCCAGGGGCTACATGAGAATATCCGCGACCGATCAATATGCTTAGATCGATCGTGGAACACGAGATTCTCAGAAAGACAATCCCACGCTGATTATCACAAAGGATAACGGTGGTATCTAGCACATGCCTCAACAACTCACTGAAGAGCTTTCACAACCAAACATGAAGCGAACAAAGTTCCTTCTCAAGTTAAATACTCCAGAACACTTGGAATACAAAGATATCCATGAGGATACAAATATTATATTATAAAAGGTATGAAGAATGAGATGTTGAATGTTACAAATGAGGCCTACTTATATACCTACACAGGTGCCTCTTCACGAAAGGTCATGTCTTATCAGACATGACCTTTTAGCCTAATTACTAATTAACTAATTTATCATTTATTTACATTATTTATTCATTACATTGCCTTTCCCTCAAAAAGCTTTGTCCTCAAATCTTGTCAATGAAAGGCCTCGATTTCTTTTCCTGCTACGAACATCTTCTCGTCTCAAGGTAGTCATCCTTGACGATACAAGTTGATATGATCCTCTAAGTGACAAACAAAATTGTCGCACTAAGAATGGATCGGACCATCCTAAATCAATCTTTTGTGGAATCGTACAATGACTGGAAACTTGTGATGATTCGTTAGTATTCTTCAGAATATCAGCTTGTTTCTGTTCTGAATACATAGTTCGGTTGAGTTGTCTGCTCCCGTGATTTGGATGTCGATAGGGAACTTTTTTGGTTTGACTTTGATTTTCTTTTGGCAAGGATGTTATTGAGTAGGTTACAGAACCTTCATTTAGAATGCTCCTCGTCTGAACTGCAACATCAAAGTTTGTATCATTTGCAACTTTCCTGTCTTCTTCTTGAGTTGTGACATTTACTGAATCAATGTTCGTTTTTCCTGCAGCTTGAACTTCTACATTTGTCGGTTTCGACGACTCTTTTTTGACAAGTTGTTGCACCTTGTTTTCCAACGACTTCTTATCCTTCTTCAATTTCTTAATTTGCATTATCAATTTTTCGGTGTGGTCCTTGAGGCAAGCAACTTCTTCATTCTTGTTAGTTGTGATTTTGTCAATTTCCTTTTGCATACTTTGGATCGCCTTTTTACTTTCTTGAGAAATTACTTTTGAAATTTCTTGAATGTCTTCAGGTGTCACTGAATTTGGCTTTAAGTTGATGTCCTGTAGCGTTATTTTCTTCTTTTTGTAGGAGAATGTTAAAAACTTCTTTTTTGTATTAAGGACGAATGACCCTAGTGATTCCATCCAGATCAAACCCAGAATTATATCACTATTGTTACAAAATAAGGTTTTAACGGTAAATTGCGAGACCAAGGAATACTCCCCAATACTTAGGTGTAGATTCCTTATGTCGTATTGTTTTTCATTTGCGTTAATTGAATTTGTTTCGATTATATTTGATTCAGGGATCACTAATTGGTTAGCACATTTAGTACTAACATAATTATCCTTTTGATTAAGATCGATAGATATGAGAACTTCCTTTCTCGCAAGTGACCCTTTGATTCTAATTAGCGTACAGACAAACATACTATAATTTTCAGGAAATCTTCCTTCTTTCCTTTCCGAATTAGATTCAATTTCCTTTTCATCAATGATTGATTCCATTTTGTCTGTTGAATTGAGTTTTTAGGGTTTTTAAGGTAGGTAACCCTTCCTAACTTTCTCTTCTTCTTTTTAATGAAGTTATTATTCCTTCAAAAAAAAAATTTAATAATTTAATTAATTAAATTTATATATATATATTCTTTTAACAATTGATTTTTTTTAACTCTTTTTTTGTTGAAAGGTTACAACCCTAGTGAAACGTGGCTATTCACATATATTCACCTATAAAATATATGTCCACTTAAGTGTATTTGACTCGGTTAATGTTTTCCATGTAAAAGTAAACTTACCATTTACACATAGATTTTTTCTTCCTTTACTTCTTATTTTACCTTGCAAATACCATGGGAAATTACTATGGGCTTCCAAAACCACGAGCTTGTAAACCAGTGAAAGAATAATCAGAATAACCTTACCTACTCTTTCTTATTTCTTTTTCCTTTTTAGTTTTAAATTGTCTTGGTATGTACGTATATGTACTTCTTTATATATATCTCTTTTTTTCTTTTTCTTTTTCTTTTTTTGTTTTTTTTTACTTTTATATATATATTTTTTACTATATATATATATATATTTTTTTTTTCTTTTTTTTCTTTTGCTTTTCTTTTTTTTCAAAAATTTCCCTTTTTTTCTTCAAATTTTTAATTTTGGCTAGAGGCCTACTCGTGAAATTTCTTCAAAATTTTAATTTTGGCCAAAGGCCTACTGGTGGAATCCTTCAAATTTTTAATTCTAGCCAAAGGCCTACTAGTGAAAATTGAGAAACTCCAAGACTGGTAGCGAAAATGCTTCGAAGACAACAATGTTAATGATTTTTTTATAACCAAAGGCCTAGACCGAGGAGCGTAACTCTGTGCAGCGATGAGCAGCCAGAAGATTGAACTGCTCTGATACCAAATGAAGCGAACAAAGTTCCTTCTCAAGTTAAATACTCCAGAACACTTGGAATATAAAGATATCCATGAGGATACAAATATTATATTATAAAAGGTATGAAGAATGAGATGCTGAATGTTACAAATGAGGCCTGCTTATATACCTACACAGGTGCCTCTTCATGAAAGGTCATGTCTTATCAGACATGACCTTTTAGCCTAATTACTAATTAACTAATTTCTCATTTATTTACATTATTTATTCATTACAAAACAGCTTCATAATAGGCCATACTCGCTGCAATGTATTCGACATCAGCAGTGCTCAAAGCCACCAACTTCTGCTTCCTAAACTCCTTCACATGATCCATTGCTTCTCATGGGGAGGATTGGGAAATACTCCTGCATGTGAGGTGGGAATATCATCAATTGGGTACGTTGGATAAAAGCTAGCATTAAAGGGGGATGTTCGGGGGTTATTGGGAAGGCCATTTCTCGGCATATGTAGGACTTACTCACGATCGGAGCTTAGAACAGGCTTATGCTGCTTGCCAAAGTGGGTCTCTCGCTGCCCATGTCTCCTTGTCTCTTCCTCAGACCGAATCTGTCCAACCGGTGAACCATCAGATGGCCATCCCGCTGCTCATCCAAGATATCGAAGCAGAACCCAAGGTGAAGCAACATCTAGATGTGCTCTTGCGATCCACCACACTGTCAGCCCAAGCGGCATCAGTATATCCATGGAGTCTCAAACTCCCGGCAGTGTATCTCAGCCCATGGTTGATTGTGCCTCGAAGATATCTCAATAGATTCTTGGCACCAATCCAGTGAATGTGATGAGGTTCAACCATATGTTGACTCAAAGTGTTCACTGCAAAACATACGTCCGGACAGGAGTTCACTAAGAACATCAAGGTCCCTACGAATTGTCTATACTCGGTAGGATTTGCTAGCACAGACCCAGCAGCATTTCCACTCAACTTCTTAAAGCTGAGTTCCATCGGTTTCGACACAGACTTACAGTCCACCATACCAAATCTCTCCAGCAGCTTCACGACATATTTTCCTTGAGAAAGGAAAATCTCACCTAACCTCTGCCAGACCTCCAAGCCTAGGAAGTAGTGCATCAGTTCTAGGTCTTTCATCTCAAACTCGAAAGCTAGCTCCCTCTTACACTGATGAATGAGAGGGTCAGCACCTGTCAAGAAGAGATCGTCCACATAGAGAACCAAAATGAGAGGCCTTTCTCTATCAACCTTAAAATAAAGGTTTGGATCAACATTACTTCGAGTGAAGCCTAGTTTCATCAAGTAGCTATCTATCCTCTCGTACCAAGCCTTGGGGGCTTGATTTAACCCATAGAGGGCTTTCTTCAACCTTCATACATGTGTATCTCTATCTCGAACCCCAGAGGTTGCTCCACATACACATCTTCCTTTATAGATCCATGCAGAAAAGTGGCCTTCACATCCATCTGATGTAGACTCCATCCTTGCGTAGCAGCAAGGGAAATAATAGATCGAATGGTGGTATAGCAGGCCACAGGGGCAAATATATCATCATAATCTATGCCTTCTTTTTTAGAGAAGCCTCAGGCAACAAATCTTGCCTTGTACTTTTTAGCACTTCCATCAGATCCATGCTTGATCTTATAGAGGCATTTCGAGGTGACAACAGATTTGTCCTCCAGTCTTGGGACCACTTCCTAGACATCATTCTTCATAATGGACTCATACTCTTCGTGCATAGCATCCTTCCAAACTTGATGCTTTACGACTTCTTCAAATGTTCCAGGCTCAAATTGTACTATTGTACTCATGGCTGCTAGATACCCTTGGTATCTCTGCGACTTCTTGCTTTCACGGAATATCCACCATGGGGCAATATGACTCTCGACATCTTCGAGAGTATCGCTAAGCCATGAGGGTCTTCTCTTATTTGAAGGAGGTGGATCAATGCGATCCATAGGTCCTTCAACATCGAGCATCAGGTCATCCTTTGGATCTTCCAACTTCCTTGCTTCTTCATCTTCTTTGTCTTCCTTGGAGCTAGGAAGATTTCTCACTTTCTTGAGGGCAGCATCTTCATCGAAGGTGACATCGTGGCATATCTCCACTTCTCTTTGACCAGGCACATAGATTCTATATGCCTTCGAAGTTTCACTGTAGCCCACAAACATTCCCTTCTTTCCAGAAGCATCCATCTTGCTTCTCTTTTCTTTCGGGACATGAAAGTAAACAGGACAACCAAAAACTCTAAAATGAGAAACATCAAGTTTCTTACCAGAGAAGACTTCCTCAGGAGTTTTGGAGTTCAGAGTGGAATGTGGGCATCTATTTTGAACATACACAATAGTGTTCGAAGCTTTTCCCCATAGAAAATTCGGAAGACCTTGGTCACATAGCATGGCGCGGCCAGCTTCCACAATGGTCCTGTTCTTTCTTTCAACACCACCATTTTGCTCAAGAGTATATGCAGTTGTGGTATCCTCTTAATGCCAGCTTCTCTGCCAAGGGTTTTTGAATTCATCTTTATATTCGGGCATCCTTGTCACCACCTTCCTTGCTTTGGGAAGGGCTTTATTCTGTGCCATAACTCTGTTTGAAGAGTTGTATCACATGACATAGCCCCCAGTGGACTTCCTCCAACCTGGTAGAGTGTATCAACTCTAAAACCAATAGTAAGAGCTTCCTTGAAGTTCTTCTTCCAGATACGTACCTTCCCATCAACAAATGCCACCTTGAACCCTTTGTCTTCCATTGCCGAAATGGACACAAGGTTTTTCTTCAAATCAGGTATGGACAACATATCTTGTAATCGGAGGACTTGACCTTGAGATAGATGGAGGGTCATAGTCCCTGTCCCTTTCACGAGATAGGTGGCATTATCTCCAAGGGTAATTTCCAAATTAGTATCATTCTCAACCAAATCAGAAAGGGCTTCTTTATAACCAGTGAGGTGCTTTGAAGCACCACTATCAATCAACCAGACATCCAGGGTGTCGACTGGAGATGCAGCAGAGAGGGCAGATACAATAATAAATTCTTTTCCCTTATTATCAACAACATTAGACTCATCGTACCTGGAATTTCTTGACCTCTTGAAAGGTTGTCCATTTCCACTACGATCAAAGGGAGCCTTCATTTTTCCTTGGAACCTGTTGTTCCTGCCATTCCTTCTCGAGTTGTTGTTGTCATCATCCTTGGGAGATTCCCTTCTATTAGGGCACTCTCTTGCATACTAACCAGTCTTGTTACAAGTGTAACATCTTCCCTTCCTTCCTTTGGGCCCTGCTCTACCATGGTTTTGATTTCTCAGGCCACCATGTCTCTTCTTGCGGCGAAGGCAGTAGGGTCACTTCCATTACCATTAGAGGCATACTCCATCATTCTTGTTTCCTCTTGAGTGCATCTCATCAATATTTCATCAAAATCAAGAATCACATTATTATTGAGAATAGTGGTATTGAATACATGCCAATCATGGGGGATACCTCCAAGTGCAATAAGACCCATCTCTTGATCAGATATTGTTTCCCCGATAGCTAGGAGGTTATTCCTGATTTCACTGAGCCTCATAAAATAGGATTGAATAGATTCATCCTTACCCTTCTTGATATTCTTCAATTGATTCTTGAAGAAGAGGATTTGATTAGCATTGCTAGCCCTGAACATGCTCACCAACTTATCATATGTCTCCTTAGATGTCTTCAGCTCAGGAAGTTAAGCAAACAAGTGCTTATGAATAGAATCCTAGATAATCATCTTTGCTTTGATTTCCCCTTTTCTATACTTCGTCTTCATGGCAGCAGCTGCATTTGATGGAGGCTCTTGAATATTCCCCTGTACATAGTCCATGACATCTTGATCTTCTAGCATCAAATCCAAGGACATCTTCCATGCATGATAATCAGACTTATCAGTCAATTTATCATCAGCCTTGAAACCCTTGTAGGTTGAAGAGGCCATTTGTCCTTGATAGGATTTCTTCCTTCAGAAATAGCTTCTAACACCAGCTTGAACTCTTGGACTTTGTCTTCACCTCAGCTCTGAAACCATGGTGTTCTATGCTTGACGCACTTTTACTTCAATCTTTCTTAGGCCCAATACAAAATAGCAATCACATAAACTTGAAAGTAAAATGCTGATAGAACACAAAAATAGATCAATAGAAGACAAGCCAAATATAGATCAGATTTACAAATCCTTTTGTCCAGCAAAGATATGAGATATTGTGGCGTTACGATGGTCAGCAGGATGCTTCAACCAGCAAAGTCTTTCTCGATTAGCCAGCACTTTCATGTGTCAAAGAGGGTTCATCACAAGTCAATGCAAGTCAAACTAGAGACAGCGCAAAAAAGTCAACGCAGCAAACTAGGGCTTCGGTGAAACAGCCTTGAATTCCTCGATTTTAGTGCCCAGCTGTACGGCCTCCTAAAATCGAAATTTATATAGATGATTGAGGTCAAACGACCAAGGGTTGACCACGGTCAACACTAGTCAATGCTGCAGCAGAAAAGCCCTAAATAGATCAGCGCAGAAAACAGCAACTTCGCTCCACACATATGAGGGGAAAAAGGCCTCCAAAGGCTATCGAACCAATCAGATCACAATGAGAGAATGTGTGATGAGATGATGAGAAAATGACCTCCAAGTCTCTCCAATTTATATTCATCAATGAGGGTGTGTGACACATCTCTTAGGCATGTGGGATAAATCTGGCTGACCTTGCACGTGGAAAATAAATTCAAAATCAATGTTCTGCTCATCCAATCAAGATGATCTTTAGATCAATCTTGCACATCTCCGAAAGAGGAATCCAACAAAAATATGACCATCATCATATGAGTAGTGCAACATGGAGTTTGGACCTAGTTGCCCAAAATTAACACGAGGAGACAGTTGACCATACACCTGTTGATGAGATGTCGACAATTGATGAGGTACACAGTGTTGCAACCGAGTTTTCAGGTAATAGCAGTGCACCACATATTGATGAGGTGCCTGGAGCCATATCCACCATTAATGAGCAGCTGATAAGTACAAAGGCATCCAGACCTGTGACAGAGTTTCCAAACATTAGCTACCTATCGTTGATTGTTGAGGATGTTATGCATGATGAGCTATCTGTGGAGGGGAAGTTAGTGGCTCATGTTGAGCCCATGGTGGACAAGGATGAGCAATTGTCCTTGGGTGCATCGACAACCAGCAGAGTTGTCGTGCTTTCAAATGGCAGTCCCCTTCAGGCATACATCGATGGGGCTTACAGCATTATTGGGTTGCCTCCTCGTGTTGGTGAGAGAGAGTCTGCGTTACCTAGGCAGATTACATGATTTGGCCAGACTAGCGAGATGAGGCGACACAAGTTGCGTAGGGTGCAGCTTTTGCAGGATGGAGGACTTGTTCCGTGAATGGTTGTTTGTGCATTTGATCCCTCTCTAGGGGTTGGAGGGTGAAAGATATTGAGTTGGTATCCAATGGAGTTGGCTAGGAGGTTAGATCCATCCATGGCCACAAATCAGCATAAGCTATGGATTACCAAAGAGGCTCTAGGGCTAGACCGTTGTTGGGATCAAGGTGGGATTCAACATCACATCGTGGAGTCAGTAGGAAATGGTAGTATTTGCATGATGGACTCAATGGTTGGGTGCACACACCTTTTCATATCCCCTTCAAAGTTCCTGAAAGCACTAGTGACAAGATGGATTGATAGGGGAGCAGGCAGATTTCATGAGTTGTCATGGCATGTTGGGCATACATGGGATTGTAGGATGATTAGCCTACTCTGGCAGGAGTTGATAGGAGGAGGTGGCATTGGCAGGCCAATAGATAGGGTATTGTATGTAGACCATGCTCTCTCACTGTTATATTGGGCACGGGAGCTACTGAGGATAGGATTAGTAGTGCCATTCACGTTAGCATGTAAGGAGTTAGGCCACTCAAGTCTATCTAGGGAGATGAGGAGATATAGCTCACATCGTGGAGGGCTTACTAGCAGAGTGGTGGATGCATTAGTGCATGTGGGCTGGAATATGATACAAGGTGGTATGATAATAGTAAGTGGTAACCAAGGGTGCACAGAGGTCAACGTTGGTCAACACTGGTCAAAGTGAACAGAAATTCTCGATTTTTGTGCCAAGGAGTGCAGCCTAAAAAGATCGAAGTTTATGCCAAGAGAATGCTACAATTTGAGGGAATATGACCCAAAGTCAACGATGGTCAACGCTCTGTACTTCAACCCTAAAACAGTCTGAAAATTTCAGCCTTCTTTTCACACGTGCGAGGAGAGAAAGAGACTCCAACTTGTTGTACGAACCAATGAGAGAGAGAGAGAGAGATGATGAGATGAGTGATGTCCAAAATGAGGAATGTCTCTCTCCTATTATATCCTTCAATGAGGGGTGGAGACACATTACATTTCTGGCCGACCTTGACAATTTGCACATGTGTGAGAGAATAAATTCAAAATACCACTTTTACTCATCCAAACGAGATGATCTTTAGATCAATCTTGCACCTCTCAGAAAGAGGAATCCAACAAAAATATCATCTCCATCATATGAGTTGTCCAAAGTGGAGTTTGGCTCTACTTTCCAACTTTAACATGTTCTTTCTGATATTTTACAAGTTTTTCCTTGCTTAAACACTTTCCCTCTGTCCCATTATCTTTGGGTGGGCCAGTGCATATTCGAATCTCATTGCCTCTTAACCCAACTAAATGTGCTTTAACCCAAGTGTATGATACCTTAAACTCCTTTTGACACTTACTGCAAACTCATGCCAATGATCCCCCTCCTTGGACCTTCTCTACAAGAATTACATATTTCCAAAGTGGTGACTATGGAAACTTTAGGGATAGATTCAATTTCTTGTTCCTCACGAATGGCTGGCATCGAAGTTGGCATAATGATGATGTAAATGAAACTACAAAATAAAATTGACACTTACAAATTCAAACTCAAATAATTTTAAAATTTATAACTGTAAAAATATAAAAAAGTAAAAAAACACAGATGGGCAGATAAACTTTGAATTTATAATTATGTAGAGTAAAATAAATAACGGGCAAGTAGACTTTGAATTTATAACTATGTAGAGACAAATGAATCCCTTTGAAATTGGGATGCTTCATTAAATTAGTGAATTTTTACATTTCTATAATTTTAGAACCTAAAACTTGTATGTAGTATGTACCCCTGGCATATCACCTTCCCTTGTTTTAAAAATTAAAAATTGATGTTCTCACACTTGATCATTGCAACCATCAGGGATATTATGTAGTAACATTTCAATAATTGAATGCAGAAACAATTGCAATTGATTATAACATGACTGCATTCTTTTAGTGTGACACAAGTATCCCACCTAAGGTACAAAAAGCTTGTCAACTATATTAATTGCACTACAAACCAATGGCATCAAAATTTCAAAGTCAATATCAAGACTGACATTCTTTCTATTAGTTGCCATCCTACTTCCAATGAATTGATATTCTAGTTTCAATGTTCTAAATAGTAAATAGAGCATTCAATTTTCCACTTATCATTTTCAAATTTCCAGTGGTTGTAAATTCATTGTAAAATTCATCACAAATTGAGGAAAATTATGACTTTACTATTCTTAATTTTAAGAGTTAAATGAATATTTCGCAGTAATAGTAATGGGTCTTGTAGTAGCGTTGCATTCCATAGAAAAGTTATTAGACAATTTTTAATATAGGAACATGTGATTGATAACCAACGGATTTTACTCCAACTGCTCAATCTCTTGCCATTTTATATTGGAGGCTAAAGTCCTAGTGAACAAACTTTTTAATTTGGATAACCCTTGAATGGTGAAACAGTGGAACAGTCATCGACTCATACCTCGTCTGCTTTCCTAGAACTATGGAACGGCTTAACTGACAGCTTTGGCTCTAGCTCACGGCTTTGGCTTGGCTCCAGTTCCAAGTTCCAATAGACAACTTTGGCTTAGCTATATATCCAAGTTCCAACAGATGTCTCCAACCAGACAATTTACCAACAGACAGCTCTTACAGTTTACTAACAGATGATGTCGGTGGCTCTTCACAATGGTTCAATAAGTCAACAAATGAGGCGGGTAACATGATTTAGGTTTAAACGTTTCGAATTTACATTTTTTTAATCCAACCAAACAATTAAAAAAAATCCGTCTGTTCCCAACGAGTTTTTAGAAATTTATCCGATCCATTTCCGAAATTACATGATCCGTATCACGATTATTGGATCCGTATCACGATTTTTGTGATATAGATCTAGAAATAGTGATACGGATCCATAATTTCAAAAACGACTCTAAAATGTGTCAAAACGTCACTGATCTGTTTCCGATTGGCAAATTTTTGTTTCCAAAAAACTAAAATGGGACTAATACGTTTCCAAGTCCTTTCCAAGTTGGATCGTACATGTTTTTGTACTCAAAACAATGAACGACGTTTCAATGGGTTATAGACGTGTTTCCAGTTACTTAGTGATGATGTTGTCCTCACAATAGTTGGAGGACCTAATAGATTGTGATTATGCACCTGATGAATGTATTTAATTTGTAGTTGAATAAAAAAATGGTTTTTTTCTTTGGATAAAAAAAACACATTTTTATGGCATATATTTGGCTTTTTGTTAAAAAATTTAGGCTACACATACTTGACTAGTCATAGTTTCATCTATTTTATTGTTCAAAAATTATTTAAATCTTCTAGATACCATCACTTACAACATGCCAGATATAAAAGATTTGTAATTGTTTTTAGACATTAAAGCATGTAAAAACTAAAGAATAGTAATATAACCAATTATAATAAGTTATACAATCTACTTGTCAAGTCCCACTAGCACTACTGGTTGAGGATGGGCCTCGTTAGCAAGGCGACCCAAGATCAAACCTCACGGGGGTGGTTGTGCCCTGTGCTAATGGGAGGAGACATGCTAAAAAATCCAGTCAGCCAAGGGCTGGTGTGGCCCAGGCCAAGTGCGATCCCCGAGTGACTTTGACGGCTTAGATGCCCCTGGGTTGCGGCTCCTCAAGCCACACGTCAAGCCTGGAGGATCACAGACAACTTGACAGACAAAAAAAAGGTTACACAATCTACTTGAGGCTTTGGAAAAGTTAGGGACACATCATGAATCTTCCTGACCCTTTTTTTATGGTGTAATAAATTACTAATCCATGATATAAAAGATTAGCTTTAAAATGGAGTACATCAACAAACAATCTTTTCAGGAGGTTGATAGTGGAGTATATTAATTTTACTCTAGGATTAGCTTTAAAAGAAAGTACATACAAATAAATAATCCTTCAAAAGGTCAATAATATAATCTTTACCCTTTGTTCAATGGTTTTGAAAGGACACTAGTTTCTGACATTCTTATGGAGATTGCATTCACCAAACATCACACACACTTCCACACACAAACCCTATAAACACAAATCATCACCCATGATTTTGATATCATCAATGCTACATTTACATAAGCACAACAAAACCTATGATTCAAGACATAGAGATATTTGGGATAAGGAAGGATAATCCAAAAGAAGCATAAACAACTTACCTCTTAACAGAAGTAACTCGATCAGTGTCTGATGTGTTTTCAGGATTTAGTGCCCCGCTGGCCCATCTACAATTTTCAGAAGTTTGAATCAACAAAAGCATGCACAAAGCTCAGTAAAGCAGCTCCAAACAAAATTTTAAGTAAAAAATATTGAAATTATCATTACGTAATTCACTTTGCAAACATGAAAAACTGCCTTACTAAGCTCTATGCAGCCTAAACTTTTCATGCACATCCTTCATGTATCCAAAATCTAAGAGCAATGAATGGGAACATGTGTATGACTGGAATGTAGGAAACCTGAACAGTGCATAGTAGCAATTTGATTTTCTAGCATCTACCACCAAAGAAAGCTAACCACCTATAAGGCAAACAAGTTTCCTTATGCAGTGCTAAGCAGAATCAGTTACCAGACCATTCAAGGCACTATTGATAAAAAAAAAGTTGAAACCATTGTGAAAGGAAATTGTACACCAACCATTCTAAAATTAGCACTATTTGTTTATATGGTGGAGCATTTTAGGACACGTTTGTTGTGAGCTCCAAAAATCTGGGAACATTACATGTAGCACATGTTGGGGACTGCAATTTAGATCCACACCTATGAGCCAGAAACTGCTATGCTCTTTTGAGGGTAGAACATTTTTACTGGAATTAAACATCTTTTTTGGTATTGCTTTCTTTCTTCCTTTTTATATTATGTTCATGTATGTTGGTGTGTTGTCGGAGGAAGCCAGAGGAAAAGCAGGAACCTCATATAGAGATACAAAGTTCAAACAGTCCTTCCAAAAAATTGCCAGAATAAAGTCAAATTTAACTCACATCAGGAGACATGCGCCTACAAGCAGCAAGGAGATAGTGTGAGGCCTGTAAGCCCATGCTGTCCAAGAGTCTAGTTCCTCTGTTGCACTGTGCAAACTTAGATCATCATTTTCTCCAGAATTTTGCCCCTTCTTCTTCTCTGACATAGGACCATTGTGCTCCATAGTCTTCTCCCCCAGATGCTCTCTGCACAGTTTCCAATATTAATCCTGCAAGGAAACAACAAAGAGTTGTCATTTTGAGAATTTAAACATTCCTACTTGCCTTGAAAATAAAGAAACTTACTTTTCAGTTATGATTATATACACATGCTAACACTTTTGAATAAGAAAATTGGGTCACTGAATCCTTTTCTTGAACTTCATAAGAATATTCTATTCAGTTAGGTTATAAATGTGAAATGAAAAAAGAATCACCAGCACAATGCATTCTGCAGAGTCCAGACTACAACGAAGCAAATCCATATTCAGTGTTCAGTCAGCAATACAAGCCGTTGGGACAGGCATTAAACCTCCATGTAAATATTATATATAAATATTAAAAATAACTTGTAAAGCATGGGTTCTCGAACCTAGGGTTGGCGTTCCCCACGAACTAGGTGCTGGAACGGGTACTTCCCAGACAAACCCAAATGAGCCCAGTACTTCCAATAAGAACCCGGTACGCAGCATCTTTGGGCTGGGTTCTTTTGCGTCAATGGGTTTGCCGAAACCCCAAAATGGGTGCGTAAACCCTGAAAACGGGTGCTAAGGGGTTCTTGATGATGTTTTTTCCTTTGTCTAGAAATCCTTTTCTTCTCACATTCCATGTAATGGCTTGTCGTTGTGTTGAATAAGTTCATGGAAGTTCATGGATATATCAAATGGAAGATAATCTCCTCCTGCCCAAGAGTAGCTTGCAAATAACTTAATAAGTTTAATGCATCCTTAATTAACCAGTTCACTATAATGACATTTTTACAGTTGAAGTTGGCTTTTAAAGGTTGCCAGGTTAATGCAGCCAGATTGTTGGACTGTACTTTTAAGTTTTATCTGAATATGGTAGAATCATATTGGAATGGTTGTTATGTTATTTTCAGTGCAAACCCTATTCTCAGCCTTCATAATTTACTGGGATGTAGTTAGTAGGTCCACTAAATATATAAAGCTAAAGTGTTGTTCACGAAAGGATTGGTAGAAGGGTCGTATTGAACGGCAAATCATGTGCCCGCCTCAATCAAAGATTCTGGGATCAAGTGCGAAGGACCCGGCTCCAATAGAGTCCTCAGAGGAGTAGTTTTAGATGCTTTCTTTTGTTGCTGTTGTTAAATTTTGATGTTGTAAATGTCGTTAATTAGAACTGATGTTAATAGTTTAAGAGTGAACTGGGTTTCAAACATTCAGGCCTGTAAGGCTAAGTTTGATAGACTTAAGAGCTTCAGATTTTGGATGGCATATAAATCTTTCCGATGGACAATCGACCTGGTTTCCCAACTGGGCAGGTTGAGGCCATGAAATGTCTATTCTGGTTGTAAATTGTTTTTATGAATGAATGAATGAAAAGTCCTACTAAGCTTACAAAAAAAAATGAAAGGATTGGTATAAGGATGACATTATGTTATCTGGAAACATTCTCGGAGGGACTGATAATAATGAATTTCCTAGAGGTCAACTTCATCTATAGGTATTCTTTGACTGATAGGAATCAAATCATCTTTTCTAGCATGAATATGTCGTCCCTGTCATTAGTTTTGTTATAGACTTTAACAGCATTGTGTTTCAACTTAATAACGAAATGTAGGTGTATTTTAAAATTATTTTAGTCTGCCAGCCAGTGTCATAGATGGGTATCAGATTGTTAGGTTTCAACTTAAACAATTGTTAACATGTAAGTTGGAAGATTTGAAAATACCTAAGTTGCACGAAACGGGAAACAGAAACGAGTTTCTGAAACGGGAAGCGATACGAAACGTGACCTCCCCAAATTTTGGAAACGGGGAAACATGATATCTATATATCTATATATATATATATATATATTAAAACACAAAAGACATTGGAAGGAAACAATTAAAAAAATATTAAAAAATTAAAATTAAAAAAGGCACGCACGCAAAAAACAAAAGACAAAGTAAACAATTAAAAAAATATTAAAACGCACACAAACCCAAAAAAATTTAAAAAAAACACAAGTTAAGTCGCTTTAACTGGAAGGAAACGCGGTCGTACAGCCTGGAAATGTGTTTCGCGTTTCCAGTCGTACTGGCAATGTTTCCCAACATTGCAAGTACAGCCAGAAATGCGTTTCCAGGCCGTACGGTACGCGAAGACGTGTTTCCGTTTCATTTTTTGGGTGAAACGGGGATCGGACCCACGTTTCCTGCAACATAGCAAAATACATATATATTATAATTTATAAAATATATAACAAATATAAATTATAATATACCCCCGAAAACCCACGCACCCTGTTTCAAAAAGTGACGCACCCGTCCCCGCACCTATCCTTGAACCCACGTTTCCTGGCAACATAGAAAATAACAAAACAACATTCTTGCTTAATCTCAATCCAGGAAGAAAGGGTAGAGTTCCAAATGCTTCATGAGAATAACTTTCCATCACAAAGTCAACTTCTTGTTACACTACAACCTACAATTAAAATAGTTTCTCACTCAACCAAGGCACAATGCAAGTTAATTTCCAACAAGGAGGGCTACAAAGCACATGACAAAACACATTCCTTTCTTGAGGTTAGGAACTCATATGGGATCATGCAAGCCTTGGATTCACAGTGAGTGAAATGGTTTACAGCTTATACCCAAGTCATGAGATACATGTGAATTCTTGAACGTATGCAAAAAGTAAAATACCACTATGGATGTAGACCTAGTATATATGTATTATGTACCAATCATATCAATATGCAAGAAAATTTAAGTTGCTTGGATTTGGAAGACAAAGCATGGTCCAGAGAAATAGGCAGTCAATTTTTTGTATCAAAATTTAGACCTTGTTTGAAATCCATTGTTACAAGCTTCCATCCTACCAACTTTTGTTTGTTGTTATGCAACATTAGCATATCTTTATATAACTTTAATCTATCCATATCAATGTTCCTGGGAACACAAGAGTGGGGAATGCACGTGTAGAGACACCCGCTAAATTTTAGGGAAATTTATGGGGGACAGTGGAGCAGGGTCCCTAGCATAGGGAAGGCCATCTCCAAAATTATTAAAAATAAATAAATAAAATAATAATCCAATAACAATTCATCCCATGTGTATTCATCATTGTGCAATGTAAATACAAAATTTAAATTTGTAAATGATAGAAACACAATTAATCAATCACCATTGTTATTATCATATTTCAAATTGAATCAATGATACATGCACATAAAAACTTCAAATTTATAACTTATAACAAAATGAAATACATTGATTTGAATTCCAAATAGTTCATCCCATGTGTATTCATCATTGTGCAATGTAAATACAAAATTTAAATTTGCAAATGATAGAAACACAATTAATCAATCACCATTGTTATTATCATATTTCAAATTGAATCAATGATACATGCACATAAAAACTTCAAATTCATAACTTATAACAAAATGAAATACATTGATTTGAATTCCAAATAGTACTAAGTAAATACTAAATAGTAGACACTGAAGTCTGAAATAGTAAATTAAAATTACTCAAACATAGTAAAGAGTTACAAGTCAAAGGCTCAGTCATCAATTTCTAAATTGAAAAATTACAACCAAAAATTAACAATAGAAAGTGAAAACTAAAAGTATATAAAAGAAATCAACATCAAATGAGCATAAGGGGTTCAATGCCATTGATTGGTCCTCTATATCCATCTGTTGTAAGAAGGAATCAAGACATCAATGGGAGTGTCTAACTAAGTCAGTGTCCCCCTCCTGAGCAAGGCAACTAGTGGCTCATTCTCATATCAAAGTCAAATGCTAAATGATTTGTAAATGTCATAAGAGAGATGCGTAGGTAAAGGTGAATTAAGTTTAGTAGTTTACTAAGATTTTTGTTTTTTCAAAACTTTTTTATGTTTTCTTTAAGTTTTTATGCGTTTTTGGAAATTTAAAAAAATAATAAAAATAAAAAATAGGGGGTTGGGGTGGGTTATTCCATCACTTACCTCTTTAAAGTTAATTTAAGAGATAACCCCTAAACACTCATCAATGGAACTTAACTGCAAAGCAAGAAACAAAACTTAGTATTTTATTCACAAATCTATTGAGCATCCTAATTCTTTTCCTATAACTTTCAAAAATATTTTTAACAAGTTTATCCAACATCTATGGGTTGGCCAAGAATTGTGGCCTTAGCTTCTCCCTCTCCCTTTTATAATGTGAAATTCAATATCTAGAAGTTGCAAGTCAATAATTAGTTCTCCCTCTCCCTTTTATAATGTGAAATTCAATATCTAGAAGTTGCAAGTCAATAATTAGTGTCAAGATCCCATCAACCTATTCATATTTTCACTCTCATCACTACTCATCTGACAATTTAGGATCAATCATACAAAATATATGTGATCCAACAACATAGATTTGCAAGGAATTTTTTGGACCACTTCACTCGGATTTCCTTCTTTGGCAACTTATCTTTCTAAAAAACAAAAAATGTGGCAAAGCATTTCACCAAGCACCACCCATCTTGGGGGTGTGGGGAGTGAGGGTGGCACGCCATCAACCCTATGGGACGTGTTCCATTGTAACAATGATCCATATGTTACTATAGTTGATCACTTTGCACTCTTGTCCATGATTTTATTACACTAGTGCTTGACAATGTGACTAGTTCAATTAGACTATGAATAAAATGTTGGTTAATCCCATTTAGTACATCACTTACTTCTTTAAAGTCAATTTAAGAGATAACTCCTAGATATCCATCAATGGAACACAAGAAACAAACTAAGTATTCTATGCACAAATGTATTGAGCATCTTGATTCATTACCTAAAACTCTCAAAAAGATTTTCAACAAAATTATTCAACATTTAGGGATTGGCCAAGTATTGTTGGCCTTAGCTTCTCCCCCTCCCTTGAATAATTTGAAATTCAGCATCTGGAATTTGCAAGAAAATAACTTAGTGTCAGGATCCCATCAGCCTACACATATTTTCACTCTCATTAATGTTCATCTAACAATTTAGGCTCAATCGCATGAAATTTATGCAATCCAATAGTATATGTTTGCAAGAAATTTCTTGGACCACTTCACCTAGCTTTCCTTCTTCACCAACTTATCTTCTAAAATGTAAGATGAAATTTTATTAATATACACAAATGCCCAAAAGGTAGGCCAATGGGACTCAAAAGTAAAACTATTAGTGACATACAAAAGGATTTCCAAAACATTTCCTATAAGCTAAAAGGTAAAGGATAAAATATAAAGCGTACAATGAAAGAAGCTAAACTATTCCAAGAGAAAAGTAACCAAAAGCATAACATGATAAAAGTCTACATATCATCAAAAGTAGATGTCGAATAAGAAGAGGTAGAAGCCCCTCACCAACACTAAAAATAGAGGTAGAGGTGGGAACAAAGGAGGAAGAGGAGGAAAATGTCCCTATTGAACCATTAACCACTAGGAAGAAGCCAATACATTATCTAGCGATGTCCTTGTGGGAGAGACTAGACTCAGAATGTGAGACCCTGGCAGGAAGTTGGGAGCAATTTTTCAAGACTCTCCTAACACTTGAGGTCATTGGAAAGAATCTAGTGATGACAAACCAATGCCCCAAAGGGGGAACTCAAGCAATCAGCAGGTGCAAAGAGATGAGATGAGAATTGTGCTAAGATCAAGAACTAGAGCTCCTTCGAGGACTTGTTGAAAGAGGGTTTCTACCAATTGAAGATCGAGTTGAAGCTTGTGGTTTCACTTATTTACTATCAAAAATACTTCAAACCTCTACTTCTTGTTTGTTTCCGCCAACAAACAAGACAAAAGAAGAAAAATATCCACTGAAGGGGTCAAAATATCTTATTTCCCCAACAGCTTCCTAGAATTTGTATTATGAACATTAAATAAAGTCATTTTGGATTAGTTTTATCTTCTTCTACAAGGTCTTGCACTTATGTGCACTCAAATTCTCTCATGATCTCTTTCTTCCTTTCTTGTTTTATTACATGCATAATTGATTTTAGCAATTGTCTAGCCCCATGCTTGTAGTTGCTTTGCACAAGAGTTCAACATTAACCCCCAATAGCAACCATGCAACGTGCCCAAATTATGCTAAGTAGCAATAATATCCCCTAATAGTTGTCCCAAAACCAACTAAAAGTAACCCTCCCATATGTTGAGATTTTGGGTAGCATCGGATGTGCTCTAGCTTCGAAACTTTGTGGAGGGGCTAAAACACATGAGATCTCCAAGACCCAAAAAGCGTTTGGAGAAATCCCACTTGGTGTAAAAGATATCCATATAATTAATTTTTTAATGGGGACCCTAAGTCTAACTTAGTGAAATTGAAAAATTAAAGTGGATTAATTTACAAATGTGATGAGAACTTTCTAAGTGACGTGGATCAAGCTTCTTTTAATCTTAGTCGTTGATTAGAGATTAGATCATGGCCGTTGATTTGTGAACGAGAAAAGTATAAAGGAAATGCTTGGGGTTAGTTGGAGGATACACGCACAGAATCTAAGAGATCGAATTCTTCTGACAGAGTAGTGCTCGGACGAAAATCAAATCCGAGTGATTCAAAGAAGCAGTGAGGGGCGGATGTAGTGATTGGTCGGAGGACCAAGAGTACAACGCAGAGCAAGGGCAGCAAAGACGCAGTGGAGGCAACGCAACCATCAGAGGGTGTGATGCAATCCCTAGAGAGGGTGATGGAGGCCCACGCAGGGCTTATACAAGGGAAGCGCAAAGGCTCCAAGTAAAGACCGAGATCTAGCTGGAGACTAAGGTTTTGAGCCAGCAAGTTTGAAACCAGACTCCGGGAGAAGCTAATCAGTGCAAAGCAAGGGTGACGCAGTCCCTCAGTCAAGGCCACACAGCCTTACGCAATGGCAGCGTCAAGACTATGCAGATCTAGCTAGGGTTTCACCAATGGCTCATCCAGATCAACCGAGACTTGCAGGAGTGAGGTAAAACTCACATTTTCCTCTGTAGCCGAGGTTTTCTCTGTTGGGTGAGCTAGATTATGGCACCCTAGATGTACTCAGAATACTACTATTTAATAATAATAAACCCTCAGATTTGCTGCATCGGTTTTCTTGCATTGGGTTTTTCCGGGGACATTTATCCGAAAAATCTGTGTCCTTTGTCATATGTGCGTATGTTCAGTAAATGATCTGTATTTGTGTAGGTTGCTACTTCTATGTTTTTCTGATATTTTTCAGTTAAATAACTTGTGCATAATAAAACAAGTAGGAGAAGTAAATCAATATTTAGCAATAGGATTTATGTGCTCAGAAATTTTCACATGGTATCAGAGCATTGCAGATCAAGTTGAACCATTAGCAAAGGGGCTGAAGATATTTGTTGCAGGAAGGGCAGCTGAAGCAGCACAGATCCGAAAGAAGGCAACATAGCACCAGAGGGGCATCATAGACACTACAAGGGTGACGCAGAGTCGGTCTACTCACGCAAAGACTGACACAGCTCCAAAAAGGTGACGCAGAGCCAGTCTGCTCACACAGAGGCTGACGCAGCACCAGGAGAGGGACGCTGAGCCAGTCTGCTCACGCAGAGGCTGACGTAGCACCAAGAGGGTGACGCAGTCCAAGAGGGAGTGACGCTATGCAGTTTGTTGGGGCTGGAAGTGCAGTTTCTGATCTTCAAAAGTTGCTGGTGAGGCATCAGTTCTATTGGTGTAGAATAGTGCCTAGCAAAGGTGACAAAGTGAGGAGAAACAGTTCCTCAAAAGACTTTTGCCAAGAAGTCTGAGATTCGATCAGGAGGGTGATCGTAGAGGGCTAATTCAGTAGAATTGGCGGAGGATTTCGAGAGGGAAATCAGTTGTCAGAGGGAGCAATATCTCTAGAGGGTTCCTATCGCTAAGAAACCCAGATCCAGTCTTCTGTTGAGTGCAGTAGCAGTAGAAGGGAGAAGATTACTGTTTCGACCATTTGAGCAGAGATGGCCCCGTACAGACTGAGAGATTAGGATAGGTTGGATGGTGGTCCAACTTTGCAATCTGGAAGGCCAAAATCTTGACAATCCTAGAGGAGTACGGCATCAAGAGACCACACGGAAGATGTCCTAGCTGTGCTAACCGATGCAGAAGCTCTAAAGAAGTTTAGCGAAAATCAGGCGCGGGCAAAGCACTTGATCATGGATGGAGTGAAGGATCACATGGTCTCGCACATTGCCGAGAAAAGGACGATGCATGAGATGTGGACAGCTTTGACCACGCTATATCAAGGTAGCTCTGTCCAACGGAAGGTTCTTCTAGAGAACCAAATGAGGATGTTCCAGATGCATAAGGAAGAGGAGATCGATCCCTTCCTCTTCAGATTACAGACGATCCGAGATCAGTTGATTACCATGGGAGCAACTCCAGATGAAGGGAAACCTTTGTCCAAAGCAGTTACAGACGATTCCTGAATGCAGTTGCCAGTCACCGATGAGTGGGAAACCTTTGTCCAAAGCATCTTGGGCAAAGCACAACTCCCAAATTGGGGTGACATTTGGGCTATCCTTCGACAAGAGGAGATCCGGAGGGTGACCAAGAGGCAATTTAGCAACGGAGGTGTCAAGGTAGAGGAGGAGAAGAAGGACGCGGCCCTAGCGTCTAAGGGGCAGCAGCAACAAGGGAAGAAGAAGAAGGACCTATCCAACATCCGGTGCTTCAGATGTGGCGAACTTGGACACTTCGCCAACACTTGTCCTAAGCGGAAGGACAAGGAAGCTTTAGATTCCAAGGCAGCAGCAACGAAAGAGAACAGTGGTAGTGAGGATGATGTGGCCATGAGTGCTCATGTTGTTGAGATTTTGTGTATTTGGGGTAGCATCAGTTGTGCTCTAGCTCCCAAACTTTGTGGAGGGACTAGAGTTCACTTGATCTACAAGACCCAAAAATGGATTTGGGAAATTTCATCTGGTTTAGGAGATATTAAATTAATTAATTATTTTATGTGTATTTCCTAAGTTAAAACTTAGGGAACTTAAATAATTAAAGGGAATTTAATTAAACATGTAATGAAATTGTCTCAAGTCACACGAATCAAGCTTTCTTTTAATCTTAGCCATCGATTCAAGATCTGATCATAGCCGTTGGTTTCCCAACGAGAAAAGTATAAAGGAAAGGCTTGGGGTCATTTGTAAAAACACATAAAGGCAGAGCACTGAAGCTGAGCTGAGATTCTAGGATGGGTTTGCCAAGAATTCTCAGAAGTGTTTCAGCTGCAGAGAGGGGAATTTAGACCAAGGGAATGATCTGATCCCGGGGTCTAGAATACACAAGAGGCAGAGATCAGCTCAAGAATAGCACAAAGGAAGGCAGCAACAGCAGCAGCAAGGACAGCACAGTCCCTCCAAGGGCAGCGTGATTTTCAGCAGGAAACCCTCAGGGGTTACGCAGAGACCCTTCAAGGGCAGCGTAGTGACTACGTCACCCAGTCTGGGGTAACGCAATCCCTTCCAGAGCAGTGCTGAGGGTTTGGAGGACTTCCAAGGCTGACACGGAGGCTTTCAGGGGCTTCAGACGCTGACGTAGAGCCTTTCAGGGGCAGCGCTGGGGTTTCTAGGCCCTAATCTTGGCTGAGTTCTGTAAATCTCGTTTAAGGGTGTGGATCAGTCATTATTTTGGCACTAGATCAGCCAATGAGCTATAGATCTAGTATTTTCTCTGTCGATTTGTCTAGATCTGGAACCCAGATTTGTGTATTCAGAAATATTCTTAATAATAGAACCCTCCAACAGCCAGAGAACGGTTTTCCCGCATTAGGTTTTTCAGGGGACTAGTTGTCCAGAAATAACTGTGTCACTTTGTCAATGTGTGCATGCGCTTATTCTAGATCTAAATTGGTAGAGCTATGATATGTGTTTTGCTTCGATGTTAACTTGAATTTATTCAATTAATAACTTATCTAAGTAGGAGAAGCTTAACCGGATTAACAGTAATAATTTCTGCATAAGATATAAGACTCGGAAATTTCTACATGGTATCAGAGCAATTGCAGATCTAGGAGGGTCACCAGCAGGAGAATCTGAAAGATCTAGCTGCAGAAAGGAGTTGGAAAAGCAGCAGAAACGCAAATCTGAAGGGACAAAACAATTTCCAGGAGTAGATTCACGCAGAGGGAAGGGTGACGTTGTCTAGCGCTGTGTCCTAGCAAGCCCACACAATCACTGCGCAGAGGCAGCTCAGAAACAGCGTTGGTTTAGTCTGAAGCCAGCCAGTGTGATTTAGATCTGAATCTGTCAGATCCAGAAAAAACTGCAGAAATTCAAAAGAGCTAGTGGGGTTAAAATTCTGAAGTCTTCAGATTTTTAGCCTTAGCACAAGTGACAAAGAGTAGGAGGAGATCAGCTTCTCAGAAAGTTTCTTGCCAAAGGAAACTTACAATTTGATCAAAGGATCAAAGAGAGTTGAATCAGTGTTGATTTGGCAGATTTCCAAGGAGGCAAATCAGTTGTCAGAGGGAGCAGAGGGTGCCCAATTCATAAAGGACCCTAGATCCAGATCTCTAGTATAGAGAGGAGGAGCTCCGACAGATTTGTTGAGCAAATGGCCAAAGATGACGCAGCCATAAGTGCTCATGAACCATGGAGGTGGGGTGACATGGACATGTAGAGGAGCTACATGGAAGAAAGGCGGGATCCTTGAGCAGCTCATCTCTTGGATCACATGCGAGCTACGGCAACCTTAAGACAGTAGCGGGACAAGTGGAGCAGTGGGTGCATAGATCACAGATGAGGCAGAAGCAGAGGCAAATCTGAAAGCTGGGAGGAGCAGTGTAGAGCAAAGCAGCAGTAGTGTAGAAGCAGTAGCAGCGCAGAGGCTGATGTGACTTCAGTAGAGTAGAGCAGTGTTGCTTATGTAATGCAGAGCTACAGCAGTGCAGAAGGATTCAGAGGGACAGTGTAGTGCAGCAACAGCATGATAGATTTCAGCACAAGGAGCTGATGTGATTTCAGTAGTGCAGAGGGAGTCTGATTATGTAGGCAGAGCTATAGCTGTGCATCGTTCTTTAGATGCCAGCACAAATTTGTAGCCTATGGAGCTTCAGTGATGAGGATGCAGCCCATCTGACTTCTCTGTCAAAGATTGGGCAAGAGATTCAGTTGTTTCTCTCAACAACTGAAGTTGCAATGCAGCAGATCAGCAGTGGCAGTGCTATGAGAAGCACAGATGCAGCATATTGAGAGGGAGTTGCAGTACAGAAGTTGCAGTGATAGTGGCAGAGTCATGGGCAGCAGTACAGAATGGCAGCAGTAGTGCAGAGTTGAGTGGCAGCAAGCGAAGCATCACCAACACAGAACCAGTGCCCAAAATCATGTAATGCATAAGTGTGATGTATTGCTAGAGCACACCCTTGATGCTAAGAGGGAGTGTTGAGATTTTGTGTATTTGGAGTAGCATCAATTGTGCTCTAGCTCCCAAACTTTGTGGAGGGACTAGAGTTCACTTAATCTACAAGACCCAGAAATGGATTTGGGAAATTTCATCTGGTTCAGGAGATATTAAATTAATTAATTATTTTAAATGTATTTCCTAAGTTAAAACTTAGGGAACTTACATAATTAAAATGAATTTAATTAAACATGTGATAAAATTGTCTTAAGTCACATGGATCAAGCTTTCTTTTAATCTTAGCCATTGATTCAAGATGTGATCAAAGTTGTTGGTTTCCCAACGAGAAAAGTATAAAGGAAAGACTTGGGGTCATTTGTAAAGGCACACAAAGGCAGAGCACTGAAGCTAAGCTGAGATTCTAGGGCCGGTTTGCTAAGAATTCTCAGAAGTGTTTCAGCTGCAAAGAGGGGAATTTAGACCATGGGGTGATCTGATCCTAGGGTCTAGAATACACAAGAGGCAGAGATCAGCTCAAGGACAGCACAGAGGAAGGCAGCAGCAGCAGCAGCAGTAAGGACAGCGCAATCCCTCCAAGGATAGCTTGATTTTCAGCAAGAAACCCTTAGGGGTTACGCAAAGACCCTTCAGGGGCAGCGTAGTCACTGCGTCACCCAGTCTGGTGTAACGCAGTCCCTTCCGGAGCAGCGTTGAGGGTTTGGAGGACTTCCAAGGCTAATGCAGAGGCTTTCAAGGGCTTTAGAGGCTGACGCAGAGCCTTTCAAGGGCAGCGCTAGGATTTCTAGGCTCCAATCTAGGCTGAGTTTTGTAAATCCCGTTTGAGGGTGTGGATCAGTCATTATTTTGGCCCTAGATCAGCCAGTGAGTTGTAGATCTAGTATTTTCTTTATCGGGTTGTCCAAATCTGAAACCCAGATTTGTGTATTCAGAAACATTCTTAATAATAGAACCCTCCAGCAACTAAAGACCGAATTTCCCACATTGGGTTTTTTCGGGGACTATTTGTCCAGAAATAACTGTCACTTTGTCAATGCGTGCATGTGCTTATTCTAGATCTGAATTGGTAGAGATATGTTATGTGTTTTGCTTCGATGTTAACTTGAATTTATTCAATTAATAACTTATCTAAGTAGGATGAGCTTAATCAGATTAACAGTAATAATTTTTGCATAAGATATAAGACTCAGAAAAGAAGAGGTGGGGCGATATAGATCTATAGAGCAGCTACAGATGGTGGCGTGATCTTTGAGGTGCCCAAACTCTTGGATCACATAAGAGCTACGGGAGCCTTAAGACAGTAGTAGGATGATTGGAGTCAGTGGGTGCAGAATATCATGAAGAAGTAGAGGCAGAGCTGGGACGCTGAAGTCTGGAGCAATGCAAAGGAGAGGCAATGCTTACGCAGTACAGAGCAACAAACATCATAATGCTTCAAAGAGACAGTCCAGCGTAGCAGTAGAGGGTGCTTCAGTGATGAGATGCAGCCAGACTGACTTGTCTGTCAGTGATTGGGTGTTTGTCCTTCAGTTGTTTACTTCTCAACAACTGAGTTGCAGTGCAATAGTTAGCAATGGCAGTGTTATAGGCAGCATGATGCAGCAATTTGAGAAGGAGCTGCAATACAGATGTGGCATTGTCAATGGCAGTGACATGGGTAGCAGTACAAAGAGTAGCAGCGCAGTGGATGGAGGGCAACAGGCCAAGCATCAGCAATGCAGAGACCGATGCCAGAGATCAGGGTTATGCTTCAGTGGTGAAGTATTGCTAGAGCACACTCCTCGCTAAGAGGGAGTGTTGAGATTTTGGGTAGCATTGGATGTGCTCTAGCTCTGAAACTTTGTGGAGGGGCTAGAACAAATGAGATCTCCAAGACCCAGAAAGTGTTTGGATAAATTTCATCTGGTGTAAAAGATATTCAAATAATTAAATTTTTTAATGGGGACCCTAAGTCTAACTTAAGGAAATTGAAAAATTAAAGTGAATTAATTTACACATGTGCTGAGAATGTTCTAAGTGACGTGGATCAAGCTTATTTTAATCTTAACCGTTGATTAGAGATTAGATCACAGTCATTGATTTGTCAACAAGAAAAGTACAAAGGAAAGGCTTGGGGTCGGTAGAAGGATACACGCACAGAATCTAAGAGATTGAATTCTTCTGACGGAGCAGTGCTCGGATGAAGATCAGATTTGAGTGATTCAAAGAAATAGTGAGGGGCGGATGCAATGATTAGTCGAAGGACCAAGAGTACAACGCAGATCAAGGGCAGCAGGGACGCAGTGGAGACAACGCAGCCATCAGAGGATGTGACGCAGTCCTTAAAGAGGGTGACGCAGGCCCATGCAGGGCTCACACAAGGGCAACACAGAGCCTCCAAGGAAAGTCTGAGATCTAGCTGGAGACTGGGGTTTCTGAACCAGCAGGTCTGAAACTAGACTTCGAGAGAAGCTGATCAGTGCAGAGCAAGGGTGACGCAGTCCCTCATTCAAGGCCACATAGCCTTACACAGTGGCAGCATAGAGACTGCGCAAAGCTCGTTGGGGTTTCACCACTGGCTCATCTGGATCAGCTGGGGTTTCACCATTGGCTCATCCAGATCAGCCGAGACTTGCGGGAGTGAGGTAATACTCACATTTTTCTCTGTAGCCAAGGTTTTCTCTGTTGGGTGAGTCGGATTATGGCACTCTAGATGTACTCAGAATAATATTGCTTAATAATAATAAACCCTCAAATTTGTTGCACCGGTTTTCCCGCATTGGGTTTTTCCGGGGACATTTGTCCGAAAAAACTATGTCCTTTGTCATATGTGCATGATTTTCAGTAAATGATTTGTATTTGTGTAGGCTACTAGTTGTGTTTACTTCGATGTTTTTCTAAATATTTTTCAGTTAAATAACTTGTGCATAGTAAAACAAGTAGGAGAAGTAAATCAATATTTAGCAGTAGGATTTTTGGGCTCAGAAATTTTCACCATAGCCTCAAAATGAGGTGTCTATAGATGGAGAAGGTAGATAAGGCATTTATGTGCAATGGAATGAGATACCCAAATGTTCTCGAGGCTTTATGTGCTCATGCCACCTTTTAACTAATCATGAGTTATGAGCTGGGTGAGTGGCACATGCCCCTATGTTTGTCTCTTCCCTTTCCATTTCCATTTGTCATATCATAGCCCTCCTCTCAATCCAATGGTAGTGATTTCCATATAATATGTATTTTAGCTTGCATTTTTTGCAGCGTACACCATGTTGGTATCATGCTAGCATGTTCAACATAAGAAAGGTAACATTATTTATTATTTACCCAAATAGATTATTTTTGTTCACTAGAAGGGGAGGACTTGATCTTGAATCAAAATGAGCCTTGGGTTAACTAGTTAGGTGCAAAGAACTTGTCACCTCCTGTAAATTTTTCGTAGATGTTCTATGCTTGATGCAACTTTACTTTTATTCCCAATATCAAACAGCCATCACATAAACAATAAAGTAAAATGCTAATAGAACATACCAATAAATCGACAGAAGAGAAGCCAAAAATACACTTAACTTGATCAGCAAAATATATGTGTTGTGGTGCGTTACAACGGTCAACAGGAAGATTCAAGTAGCAAAGTCTCTACACGGTCAGCCAACCAGAATATGTCAGACAACCCTCTCGGACAGCTCTATATTAGTCAACCCAAAGTCAACAAAAGTCAGCGTTGTCCCAGTCAACGATCAACGTAAAAATAGCAGCAGCAAAAGTCAACACAGCCAGGTCAAAGTCAACGTCCAGCCTCGATTTTTGTGCCAATAATGCGGACTACAAAAAATGGAAATTTGGGAGAGTTTAGGGTCAGTTTGACCATGCGTTGATCAAAGTCAACACTTGTCAAATCTGCGCTGAAACCCTAGGTCAAAACAGAAAATTCCTTTGCTGCGTTTTCCCACATGTGAGAGAAGAAGAGCCTCCAAGGTGATCGAACCAATCAGATGATGAGAGAGAATGTGTGATGAGTGATGGATGAAAATGACCTCCAATGTTGACCTATATATATCCATCAGTGAGGGTGTGTGACACATATGTTGGGGCTTCAAGCCTACATTTCAATTCTGGCAGGACCTTACACATAAGTGGAATTAATTCAAAATAAATGTTCTGCTCATTGGATCAAGATGATCTTTAGATCGATCTTGCACCTCACCGAAAAAGGAATCTAATAAAAATATTGGCATCTTCATTTGAGCATCACAACATAGAGTTTGGACCTAGTTGTCCAAAATTAACACTCCCTCTCAACTAGGGAGAACTCCATCCACATGTGCCATCCAAACATCGTGCGTCATCCCGCCGTAACTTGCTTTGCTGGCTTCTTTATTTCAGAACAAAAAGGTGAGTCACAAAGACATCACTCTCGGTTGACAAAATCAGCTCAGAGGTCTGAAACCTCTATAGGACTCAAAGGAGTCACATACCAACCCGAAGTTGGTTTAACTGACCCGAAGTTAGTTGGAGGTCCGAAACCTCACTAGACTTGATCCCAGATCAAGTGGTTGGACACGTGCCATTCTAAACATAGAGAGTACGGCAATCTTCGATGCGTCCATCGGTCTTTGCTATTGATCTCTAGCTTTTCCCACCTCATTGGCCAAATGAGAGGTACTTCCCATGAGTCCAGGACTCCATGGGTAGGATGCATACGGGGCACAGATCAAAGAGAGGTGAACCAACACAATATCATAACAGTGGCGCAGAAGCACACCAACAAGGTTCGGCAAGCCTAGCCCTGTGGTTGCTTATAGCTCTAAGAAGTTATCCCCAAAGCCCCCTGGAGCTCCCAGAGCTCATCGTCCAACAGGACCCTCAGCATAGGGTCATTCCACGATACCAAGATTCTCACGGAAGGTTAGGAACTTGACCTTCCCCAAGGGCTTTGTGAGAATATCTGCAACCTGCTCATCAGTTCCTATATGATCGAGCCTTACGGCGCCTCGTTGTACCATATCCCGCATAAAGTGTTACCTGTTATCAATATGCTTGGATCGATCGTGGAACACAAGATTCTCGGACAACCGAATCCCACTCTGGTTATCACAGAGCATCACAGTGGTATCTAACACATGCCTAAACAGCGCACTGAAGAGCTTTCGCAACCAAACTACTTCACAACAGGCCATACTCGCTACAATTTATTCGGCCTCAGCAGTGCTCAAAGCCACCGACTTCTGCTTCCTGCTCATCCAAGATATCGAAGCAGAACCAAGTGTGAAGCAACATCCAGATGTGCTCTTGTAATCCACCACACTACCAACCCAATCGGCATCAGTATATCCATGGAGTGTCACGCTCCCGACAGTGTATCTCAGCCCATGGTTTATCGTGCACCAAAGATATCTCAACAGATCCTTGGCACCAACCCAGTGAATGTGATGAGGATCAACCATGTGTTGACTCAAAGTGTTCACTGCAAAACATACGTCTGGATAGGTGTTCACTAAGAACATCAAGGCCCTTACGAGTTGATGATACTCGGTAGGATTTGCTAGCACAGGCCCAGCAATGCTGCCACTCAACTTCTCAAAGTTGAGCTCCATCAGTGTCGACACAGATTTACAGTCCACCATTCCAAATCTTTCCAACAGCTTCACAATATATTTTCCTTGAGAAAGGAAAATCTCGCCGGGTCTTTGCCAGACCTCCAGGCCTAGTAAGTAATGCTTCAGTCCTAGGTCCTTCATCTCGAACTCAGAGGCGAGCTCCCTCTTACACTGATGAATGAGAGGGTCAGCACCTGTCAGGAAGAGGTCGTCCACATACATCACCAGAATGACAGGCTTTTATCTATCAACCTTGAAGTAAAGGTTCGGATCAGCAATACTACGAGTGAAGCCCAGCTTCATCAAGTAGCTATCTATCCTCTCGTACCAAGCCCTAGGGGCTTGCTACAACCCATAGAGGGCTTTCTTCAACCTACATACATGGGTGTCCTGATCCTAGACTTCGAACCCCAGAGGTTGCTCCACATACACCTTTTCCTTTATCGCACCATGTTGAAAGACGATCTTCACATCCATCTGATGAAGATTCCATCCTTGCGTAGCAATAAGGGCTATGATAGATCAGATGGTGGTATATCGAGCCACAGGTACAAATATATCATCATAGTCTACGCCTTCCTTTTGAGAGAAGCCACGGGCAACGAATCTTGCCCAGAACTTTTCAGCACTACCATCAAATCCATGCTTGATCTTATAGAGCCATTTCGAGGTGACAACTGCTTTGTCCTCCGATCTCGGAACCACATCCCAGGCATCATTTTTCATAATGGACTCATATTCTTCGTGCATAGCATCCTTCCAGACTTGATGCTTTACGGCTTCCTCAAAAGATCCAGGCTCAGATTGTATGATTGTACTCATGGCTTCTAGATACCCTTGGTATCTATTCGGCGTCTTGCTTTCACGGAATGTCCCCCTTGGGGCCATATGTCTCTCAGCATCTTCGAGAGTATTCTGGAGCCATGATGGTCTTCTCTTCATTGAAGGAGGTGGATCAATGGAGTCCATCGGTCCTTCAACATCAGGCATCGTCTCATCCTTCGGTTCTTCCTAATTTTCAAACCTTACTTCATGATCTTCCTTAGAGCTCGGAAGATTGATTACTTTCTTGAGGAAAGCATCTTCATCAAAGGTAACATCGTGGCATATCTCCACTTCCCTTTGACCAGGCACATAGACTCTATAAGCCTTCGAAGTTTCACTGTAGCCCACAAACATTCCCTTCTTCCCAGAAGCATCCAGCTTGCTCCTCTTCTCTTTCGACACATGAAAATAAACGAGACAACCAAAAACTCTAAAATGTGAGACGTCAGGTTTCTTACCAGAGAAAACCTCTTAGGGAGTTTTGGAGTCCAGAGTGGAATGCCGGCATCAGTTTTGTATGTACACAGCAGTGTTCACAACTTCTCCCCACAGAAACTTCGAAAGACTTTGGTCACATAGCATGGCACGGGCAGCTTCCACAATGGTCCTATTCTTTCTTTCAACAACACCATTTTGCTCAGGAGTATATACAATTGTGGTCTCCCTCTTGATGCTAGCTTCTCTGCAAAAGTTATTGAACTTGTTCGACTCGTATTCAGTGCCATTATCGGTCCTCAAAATCTTGATCTTCTTCCCTGTTTGATTTTCCACCAAGGCTTTGAAAGTACGAAACCACATGAAAGCCTCATCCTTCTTCTTCAAGAAGTATATCCAGGTTTTGCTAGAGAAGTCATCTATGAACGTCATAAGAACATCCTCCCAAGGATGTCACGGGCAACATACTAGACAAATCAGAATGTATCAATTGCAAGACATCAGATGTCTTTGTGACACTTGAGGGGAAAGGTCCCCATGTATGCTTTCTTTCAGCACAACCCTGACATACACCTTCATGATCATTCTTGAATTCGGGCATCCCTGTCACAACCTTCCTAGCTTCGGGAAGGGCTTTGTAGTGAAGGTTTCCAAACCTCCGGTGCCATAGTTCAGTTTTTTGGATAGTATCACATGTCATCGCTCCCAGTGGACTTCCTCCAACCTAGTAGAGTGTATCAACTCTAAACCCAATCGTGATAGCTTCCTTGAAGCTCTTTTTCCAAATGCGCACCTTCCCATCAATGAATGCCACATTGAAACCTTTGTCTTCCATCGCTGAAATAGACACAAGGTTCTTCTTCAAATCAGGTACATATAGTACATCTTGCAAGCGAAGGACTTGACCTTGAGATAAGTGGAGAGTCCCAGTCCCTGTCCCTTTCATGGGATATGTGGCATTATCTCCAAGGATAATTTTCAGATTAACATCCTTCTCAACCAAATCAAAAAGTGCTTCCTTAAACCTAGTGAGGTGCCTTGAGGCACCACTATCTATCAACCAGACATCCATAGTGTCGAGTGGACATGCAGCAAAGAGGGCAGATACAAGAATGAATTCATTTCTTTTATCATCAACACCATTAGATTCCTCATACTTGGAATTTCTCGACCTTTTGAAAGGTTGCCCATTTCCATTGCGACCAAAGGGAGCCTTCCTCTTTCCTTTGAACCTGTTGTTCCTTTGATTGCCATTCCTCTGGTTGTTGTTATTATCATCATCCCGAGGAGAATCCTTCTTGAGAGGACATTCTTTAGCATAGTGGTCGGTCTTGTGACATGTGTAACATTTTCCTTTCTTTCCTTGGGCCCCTGCACTTCCTTGGTTTTCGAACCACCATAATTCTTCTTCTTAGCACGAGCAGTGAAGGCAACATTACCTTCATTTTCATATTACTTCATTCTTGATTCCTCTTGTACACATGTCAATAATACTTCGTCAAAATCAGGTATCACATTATTATTGAGAATGGTAGTATTGAATACATGCCATTCAGAGGAGATACCTCCAAGTGTGGTGAGAACCATTTCTCAATCAACTATTGTCTCCCCAATGGCCAGAATATTATTTCTGATTTCGGTCAACTTCAGAAAATAAGATTGAACGGATTCATCCCTACCTTTCTTTAGATTCTTCAGTTGGTTCTTAAAGAATAGGACTTGATTTGCATTGTTGGCCTTTAACATGTTGACCAACTTATCATGCATCTCCTTGGATGTGTGTAGCTCAGAGATGTAGGCAACCAGACTCTTATGAATTGAGTCCCTGATAATCAGCTTTGCTTTGATTTCCCCCTTCTTATATTTTGAGTTGGTAGCAGCAGGTGCAAATGATGGAGGCTCTTGGATTTTACCCTGCACATTGTCCATGACATCTTGGTCTTCCAACATTAGATCCAAAGTCATCTTCCAGGCATGAAAGTCTTCCTTCCCAGTCAACTTGTCATCATCTTTGAAGCCATTATAGTTTGAGGTACCCATGCTCTTCTTCGGTGATTGCTACAGACTTGGGCTTTGTCTTCACCTTACCTTTGATACCATGTAAATTTTTCGTAGATGTTCTATGCTTGATGCAACTTTACTTTTATTCCCAATATCAAACAGCAATCACATAAACAATAAAGTAAAATGTTGATAGAACATACCAATAGATCGACAGAAGACAAGCCAAAAATACACTTAACTTGATCAGCAAAATATATGTGTTGTGGTGCGTTATGGCGGTCAATAGGATGCTTCAACCAACAAAGTCTCTACACGGTCAGCCAACCAGAATATGTCAGACAACCCTCTTGGACAACTCTATATCAGTGAACCCAAAGTCAACAAAAATCAACATTGTCCCAATCAACGGTCAACGTAAACAGCAGCAACAAAAGTCAACGCAGCCAGGTAAAAGTCAATGTCCAGCCTCGATTTCTGTGCCAATAAATGCGGACTGCAGAAATTAGAAATTTGGGAGAGTTTAGGGTCAGTTTGACCATGCGTTGACCAAAGTGAACGTTGGTCAAATCTGCACTAAAACCCTAGGTCAAAACAGAAAATTCCTTTGCTGTTTTTTCCCACGTGTGAGAGAAGAAGAGCCTCCAAGGTGATCGAACCAATTAAATGATGAGAGAGAATGTGTGATGAGTGATGGATGAAAATGACCTCCAACGTTGAGCAAGTATCTGTGTGGGAATAGAGAATTCCAATGAGGCATCTACATAGGTTAAATCGCACCAAACCAATGTGCTCCAATCTGTATTGTCAATATTGGTCACAACCTTATCCTAGTCACCCAAAATCTTAACAAGTAAAGAAATTCTACCCCAAAAACCCTTGGGGTTGAGACTCCTAGTTTGATTGTCACCAATTTCCAAACATAACTTTTCATGTTTCCATATAGTTAAGAGATTTATAACCAAATTGTTAATTATGACAGGATAAAATAAATGATCCAACTCTTCTTACTACTGCTCCTTGTAGCTATATATGTTTCCATCTATCTTGATACCATACAACATACCAGCAATAAAGGAATATAATGCTAAGGTCTTATAACACATTAGGCATTTCCATATCAACAAGAAGAGAGTGCTTCCTGTTGAGTTTTCTTGAGTGTTGGGGTAGTATCAGATGTGCTCTAGCTCTCAAAATTTGTGGAGGTACTAGAGTACATGAGATCTCCAAGACCCGAAAGGGATTTGAGAAATTTCATCCAGTTTGGGAGATAATTTATTAATTAATAATTTTAATTATGGACCCTAAGTTTAACTTAGGAAAATTAAATTATTAAAGGTAATTAATTAAAACATGTGATGAAATTGTCTTAATTCACACGGATCAAGCTTTCTTTTAATCTTAGCCATCGATTCAAGATCTGATTATGGTCATTGGTTTCCCAACGAGAAAGTATAAAGGGAAGGCTTGGGGTCACTTAGAGAACACACACACGAAGGCAGAGCACTGAGACTAAACTGAAATTTTAGGCAGGGTTTGCTAAGAATTTTCAGAAGTGTTTCAGCTGCAGAGAGGGGTAGTGTAGGCAAAGGGGATGGTCCAATCCCAGTGCCTAGAATTAGCAAGAGACAGATAGCAGCATCCAAAGGCAGCGCAGAGAAACAGAGGTAGCAGCAGCAGCTGCGCAGAGAAACAGAGGTAGCAGCAGCAGCTGCGCAGCGCAGAGGTAGCTTTAGCTACACAGTCCCTTCTGGGGCAGCGTTGGGCAGCAGGGGACCCATCTGGGTTACGCAGAGACCCTTCTAGGGCAATGTAGGGTCTGCGTCACCCATTCTGGGGTTATGCAGCCCTCTCCAGGCCAGCACTAAGGCACGCAGAGGTTGTCTAGGCTGACACAGGGGCTTCAAGGGCAGCGCTAGGGTTTCTAGGGCCAAAATTTGGCTGACTCTTGTAAATCCCGTTTGAGGGTGTGGATCAGTCAAGGTTTTGGCTTCAAAACAGCAGGTTAGCTGCAGATCTATCTTTTTCTCTGTCGGGTTAACCAGTGTGGTGCCCAGATTTGTTGTATTCAGAAAACTACTTAATAATATAAACCCTCCAACAGCCAGAAGACCGGTTTTCCGGCATTGGGTTTTTCCGAGGACAGTTATCTAGAAAATCTTGTGTGTCACTTTGTCTATTGTGCATGTACTTTTCTGTTTTAGATCTGAATTGGCGAAAGTCTGTTATGTGTTTACTTCGATGTTAATCTGAAGATTTCAGCATTAATAACTTATTTAAGTAGGAGAAATATAACAAGATCTAACAGTAGATTTCTGCATAAAGTAACCTTCAGAAATTTTCACACTTCCCTCATGCCACCATTACCCAACATTGAGATATGCATTCACATGGAAACCAACCATAAAAGAATATAATAATGGAATGAGCAATTCTAACATTCTCAACATTCCAAGAGCAGCCATAGTAAATTACCCCAGCATATGCAAAGATGTCATTCACACAGCATAAAAATAGATTACTCCAAGTTCAACGATGTCTTCCATTGCAAAATAAGTAAAGAACTCATTAACAAATGACTAAAAAGCTTAACATATTGTCCCGCTATAGCATTGGTATGAAAGTTCATAAGTACCAATGAGGTCCAACAAATAGAAATATCAAATACTCCAACAACAAAATTTCAAACCGATTGTATTCAAGATATAATGCTCCAACAATAGAGAAGGAACTTCAAAACTTTGTCTCCAGCTCAACAAATTGCATTCCTTCATCTCAGCAAAGACAAGGCCATTTTGTTAGTAGAGGAAGACATGAAAGGAATCTCATAGGCATATTTGTTTGTATCCCGTTGTGTTTCTTACCATCCCAACCTTCCTTCCACATTAGAAAAAACAAGCAAAATGCCAACACATCTGAGGACTAAAGTGATATGTGGCTTAACTCAATAATTTGAATGCCAATTAAAAAATTCAACTCAATGTACATCTAAGGAGAGGAAGGTACAGGCCATCCACTGATGTGTCTGACCTGTTTAAGGGTGCATACCACCTGTTTTTTATACCTAACAACCTCAATAACTATGTACATCTGGTAGTCAGGCAGAACCAGAAGTTTATCTAAGCAATTGCAACAGCCAAAAACATAACAGTTGTTGATCTCAATGAGTGAAAATGGATGGTCTGAATTAGTTTTCTGTTGGGATTCGTAGCACAATGGCCAAAATTGATTCTCCCGAAAATTAACATCACCATAATCTCAGAATTTATCATGACAATTCTTTGACCACAATTGAAAGAACAATGCCATCGCACAGTCATCACAATAAAGCTTACAATCAACACAGAGACTTCGCCCTGGAAACCTAAATGGGAAAACCAGCTTCAAATGTTTGCTCAGTCTTCATTTTGGTGATATCAGGTTACAAGGAAACACATGGCTCTCTATGCATCCTCTAGAACCTTTGGCCAAAAAGACATTTTGAGAGTGAAAGTACAAAATTAAATTGAGAACGTTAAGGTAATAGGAAGGTCAACAAGCATGGCCTTTCATTTCGCATTCCTCTGTCTTTTCTCTCATATCTGTTTTTTTTGTTATTTAATTCTCTCTCTTTTTCTTTTTCCTTTTCAGTTTTACATTTGCATTGTTTTTACTAGTTTATCTAACCTTCATAAATCACCTAATTTCACTTGCAGGTACTGATTCTGAAATTAAAGGCACTAGTTAAAAAAAGAATAGATTATTGAAGAGATGGTTTAAGTAAGGGTAGTTGCCAATAGGAACAAATTGAAAGTCTTACCCCCCTATGACATACAGCAAAGAAAAACAAGAGCATTAAATATAGAAGACAAAGACCATGTGCAGGCATTTCTTGTGAAAAGAGATGAGCATGTAAGATCATTGACAAGATATCCTCTAAAACATAACAAATACCAGCAACTCTACTTACGACAACTAATGCATTGAAGCATAGAATGGCGAAAATAACAAAAGAAATATCTCCATTATAATAAATCAAAAGAGACATATGGTGCAAACAATGTAAAAGAGAAGGGCACATGGAATCCAAATGCACTGGTGTATTATGTCATATATATCATTATATGTAATAGATGATTATCATTTCCAAATGTAAAGAAAGCGAAATAAAATGGATAAACAAGTTAATTTTGTAGGAGAGAACAACAGAAAGACAAGGGGAATTAATAATAGCAGTAATAACAAAAGTGGAAACAATAAATTAATAATCCAAAAATAGAGGCAACTCTTCAAATCAGGAATCAGAAAAAAAAACAATAAAAAAATATCAATAATGCATTGTTTGTTATAAATGTGGAAAGCAAGGACATTTCAGCAAAATATTCCACAAAATCAAGAACTATATAATGTCAAAATTGTGGGCCAAGAGACCATGACAATGAAAATTGTCCAAAATACAAACAAAGACATGTAAATTGAATTGAAATATAAATGTGTAGGCTATAAACAAGAGAGCCAGCAAAACAAACCTTGTCAAAATATCATAAGCTTTATCAAGCTAGAATAGCGGCATTTAGGTTAAGATTGCATCTAGAATAAATTTTATTTTCTTGTTGATTTTTATGGCCTAACATAAGCATGGGCAATCAATAAGATGTTGGAAAAACATGCTGCCCCGTGTGCTTAATCTTTGAAGTGCACTTAATAGGTCTTCGGTCCAAAGATATTGTTGGTGTTCTCATGACCTCCCCGCTCAAGTACATTCTTGCATTCTACTGAGGTATCATCTCCCAGCTGGAGCCAGATGTTACCCACCACCTGTGGGTGATACCTATAGGAGAAATTTTTCTCCTAGATGGTCTTCAGCCGACAACCAGCAGCCACTGGATAGATCGATGTGCCATCATCTTCACCACCTGAGCCAGCCATTATGCTCCTCACTCACCTATTATGACCATATGTTTGAAGGTGGGCCTTCCAAGTGCGAAGGTATAGCTTTCATTATGTAGTTGGGTACTTTGGTTTACTTATCATGAACACTTTTGGGCACAGATTAGCGAGGAGATTCAGTGTAAATAATGGGCTTGGTTTTTACTCTTGTCTCCTCTGTCCAATTTGGTGTTAACCTTGTATCCTAGTCCTGTGGGATCTCCTTTATTGGCTACTAGCTTTAGGGGTAGCACTACATGGGAAACCCCGATTTTGGTTGCATGGTCTTGTTGAGATTTTGGGTAGGCATCAAATGTACAACTCCAAAACTTTGTGGAAGGGATAGAACACATAAGATCTCCAAGACCCAGAAATCGTTTGGATAAATTCCACCTGGTGTAAAAGTTATTCAAATAATTAAATTTTTTAATGGGGACCCTAAGTCTAACTTAGGGAAATTGAAAAATTAAAGTGAATTAATTTACACATGTGGTGAGAATGTTCTAAGTGATGTGGATCAAGCTTTCTCTAATCTTAGCCGTTGATTAGTGATTAGATCACGGTCGTTGATTTCTCAACGAGAAAAGTATTAAAGGAAGGCTTGGGGTCATTTAGAGGATACACACAGAGTAGCAGCACTTGAGCTAAGTCAAAATTCTGGGGCACTGTTTGCTGGGAATTTTCAAGTGAGCTTGCAGTGCTAGTGAGGGGCAGATCGGCAAGGGATGTTTCGATCCGAGGCCAAGAATACATACATCAGAGAGGCATTTTCATACTAGGCAGCGCAGAGGCCAGCTGGAGGGATGCAGCCCAGCCAGGTTGACGCATAGACCACGTAGAGAAGGACGCAGTGTGAAATTTTCAAACTGAAAACTATACAGTTGCAGTGATAGATTTATTCCTCCTACTTATTATTTCAATAAGTTATTTTCAGAAATCTTCAGGCAAATATCGAAATAAATACTACTACAACATTCACAAATCCATATGCAGAGAAATGAACAGTAAAGGACATAAGCACAAGTATCAATCACATGTACACAGTTATTTTTGGACAATTGTCCGCGGAAAAAGCCAATGCGGGAAAACCGATGCAGCAAATGAGGGTTTTATTAATTTTTCAACAGATGATTTCTTTACAAGGAAAAACACTAGCAGATAAAATCTGAAACACCTGAGACAGAATTCCCAGCTCCTTCCGACGAATCTCTGACACCATGATCAAACTCTGCTTTCTCCTGTGCCTATCTGTGTGTTTCTCTGCGTACTCCCAGCACTGGAGTGCGTAAGTCTGCATAGGGTCTGCATGGGTTCTCTGCGCTGCAACCCAGAGCTGCCTCCACTGCATCCCTCTATCCCTGACCTCGATCTGTTGCTGACTCCCTCCTCCTTCTGCTTTTGCAAACTCTCCGCCCTGCGACTCTCCCACTAAAATCGAATTCTCTTACTTCAGAATCGATCTCCTTTGGGTACTGAGTGTATGCCCGGCTTGTTTTCCAAAAGACCCTCAAGCCTTCTTTTATAATCTTTTCGTTGGAGAACCAACGGCCCAGATTAGAAGTTTAATCAATGTCTAAGATTAAAACTTGACTTGATCTTTGTTTTCTAGAAGATTCAAACTCTGACTTATTAATACCCTTGGGCCTTTAATTATTTCATTTCCCTAAGTTTAGACTTAGAGTCTTCATTAAAATAATTAATTATTTTAATAAGTCATGAACCGAGTGGAATTTCCACAAACGGTTTATGGGTTCTTTGGAATGATGTTGTCCAAGCCTCCTTGAAAAGTTTGAGACTTGGAACACTTTCGGATGCTCAAAAATCAACACTCCCTCTTAGCAAGGAAGGTGTTCCAATAATACGTCTATTGCATGCTCCTCTGCTTTTGAAGCACACTCTGCGCTGCAAATCTCTGGACACTTCCCCCCATTTGTTGTGATGTTGTCCTTTGTACTGTTGCCTTTGATATTGCCTACTGTCGCTGCTACATCTGTATAATAGCTCCCTCTGAATACTGATCCTATCCACTCCCACTACTGGAAAGGATTCTTCATCATCCCCATCTTTCTCTGAAGTAGACAAACTTAGTCTTCCCCATAGCTTTTGTGAGGATTTCTGCCACATGTTCTCCTATCGAAGTGTACTGCAGCTAAACAGCTCCACGTTGTACATAGTCTGATGAAGTGACACCTGATATCAATATGCTTCGACCGATCATGAAACACAGGATTTTCAGAGAGCTTGATGCAACACTGATTATCACATAAGATATTGGTCACTTCCATTTTCTCCTTGAGTAGGTTCACTAACAGTTTTCGAAGCCATATGGCCTCACATGAAGCTGTGTTGGCTGCTTTATACTCTGCTTCTACTAAGCTCAGTGATACAGACTTCTGTCTCCTGCTGCACCAGGAAATCATTCCTGATCCTAGATTGAAACAATACCCATTGGTACTCTTCCGATCTACTAAACTCCCAGCCTAATCTGCGTCGGTGAAACCACTCAACCTAACATCATTGCCATGGGTGTACTTCAATCCAAGCTCGATTGATCCTTGAAGGTACCTGAGAACATGCTTGGATGTTGTCCAATGAGCCCTCTTCAGTTCTACCATGAACTGACTAAGGGTATTTATAGCATAACAGATGACTGGCCTTGTGTTTACCAGATACACCAATGATCCTATGAGCTGCCTATATGATGTAGGATCAGCCTCATCGTCTTCGAACGTGTCGATTTTCTTCCAGTTGGTGATCATTGGAGTTGTCATGGGTCTACAATCTTCCATCTGAAATATTTTCAAAATCTTCGTAGTGTATCTTCCTTGACCAAGAAAGGTCTCCCCATTCTGCTGCCAAACCTCCAACCCCAGAAAATAGTGCATCCGTCCTAGACCCTTCATGTCAAATTCCTTAGACAAATTCTTCTTGCAGTCTGTGATGAACCCTGATGATCCTGTTAAGAATAGATCATCTACATACAAAACTAGTATCAAAGGCTCACTCCCTACTCTGAGATAGTAGATATTGGGATCTGCATCACTCTTGACGAATCCCATCTTCTGCAGGTAGATGTCAATTCGACCATACCAGGCTCTAGGAGCTTGCTTCAGTCCATACAACACTTTCTTCAATCTACACACATGAGCCTTCTGATCATGCGTCTTGAAGCCCTCCGGTTGTTCTATATACACCTCTTCCTTTATCACCCCATTCAAGAACGTCGTCTTGACATCCATCTGGTGAATCTCCCATCCCATCTGCGCAGCAAGGGATATCACGGATCTAATAGAGGTGTATCTGGCTACTGAGGCAAAGGTTTCTTCATTATCAATCCCTTCCTTCTAAGTATACCCCTTAGCCACAAACCTGGCTTTAAATTTCTCGATGCTGCATACTTGACCTTGTAGATCCATCTTGATCCTACAACTGATCTCTCCTGAGGTCTAGGGACCACTTCCCAGACATCATTCGTCATGATGGAACTGTACTCTTCCACCATTGCATCAACCCACACCTAGTGCTAAGCTGCTTCCCGAATACTGGAAGGTTCTCCGACTTGAGCAACCAAGGCTTGATACCTCTCAGGCTGCTTACGCTGTCTCTTCTCATTTCGGGGGACTCCGACAAAGTCCTCTGCATCTTTCAAAATCTATCGTAGTTCCCTGCTCGTTCTTCCACTAGTGGTGGGAGGATTTACCGGCTCTCCCTCTTGCAAATCCTCGGGAGACACATCCCTTGGATCCCCATGCCTTGAAGAGGCAACTGAATTTTTTGTCGTTGGTTGTTTGGGCTGAACCAGAGGCTCCTCCTCAGACTGCATAGCAACAGGCAATTGGCGGGACCTTCTGAAGGCCTTCTCCTCCATGAACTTCACATCCCTCAGTACCACGACTTTCCTGCTCTCAGGAATGTAGATGCGATATGCCTTTGCGTTCTCACTGTATCCTACCATATACCCTTTTTCTGCAATCATTTCCAACTTCTTCCTCTTTTCACTGGGCACATGACAGTAAGTTGTACTGCCGAAGATCCTAAAGTGACTCACTTCAGGCTTACTACCAGTGAAGACACTTTCCGACGTGATCTTTCCCAATGCAGCGTGAGGAGTCCTGTTCTGAATGTAGATAGTTGTATTACAAGCTTTAGCCCACAAAAATTTGGGCATGTCTTGGTCATACAGCATTGCCCTTGTTGCTTCGACAATAGTCTTGTTTTTCCTTTTTGCCACACCATTTTGCACCGGATTGTATGGAGTTGTCCACTCTCTTTTGATACCTTCCCTTATGCAGAATCCAGTGAATTCCTTATCTGTGTATTCACCACCATTATCTGATCGCAACACCTTGATCCGTTTTCCTGTCAGATTTTCAACCAGAGCCTTAAACTCTTTAAACCGACTGAAGATTTCACCCTTGGTCTTCAAAAAGTAGATCCAGGTTTTCCTGGAATGGTCATGAATGAAGGTGACGAAGTACTCGGTACCACTAAGAGCTCTAGTGGACATTGGTCCACAAATATCCGAGTGTATCAAGTCCAATACACCCTTGGCCCTATTGTTGCTTCTCTGATACGCTGCCTTGGCATATTTTCCCAATATGCACCCCTTGCAGACATCACCTCGTTTAGTTCGCAGCGCTGGAACTCCTGTGACAGTCTTCTGGAGAATTTTTAACGCCCCATGATGTAAATGTCCCATTCTTTTGTGCCATAGCTCATTCAGGTTTGTTTCATCTGCGTTGCCGACCAGTGCCATTGGAGACTCACGCTGCAACTTGTAAAGTTTGTTGCTTCTTAGCCTAATCTGTGCCTTCTTCCTCCAACTGGGTTGTTTGACGTAGACCCTATTGCCAATAAAGTAGACGTCATAGCCTCGGTTTTGAAACTGAGACACTGAGAGCAAGCTCATCCCCAACCCAAGCACATGCAGTACATTAGTACTAGGCTCAAATCTTATTTCCAGCCTCGGTCTGAAAAACTACGGTACCTCTCCCAATAGGAGTGCATTTTGCTTTATTACCTATGGTTATTTTAAAATTCATCTGCTCTTCTCGGTAGTCGGAAAAACATTCCCGTACTCCAATCATGTGAGCAGAGACTCCTCTGTCAATATACCAGACATCAGAAGAAGCAGTGCTTGATACGCAAGCAAATTCTTCTTCAAGTATGGATGCCAGAACAGAGACATCGTGATCCACCTGTTCTATCATGCTTCTTTCCCTCCCTGGAGAACTGCGTGAACCCTTCTGCATTGTTGTTGCAACAGTAAACTTTCGTTCACTAGTCGATTCTCCGTTCCTATTACTCATCTCTGGCTCTAATACCATGTGAAATTTTCAAACTGAAAACTATACAGTTGCAGTGATAGATTTATTCCTCCTACTTATTATTTCAATAAGTTATTTTCAGAAATCTTTAGGCAAATATCGAAATAAATACTACTGCAACATTCACAAATCCATATGCAGAGAAATGAACAGTAAAGGACATAAGCACAAGAATCAATCACATGTACACAGTTTTTTTTGGGCAATTGTCCCCGGAAAAACCCAATGCGGAAAAACCACTGCAGCAGATGAGGGTTTTATTAATTCTTCAGCAAATGATTTCTTTACAAGGAAAAATACTGGCAAATAAAATCTAAAACACCTGAGACAGAATTCCCGGCTCCTTCCGACAAATCTCTGACACCCTAATCAACCTATGCTTTCTCCTGTGCATGGCCGTGTGTTTCTTTGCGCAATCCCAACATTGGACTGCATAACTCTACGTGGGTTCTCTGCGCTGCAGCCCAGAGCTGCCTCCGCTGCTTCCCTCTGTCCCTGACCTCGATCTGTTGTTGACTCCCTCCTCCTTCTGCTTCTGCAAACTCTGCCCTGCAACTCTCCCAATGAAATCGAATTCTCTTACTTTAGATTCGATCTCCTTCGGGTACTGAGTGTATGCCCGGCTTGTTTTCCAAATGACCCTCAAGCCTTCTTTTATAATCTTCTCGTTGGAGATCCAATGGCCCAGATTAGAGGTTTAATCAATGGCTAAGATTAAAACTTGACTTGATCTTTGTTTTCTAGAAGATTCAGACTCTGACTTATTAATACCCTTTAATTATTTCATTTCCTAAGTTTAGACTTAGGGTCTTCATTAAAATAATTAATTATTTTAATAAGTCATGAATCGAGTGGAATTTCCTCAAACGGTTTATGAGTTCTTTGGAATGCTGTTGTCCAAGCCTCCTGGCAAAGTTTGAGACTTGGAACACTTCCGAATGCTACAAAAATCAACACGCAGACCCTTTTAGGTGACGCAGAGGTAGCGCAGAGGCCTTCAGAGTGACGCAGGGGCAGCCTGTGTTGTGCAGAGGTTGCACTGAGCTAGAGAGGCTGACACAAAGGCTGGAAGAGCTGCGTTGAGGGTTCCAGTGGACCAGAAAGGGCTCGTATTCAGTAATTCCTGAAGGGTTTGAATCAGCCATATTTTTTGTCTCTGTGTGATAAGGTACAAACTGCTGTGAAATTTCTCTGTGGGGAAAACCACTACTGGTGCCCTAGATGTATTCAAATTCTGCTTAATAATAAAACCCTCAAAGAGTTGTTGCACCATTTTTCCCACATTGGGTTTTTCCAGGGACATTTGTCCAAAACATCGTGTGTCCTTTGTCATATGTGCGCTATGCTTCAGTAAATGATATGTAAATGTGTAGGTTGCTAGTTGTGTTTACTTCGCGATTTTATGAATAATTTTGAAAATAACTTGTATAATTAAATCACAAGTAGGAGAAGTAAATCAAGATACTGCAGTAGGGTTTCTATAATTTTGTATTCAAAAATTTTCACATGGTATCAAAGCGATTGCAGATCAATCTAAAGCCATCAGCAAGAGGCTGAAGATTTTTGTTGCAGGAAGGGCAACTGAAGCAACACAAATCCGGGTGAAGGCAGCGGAGCACCAGGAGGGATGCAGACCCAGCAGAAGGGATGCAAAGCCAGTCTGCTCACGCAGAGCCTAACAGGCTCAGGCTAGGCTGACGCGGGCCCTAAAGGGTGACGCAGTCCGAGTTGGAAAGACGTTGTACCGGTTGTCGGGGCTGGAAGTGCAGCTTCTGATCTTCGAAGTTGTTGGTGGGGCATCGGTTCTGTCGGTGCAGAACAATGCCTAGCAAAGTTGACAAAGTAAGGGGAAACAGTCCCTCAACAGATTTTCTTGACAATCTGAGTTTCGATCAGAAGGGTAATCGTACAGGGTTGATTCGAAAGAATTGGCGGAGGATTTCAGGGAGGGAAATTAGTTGTCAGAGGGAGCAGATTCTCTACAGGGTTTCTATCGCCAAGAAACCTAGATCCAATCTTATGTTGAGTGCAGCAACGGTAGAAGGAGAAGAGTACCTGTTTCGACCATTTGAGCAGAGATGGCCCCGTACGGACTGAGAGATCGGGATAGGTTAGACGGTATGTCTAACTTTGCGATCTGGAAAGCCAAAATCCTGACAGTCCTGGAGGAGTATGCTATCGGAGACCACGCAAAGAACGTCCTAGCTGTGTCGACCGATGCTGCTCTTCTTCAGAAGTTAAATGAAAATCAGGCGCGGGCTAAGCGCTTGATAATGGATGGAGTAAAAGATCACGTGGTCCCGCACATTGCCGAGAAGAAGACTAGGAAACGAGGTGTGGACAACTCTGACCACGTTGTATTAAGGTAGCTTTGTCCAGCAGAAGATGCTTCTGGAGAATCAAATGCAGATGTTCCAAATGCACAAGGGAGAGGAGATTGATCCCTTCCTCTTCAGATTACAGACAATCTGAGACCAGTTGATTGCCATGGGGGCAACTCCGAATGATGGACTCATGGTGAGAATTGCCCTGAATGCAGTCACCGATGAGTGAGAGATTTTTGTCCAAGGTATCTTGGGCAGAGCACAACTCCCAAATTGGGGAGACATGTGGGCAATCCTTCGACAGGAGGAGATCCAGAGGGTGACCAAGAGGGAATTCAGCAACAAAGGAGTCAAGATAAAGAAGGAGGAGGAGGAAGATGCATCCCCAGCACCTAAGGGACAGCGGCAGCAATGGAAGAAGAAAAGGGACCTATCCAAGGTCTGGTGCTTCAGATTTGGCGAATTGGGACACTTCACCAGCACTTGTCCTAAGAGGAAGGAAAAGGAAGTTTTTGATTCCAAGGCAGCAGCAGCGAAAGGGGACAGTGACAGCGAAGATGATGTGGCCATGAGTGCTCATGTACCTCGAGAGAAGAGGTGGGGCAACATAGATCTGTAGAGCAGCTACAGATCCTTGAGGTGCCCAAACTCTTGGATCACATACGAGCTACGGGAACCTTAAGACAGTAGCAGGATGACTAAAGTCAATGGGTGCAGAAGATCATAGAGAAGTAGAGGCAGTGCTGAGACATTGAAGAGTGGAGTAGCGCAACGCAGTGGAAGCAGCAGTGCAGAGGCTGATGGGATTTCAACAATGCAGAGGCAGTGCTTACGCAGTGCAGAGCAGCAAACAACGCAGAGCTTCAGAGGGTCGGCGCAAAACAGCAGCAGAGGGTGCTTCAGTGATGAGATGCAGCCAGACTGACTTATCTATCAGTTGATTGGGTGATTGTCCTTTAGTTGCTTACTTCTCAGCAACTAAGTTGCAGTGTAGCAGTTAGTAGTGGTAGTGCTATAGGCAGCATGATGCAGCAATTTGAGAGGGAGTTGCAGTACAAATGTGGCAGTGTCAATGGCAATGACATGGGTAGCAGTACAAAGAGCAGCAGCGCAGTGGATGGAGGGCAGTAGGCCAAGCATGAGCAACACGGAGACCGATGCCAGAGATCAGGGTGATGCTTCAGTGGTGAAGTGTTGCTAGAGCACATTCCTTGCTAAGAAGCACTGTTGAGATTTTGGGTAGCATCGGATGTGCTCTAGCTCCAAAACTTTGTGGAGGGGTTGGAACACATGAGATCTCCAAGGCCCTGAAATCGTTTGGAGAAATTCCACCTGGTATAAAAATTATTCAAATAATTAAATTTTTTAATGGGGACCCTAAGTCTAACTTAGGGAAATTGAAAAATTAAAGTGAATTAATTTACACATGTGGTGAGAATGTTCTAAGTGACGTGGATCAATCTTTCTCTAATATTAGCCGTTGATTAGTGATTAGATCATGGTCATTGATTTCTCAATGAGAAAAGTATTAAAGGAAGGCTTGGGGTCAGTTGGATGATACACACAGCGTAGCATCACTTGAGCTAAGTCAAAATTCTAGGGCGTAGTTTGCTGAGAATTTTTGAGTGAGCTTGCAGTGCTAGTGAGGGGCAGATTTGCAAGGGGTTTTCTGCTCCGAGGCTGAGAATACATACATCAGAGCGACAGTTCCGTACCAGGCAACGCAGAGGTCAGCAGGAGAGACGCAGGCTGACGCAGCCCAGCCAGGTTGACACAGAGACCACGCAGAGAGGGATGTAGACCCTTCTGGGTGACACAGAGGTAGCGCAGAGGCCTTCAGAGTGACGCAGGGGCAACCTGTGCTGCGTTGGGCTACAGAGGTTGACGCAAAGGATGGAAGAGCTGCGTTGAGGGTTCTAGTGGGCCAGAAAGGGTTCGTATTTAGTAATTCCTGAAGGGTTTGAATCAGCCATGCTTTCTATTTCCGAGTGATAAGGTACAAACTGTCGTGAAATTTCTTTGTGGGGCAAACCACTACTGGTGCCCTAGATGTATTCATATTCTGCTTAATAATAAAACCCTCAAAGAGTTGGTGCACCGGTTTTCCCGCATTGGGTTTTTTCGGGGACATTTGTCCAAAAAATCATGTGTGTCCTTTGTCATATCTGCACCATGCTTCAGTAAATGATTCGTAAATGTGTAGGCTGCAAGTTGTGTTTACTTTGCTATTTTCTAAATAATTTTGAAAATAACTTGTATAATTAAATCACAAGTAGGAGAAGTAAATCAAGATACTGTAGTAGGGTTTCTGTAATGTGAGAGGGCTGCAAGAAGCATATGGTAGGATAAAAGCAGAGAAAAAAGCTCAAGGCAGAGCGTCAAGCTCTGATGGATGATTGCCTTTCTGGGCAGAAAAAACTGAAAGATCTACAAGTGGAGAATTGAACACTTGAAGAGAATTGCCAACTTCAAGACAATTTTGGCGCCATTGTGGATAATTTGTCCCTGCTGCAGAACGATTGTCTGCTTTAAAAGACAACAGCTTCCGTAAGAATGATGCATCACAAACTGTAAATGTAGTTCAAAAACAGAAGACATAGTAATGCTTGTAAGTAAGAAATCCAACATTCAAACTGAAAAAGCCACGTCATAAGTCAACCGTGCTCGGCTAGTTTCCACCATTAAGTTAGAACTTCGCCAAAATCCAAGAGATGGTGAACAATTTTGTTTATATTTGTCAACTGAATTCAGATAAATACAATATTATTTGTATTAAAATAGAACCTTATTTGCATTAAAATCGCACTTAAATTCGCCTCTAAATTCATTATTTTTAAGAGAAATTTGCAGAAATTCGTCTACAGTTTACCTAACAAGAGAGTCGAGACTAGAGCAACGAAGCCATGGATTATTCTTAACTGTAATGTAGGCCTTCGAATGTGCTGTGCGTCTGCGTATGCCCTAACCCCTCCCACGACAGCACGTATGGTGAAGTCACGAAGGTTCTCAGCAATGGCTGAAACGCAAATCTTTGAAATAGTTTCTAGAATGGTCACAGCTCACAGGACGGGTATTCGGACTGCCTTGAATAGCCAAGCACGCAAATTATATTATATATTTTATTATTTACATTAATTTAATATATAATATAAATGTAAGTTTCAATTATTTATAATATCAACTTACCTTACATTATAACTTAAATAACATAAATATTTTTATAGTAGACTAGGCTACAATTTCACCCGTAAAATAATGGAAATTCCACCTAGATTTGGCTGAAATTTATAGAGCCTGAAAAAACCTATTCAAACATTCCACTCATCAATCAATCAGATTTCTTGAAAATTTTCTGGCTATATTACGGCAAAAAAAAAGAAAAAAATCTTGAAAATTTTATCGCTGGGTTCCCGAAAAAAATTTAAATTTACCTTCCTGGGAAATTTCGGCCTCGTTAATTTATATGCTGATATTTTGTGCGAAAATAATGGAAATTCCACCTAGATTTGGCTGAAATTTATAGAGCCTGAAAAAACCTATTCAAACACTCCACTCATCAATCAATCAGATTTCTTGAAAATTTTCTGGCTAGATTACGGCAAAAGAAAAAAAAAAACTTGATTATCGCTGGGTTCCCGAAAAAAAATTAAATAAAAATTTAAATTTACCTTCCTGGGAAATTTCGGCCTCGTTAATTTATATGTTGATATTTTGTGCGATGGAGGTGTAGTAGACTTTTCATATTAATTGATTTTCCGGCGTTTTTTCTTTCTGTCAAAAACAAAGATGATACATATTATAAATTTAATTTGCGTATGTATAATTTATTTTTAAATACAAACTTCACATTTACTAATTTTACATATACTCCAAGTTATTAGGTGCATTATATAATTTAAAAATAAAAGCATTTAAGTTAACATATATATATTCAGAAATGAACACAAACCAGATGCGTTAGAGCTTCAGAAGTATGAAATGAGTTAGAGCTTCAGAAGTATCAAATTGGCAAATCTACACAAAAACTTTTCCATGTTCTGTCAGAGATGAATGATATTCAAGTTGGAGCCCAAAGCATAAAAAAACTGGATTCCACAATTGCCAAACTCCAGTGAGGCAACCAAAAAGGGCTAGAATCACAAGGTCAAGTGGGGCATTGAAGAGATTTTGGGTTTACGGAAGCACATGCAAGGCCTGCATCTTAAGCATGCCTCACTAATTACTGTTTCCCAAACCGACGGCAGAAAAATAGAAGAGTTGCAGTTAAAGGTGGGCAAGCTGGAAAAGGCAGTGCAGGTGCTCAGAGAAGAAACGCAGAGCAGGGCTGAAGAAAAAAGAGAAGCAATCAGTCAAATTTCCTTTTCTATTGACCAATTTTAACGCAGTTACAAACATCTCCAGATAGTTCTGTCCTTGCGTCTTTAGAATCATAATCGAACCGACGCTTCGTGATCCATTCGTTCACCAGTATAAATCATGAATAGATTGGCTGTTCGCATTGATACAATTGTTAGTTATATTTAAGAACATTTCGGGAAAATTTTCTGACAGTAGATATTACTGTACAAATTGTCAAATGTTCATGGCCATTTCCGCAGACCTAACGGAAATATTCGACTCTTGAGGCCACCATCCCTTTGGTCTCTACCTGTTCTAGCCCCGTTTTATCTATTTTCGAAAGGCCCATACCTGTCATTTCTCCAACGACAGACAGGTGAGTTTCTTTGTACACATTTTTTCTCTTCTTCCCGCACTCTTGGCTGCGAGCGCTCCGAAATCCTTCAAAAGAAGGAATCGCCTCACTTTACCCACTTTCACACCCTTACCAAAGTCAAAATTAGAAAAACCGAAGCCTGAAAAAGAACACTAATTTCTGTAATGCAGAGAGATCAATAAATTCAGAGCTTACCTGAAGGAAATTCCTGCTTAGACTTGACAAAACGCCTCTTGGACTTAAAAGCTCCCTGTTATATCACAGAATCCAAGTACAGTAAACACAGAGGAAGCCTTTATGGCCTTCGGTGCCCTATCTGCTCTGCCCGGCCCTGTTTCCACGCCGTCCCGTTCCTCTGTTCTGCTCCGTACTTCCAACAGAACCTCAGCACCGAATGCAAAGGCATTTAATGCTTGTGCAAGTACCTTATGCAGAACCCCTTTTGCCGCAGTCTAACATTTGACTGGTATTTATTATTCACTCGATTTTATATTCTAAACGACAGTCCCAGAGTGTTTTCGCCTTTTGTCTGTCAATACCTCGGTAATTGCGCGTAATGGCGTCGGATCGAGGCAACTACTCCCGCAGGACAGACACGTGGCGAGATCAAAGCAATCAACCTCCCGGGCAATCGACACGTGGCGAGATCGAGGATAGCTGCTTAGTTGGGAGATATGTGGGCCGTCGATGGGGAGGCGAGATGTGCCAGAGACTGACGGTTGCCTTTTTAGGCGAAGCCGTGCGCTTTTTACCGTCAGATTCGATTCTACTTTTTAACGGCTCTGACGGGCTGGTAAATTTTGCGGATCCACCGACCAGGTTCCTAACGGAGTTTTTAATGATTTGGCACAGGCAAAAGTTTGGTAAACTGCCAAAGTCAACTTTATGGTTTTTGTTTTATTTAAATCTTAAATAAATAAATATAATAAATTGAATTTGGAAATATCATTATTGTGATATTTTAAATATTATTTTTAAATATAAAAGTGAAAAATAAGATATTTTTCAAGATATGATGTAATGGAGAGTAATATTTATATTTAATTTTATATATGAATTTAAGCAAAAAGTTAATTTGAGTAAATCAGAATGATTTGGATAAGGTTCAAGTGAATTGCCATTATAATTTTGAAGCTAGTATGTATTAAGTATATTAATATTCAGTAAGTTTTTTTTTAATTAAGAAAGGGTTAAAAAATGTTGTAGTTTAAATATTTTTTTATTTTTAATTTTAGAAAATTGTGGAAATTTTGATAAGATTTTAATAATATAAGGCAGGGATTTTTGTAAATTCAGATTATAGTTATCAAATTTCTAGATTTTGGGTGTTCTAGAGGTTTTTGGTAGTGTGAATCCATTTCCATACTAAGATTTCTTAATTTTTTTTGTCCAAATTCAGGTTACTTTGGAAGTGGGGCAATTCCTCAGCCTCGGTAGACAACTCCTTCAAAAAATTTAGAATTTTTAAGGGATATTTATATTTCCAAGTTTATTATAAATTTTAGATGTTTTATTAGAGATTGAACTTGGGAGTTACAAATCTATGAGAGTGCAAGCTTCTGTGATCCATAACATATTAGATTATAAATCTTTCGGGAAATCACATGAGAATTTTAGGTCCTAAAATTCTCATGTGATTTCCCGAAAGATTTATAATCTAATAGTTATATAACAGTATGCAAGCCATATATATCACAAACTCATAATTCAGCTGAAGACTAAAACGTACTGAGATTGCAAGAAACTAGAGTCGAGATCCCAAACTCCAACAGGAGACTAATCCTTGGAGCCTTAGATCATAGTGTCCCCTAAAAATTTAAAACTGAATAAAAGAAATAACATCTTAATAAAATAACCAAAAAAAACATTTTTACTCTCCAAATATTATTAAAAAATATATTATTTTATAAAATAGTCTCAACCATGACCCAAAACATATGAGCTTTGCTTTAGATACTATATGCAATTGTCTTCCAGTTTTGGAATAAGATTAAAATTTCCAATTAGGTCAAACTTATTTTTAATATAAAAAAATAAGTTAGCAACGAAATACCTATGAATATGGTAAAAGTGAAAATGTAATCATTTTAAACAATATGTTTACACTTATGAATCACAATGCATTTTCGAATAATGCCAAATAATATTTAGACCCGTTTCCAATTGACTCTGAAGTTACAACAAATTTTACCATCATCAAACATTGAAAATTAAAAATATATATTAAAATTAGCTAAGTGTGATTGTGGGGTTAATTTAGAAGACAAAATAGAGGATGTTGGTCACATACAACCTGGAATGAGTAGGGAGAATATGTTCCCTTATTCAATGATGAAGAGCATATGTTCCGCTGGCCTTGAAAAGGTTAGGTCAAGTCAGGTCATCGACAGGGATGTATCCTTATCAGAGCACATTATCCAAATAATGGTTTTCGAGTTGGACATTTGCCACTTTTTTATTAGTGAAATTTAATGTGTTCGAGTTTCATGACAATAAATCTAATATTCCTTCTTATGTTCTTTGGAGGTATGGATAACTTTGTCCTTCTCAAAAAATGTTTAAATAAAATTCCACATGAACATGAAGCCTTATGGTTCTTATGTTGTATTTCCCAAGGTACCATGTCATTGGATTTTTTACTCTAATAACAAGGCACGTAGTGGAGGGAAGAGGCCCATGGAACTCAACACCTTTGGCTAAGGGTGGGTTTTCTCACCTAACCTCTCTTTATATAAATAAATTAAAAAGTTGTTACGGAAAAAGTTTAAATGTTCTGAATTTTTATTTAGAAGGATAGAATTTTAAGTGAAATTATAAATTTTTATTTTTAGTAAAATTATAATGTATAAATAGATTTGATATGAAAAATTATTGGGTAATTGAATTGTATAAGTCAAATCTATAATTTCAAGCAATTTTCATGTGTTGTTTTTCATAGAGTTTGCCATTGTTTGAAGTTCATGTCGATTTTAGTTATTATAGGTATTTATAGCTATTACTCATTTTATGTAGTAGGAAGAACATGGGGTATTTTAAAGTGGTGGGATATGTACACTTTTGTAAACTAAATAGTCAAATCATCGTACAAAGAGGGTCTCTTGTCCACAAATAAAGAGCTTTCATACATCACTTTGAAGTCTAGCTAGGCTGTAGCCTTAAAACTTAGTATTACTATTTAAGAGTTGTATCATTGCTTCCTTTAATTGAGCTCGATATTAAAAGGTCACCTCCACATACCTTCCTAGTGAATGTTTTAAAGCATTTCAAGGGACAAGGGCATTCAAGGAAAGATTTGCAAAGCCTATCTTTTGGTCCATGTGGGAAGATCCTAGAGAATCATTTTTTCCGTAGCTTTGTCACTACTCTAATTTATATCTTCAATTTGGAGATGCATCATCAAACCTCATAGGTTCATCAAACTCTAGTGTTTTTATGATTTAAGAGTTCCTTAACACAATTTAGAGTTTGTTCCAATCAACTTTGCATTAAGATAGACCACCATATTATCTGAAACACTATGTGTATCAGATTCATCTACTAGACCTCCTATGATGAGATCAAATGGTCGTGTTTCTGTTTATTTAGGAACTCACGTGACTTCATTTAGCCTTGCATTATTTATAAGATCAAAAGTAGATCAATGTCTTTCGGATTAATCACATCATTACGATTTGGTAGACGTTTCGAACTATCTAATGTGTTTCATCCTCAAGACAAGGTGAAGAAGGAAATCGATCTCATTGAATAAATAGTAACGATGCATCATTGCTCGATGATAGCTATTAAAACTAGCCATTAAAAACTTGTCGTTATTTAGTTAATTAGTTAGAGAATTTAAAAGTTTTAATTATTTAAAAATATTATTTAGAAGGGTCAACAAATAATATAATAATTTAGTAAATTGATTAAATTATAAAATTAATAAGGGGGAAGGGGTAAATGAATAATATAGAATAATATAAAAAGTGGGAGAGAATTATAATTATTATGAGCGAGAGTGGGGTAAAATAAATATCATCATGCATATATATAGTTACGAAACAATATAATAATATAGAAGAAGGGGAAAAATCTAAACAAGAGGAAATTGCATAAAAACATAAACCAGAGAAAAGGATACGAAAAAGAGGAAAAAATCAAAACAAAAGGACGAGGATAAAATCAGAGACAAAGGAAAACAACACCCGGGGGATGAATCACCTTGAGAGGGCCGAAATCCAACTCTTATTTAATTTCCACCCATCATCTCTATTGAGATTTTTAGGATGTCTCTCAAAAGATCAAAAGTGTTTATCACCTTTCTCTAGCAAGTTGATCAACTTGTACTAATGACTTTCTAGATACAAGTCATCAAAAACACCAAGAACTAGGTTGATAACTTCCTTCTTCCAACTTTCTTACAACTTAAATAAGAAAAAATCCCCTCACTAATATCTTGATTTAAAAGTGAGGGCCATGAAATTTCATAAATACAAAGACACCATTAACCTTGATTTCAATTCCTTTTTCACAACCTTAAATATTAAAAATATTTTTTTCAATTTAATAATACTTTTATTTTTTATATTTGGCTTATGTGATCCATAATATCTTTTGGTGATAATCACATAGGCAAAGATTTTGTCGACCCATTTTGAACCAACCAGTGTGGTTCATCTTGAGGATAGATGAGAAATCAGATCATGGCATCCTATTTTAAATAGATGAAGAAAAGGGTTAACTAGCCATTAGAATGTAATGGCTAGTTTGACTAAAATAATTAGTTTTATGTTCAAAAATTTATTTAATATTTTACGTTATATTCTATTATTAAATTTTTTAATAATATTTTTTAATATTATATTCTATAATTAAATTTTCTAATAATATTTAGCTACATTATATCAATTTGACTTAAAGGAAATTGTTTCATCAATCTCTTTCTCTTATAATATCTTAATATTATTCCAGCAATATATATATATATCAGTTTGACTAAAAAGAAAAATATTAAATTTTTTTTTATTGTCTAAATTTCATTCATTCCCTTCTATTATAATTTATTAATAATATAAATATTATATTATCCTATTTAATATATTTTATTTATATTAAACTAGATAAATCAACCATCTTTAGTCCAAGGGTCAAAGAGAATGAGGATTATTCATTATAGGCTATATATAATATAAATCAAGGTTAATAGCAAATATCACTAGCATTTGCACCGAGAGGTGAAAAGTAGCGCCGGGGAGTGGGAATGCTCTCCCTCCCCCCCTCTCCCTCTCCCTCTCCCTCTCGCCCCTCTCACCCTCCCTCACTCTCTCTCATATTCCCTCTTTCTCACACTCTCTCCCCACCTTCTCTTGTTCTCTCACCCACCATCTCTTTCTCTCCTCTCATCTCTCCCCATAACGCCTTTTCCCTCCCTTCTCCTTCTTCCCTTCCCATCCATACCTTACTACCCTTCTCTCCCTCTCTTGCAACTCCATCCGACCATATCTCATGTTCTCTCCCTTTCCTTCCACCACTCTATTTTCCCCTCCCTCCATATATAAACCCATTGCTCTCTCTCTTTCTCTCCCTCTTAGACTCTTCATATGCATCTCTCTCTCCTCGCTTGTAGCACTTACTCTCTCAACCAACAATGAGTTTTACCTCATGAAGCTTTTTAAAAGTGTCAGACCAAGAGGTAACTCTGCAAAACTCAATGTGTATTAGATGGAGATTGTGTGTGTACTTATACATGGAGGTGAGGCTATTGGGATTCACTTCACAATGACTCTTGGCCTTCCTTATTTACTAAATTACAATAATATACAATCTCACCCAACCCCTTAGAATTAGGTGTCAACATTCCCCCCTTTAATCTGAAGGGATGTTGGTGAGTCCAAGCATCGTTCTGAACTTTTCAAACTTTTCTCTTCCAAGTGCTTTGGTGAAGATGTCTGCGGTCTGCTCATTTGTGGAACAATGATGTAGATGGATGGTTTTGGCCTGAACACGATGTCGAATCAAATGGTATTTTGTATTTATGTGCTTTGTTCGATCATGGAACTTCGGGTTCTTGGCCAACTTTATTGCAAAAGTGTTGTCGATCATGAGTGGTGTTGAATGAATTTTTTTCATCTGCAAATATTCTAGGATTTTCCTGAGCCACACAATTTCCTTTGTTGCTTCAGCTGCTGCCATATATTCTGCCTCGGTTGTGGAATCTGCTGGAACTGATTGTTTGCATGATCTCCGTGAGACAGCTCCTAATCCAAGACTCATGGTATAACCTGAAGTAGACACCCCAGTTTCTTTTTCCCCATCAAAGTCTGAATCAGAGTATCCAATCAAGCTGAAATCGCCTACCTGTGTATATTTGAGTATAAAGTCTTGAGTCCCCTTCAAGTACTTTAGAACTCTTTTTGCAGCAGACCAATGTCCTTCACAAGGCTTTTGCATAAAATTGGAGAGGATTCCAACATCAAATGAGATGTCTGGTCTCGTGGTAGTCAAGTAGATAAGACTTCCTACAAGCTGTCTATACTTCGTTGCATCCTCGAATTCCTTCCCTTCAATGGATGTGAGCTTCAATTTTTGTTCCATTGGAGTGGTTAAGGGATTGCATTCATCCATGCCAAACTTGTTCAAAAGATCTCCAATGTACTTCTTTCGAGAAAGAAATATAAATTTAGGATGTTGAGTTACTTCAATACCCAGATAGTAATGAACATAACCCAAATCAGTCATTTCAAAACCTTTCTTCAATTCTTTCTTTATGGATGCAATATAACTCTCATTGTTCCCTGTCATCAAAGGATCATCTACATATACACCACAAGATATACAACTGTTTTTCCAACTTTCTTAACAAACAAAGTTGCATCATCAAGATCAAAATGTTTGAAGTCAAGTTTCAGAAGATTCTTAGTTAATTTCTCATACCAGGCTTGCGGTGCTTGCTTGAGGCCATACAAGGATTTTATAAGCTTGCATACTTTGTGTTCTTGGCCCTTCACAACAAATCCGTATGGCTGGGACATAAAAACTTTCTCCTTTAGATCTCCATTCAAAAAGGCGGTTTTTACAACCATCTGATGGACTTTCCATCCCTTCCGAGCTGCTAGGGCAAAGAGAGTCCAGATGGTGGCCCATTTTTCTGTGGGGGAAAATTTTTCTTCATAATCGACCCCCTTTCTGTGCAAAACCTTTTGCCACAAGCCTAAATTTGTGCTTGTCAAGTGCGCCATATGCTTTGTACTTGTTCTTGTAGACCCACTTACAGCCAATTGGTTTGGTTCCCAAAGGAGGATCAACCAGCTTCCAAGTGCCATTCTTTATCAAGGCATCATACTCCTTTTAAATCGCTTCATTCCATTCATCATGAGAAGCGGCTTCTTTGAAGGAAGTCGATTCATGATCTGTAGAAAAACTCAATTCACAGTTATAAGCAATATCCATATCAACAGGTGAATCAGAATTATCTACATCACCTTCGTTTTGTCTACTGGAACTTCTTGTTCCTATCTTTCCAACCTCATTGGGACGAACGTTTTCTAGTGTCTTTGTCAGCCATTTGGGGGGACCTTTCTAAGATGGCCCAGGCTGCTCATTTGACTAAGTTGGAATTGAATCAAGATTCAATCTCTCAATTATGTCAATCACATCGTTCAAGGTGTCATCCGTGGTTGGTTCTTCATGTGGAGGAGAGAGTGCTTCAGGAAATGATTCCACAGATTGATTCAGTATAGGAATACCCCCTTCAAGATGTGGAATCTGATTATCAAATTATTGAAAAATACTTTGCATGTGTGAATCTATCCAGGCGATCAAGTTGCCGCTCAACAACATTGACAGTCTTGCAAGATTCAAGGAATATGACATCTCTTGCTATTACAAACTTCTTATTGACTTCATCATAGAGACGATATCCTTCAGAGGCATTGGAATACCCCAAGAAGATACATTTTTGACTTCTAGCACCAAGTTTATTCCTTTGTACCTTGGGTATCAAAGCATAACAGGTGGAAACAAAGACCCTGAAATGCTTCACCGAAGGAATGTGGCCATGCCACATTTCGTAAGGAGTTTTGTTTCTGATTTAACTTTAAGGACACCTATTTTTTATGTATACAGCACATAGAACTGCATCAGCCCAAAACATCAATTTTACATTCTTAAAAAACATCATGGAGCGAACCATATTTAAAATTGTCTTGTTCATTCTTTCAGCTACACCATTCTGTTAGGGATTATAGGGCACAGTTGTTTGATGTTTGATCCCATGTTGACGAAGATAATTTTCAAATTCGTTTGAAGTGTATTCTTTTCCATTATCAGTACGTAAAGATCCTATATGAGTTTGTGCATCATTTTCAATCCATGCATGAAAATTCTTGAATGTTTGAAAAGCATCAGACTTGTTCTTCAATAAGTAAACCCAACACATTCTGGTGTAATCATCAATAAATGTCATCATATATTTATTTCCATTTGCAAAAGCAACAGGCATAGTGCCACATAAATCTGAATGAATAAGCTCAAGTTTTCTATGTGCTCTGGAATGTGAATCATGAAATGGTTGTTTGCTATGCTTTCCTAGAATACAAGCATCGCATTTCTTAAGTTTCCTAGGAATTGTAGGTAGTCCATTAACACCATTTTTCTTCAACAATCGAAGGTTGTCAAGTGTCCAAATCTAGCATGCCATAAAAGACTTGATGGGAATGTACCTTCATCATGATGTGAACTAAATGCAAAGTTTTGTGCATGAGAAAAGGAACCTTGCAGCTTCAAGAGTATTCCTTCTTCTATTCCCTCCATGACAAGTGAGTGATCTGATGCTTTTCTGACCTCAACCTTGCCATAAAACATGTGAATGGAGTGTCCTTGTTGGCATATGTGTACCAAGGACAACAAGTTTCTCCTCAACTCAGGGAGGTATAGAATCTCATGTAGAAGATGATCTGGAAGACCAGGCAACTTAAGCTTGATTGTACCAAGCCCTGATGGCTTGAGTTTGGATTTATCTACGAAGTATACTGCTCCATCAACTTTGTCAGTAGATTCTTCAAAAAAATATTTTCTAAATGTCATGTGACATGTTGCTCCTGAATCTAGCAACCAATCATTTCTCCAAGAAGTAAATGAAACATCAAACAAGTCTTCAGTTACTCCATTGTTACAATGTGCTACAACATAATGAGCGGATTCAGGTGCTCTACCTTTGTCTCTGTCATTAGTTTACCTTTTTCTTGATTCCTTTTCTACTCAATTTTATCCCAAGGTAGCTTACATGTAGATGCATCATGCCAGTATTTATTGCAGCGTATGCAATGAAGATCAGATTTTTCAGTTTGAGTTTGTCTGCCCCCCCTTCCTCTGAAATTTCATGTTCCTCTTCCTCTTTAGCCACCTCTTCCTCTGGAATAATCTTGAGCATGACTCTTCTCTCTGTGTGCAAAGCATGCAGCCTCTTCAGAAGATAGAGGGGTTGTCATCTTTCCAAAATCTTTCTCTCTTTCTGCAAACTTTTTCTCAAGGGACTCAAAAGTGATTTTCATGAGGTTTCCACTTGCTTGCAATGACTCAAGATAATGTGAGTAAGTGGGATACAAAGCCTTAACGTATGTTATGAGAGATATGTCAACATATGCACCAATGCTCTTAATGTCATGCATGATAGATCTTTCTTCTGAAGCTAAAGCAAGAGGATAATCATTTTTCAATTCCAGACTGAACAGCTTAATCATTAATTGAACAATTTCAAATTCTGAATGTGAGTCATAGAGTTCATTTAGCTTGCTCAAGGCTTGATAGGCATTTGAAAATGGTGTAATATGCGACTCACCTCTTCATTTACTGAAGCTGCAATCAAGGCATAGGCCTTACAGTTCTTGTTTTCCCAAATGGCGATCTCCTTGTCTGAAGTGGGCTTTGCAGGTGGAAGGTCTTCTTCTCCTTCACAAATTCCTCTCCACAGCTCATTAAAAATGAGAGTGTGCTTGATTTTCCGAGACCATTCAGGATAGTTCTCCTTGCCGGAGAGAACAAATCCTACAATATATATGAGAGAATGCATTCTTTTGAAGGAAAAATATACTTTGTTGTCAAGGTAAAAAAATTCAATTCTTGTTTCAATTCTGCAATTTTTTTTTTTGTGTAAAAAATTGAGGAAAACAGAGGTATTATCTGGGGGAGGTGTTTTCTGGGGGAGGTATTTTCTGGGGGAGGTGATTACTGGGGGAGGTGATTTTTGGGGGAGGCCAAACTGTAAAAAAAAAAATTAAAATGATATCATGGCCGAATAATAAAAAAATGCAGAGAATTTGCGTGGGAGGGGAGGGAGGGTCGAGCGGCTATGAGAGGGGAGGGGAGGGCCGAGCGAGAGGGATGGGGAGAGTCGCTGTGAGGGGGTGGGGACCGTGAGGGGAGGGGAGGGATGGGGAGTGCGGTGAGGGGTGAGGGGGGAAGGCGGTGAGGGGGAGTGCAATGAGAAGAGGGATGGGGAGTGCGGGTGGGATGGCAGAGCGGGTGAGCGGGGTTGGGAGTGGGCAGTGCGGGTGGGATGGGAGAGCAGGTGAGCGGGGTTGGGAGTGGGAAGTGTTGTGGTGAGCAGGTGGGGAGGGCCGAGAGCTGTGAGAGCAGAGAGTGACTGTGAGGGGAGGGCGTTGTGAGGGTGAGTTGGGAGGTGAGGGATTGTAATTTGCATAGCGAATGGGAATGAGTGAACAGTAAAAAAATTGTACAGTAAATTTAACTATGCTCATAATTTGAATATAAATTGCACACCAGTAGAAATTGCACAGTGGTGTGCAGAAACAAAAGGCAGAATGTGCAAAAAAAATAAAAAAAATCAGAATTTGCAGTGAAAAAAACTCAGAATTTTCCAGAATTGCAGAATGGTAGGAGCAGTAAACAGAAAACTGAATGCACAATGACAGTCTACAAAAATACAGAGCATGAGGGAGTTACACCAAAGTCAGGAATGCCAAAAAATGGGACTGGCTCTGATACCATGTCAGACCAGGAGGTAACTCCGCAAAACTCAATGTGTATTAGATGGAGATTGTGTGTGTACTTATACATGGAGGTGAGGTTATTGGGATTCACTTCCCAATGACTCTTGGCCTTCCTTATTTACTAAATTACAATAATATACAATCTCACCCAACCCCTTAGGATTAGGTGTCAACAAAAAGGAAAGTAACAACATATTTAGATATAAAAACAAGAAAATTGCTTGATATACAAAATTTGATTATCTTAAAACAAAAATTATACTCTCACACATTTATTTAGTGTAACATTAGGAATATAATAATGTGTACATTTTTTGACATGCTCTACCAAGCAACATTAGTTCAAAACATGAAACTCCAACTTGTATAACCTATTTAAAGTATTTATAGATAAAACAAAAATAGACTTATTACTATATTTTAACAATGAAATATTGAAATGGTATATTTCCCCAAATAAATATAAATGACAACCATGTTTAAGTTCTACACTAAACAAACATTTGTTTGTTATCTTGTTGGGATATAAAGAAAATAAACATGGAAAAAGACACCATATATATATTTTCCATATTAATTATAGTCTAGAGAACTTAAAACCCTTTTAATCAAAGAAGAAGATTGAACTTTTCTTAAAAAATATTAATTAACAACATAGAATTTCACTCCATTATAATTAAATATATATATATAAACAATTCCAAAAATAAATGATAAATTTTAAGTAACCCTTCTCTTAACTATAAAATAAAAATGAATATTAATACACCTTTAAACCTCACTGTCTTCTCTCAAGCCTTTTTCCTGGATAACGATGTACAACATTATTTTCGTCCCAAAAACCTGTAAGAAAAATTTTCAAGTGTCACATAAAGCGAAAATATTTTGTTGTTCACAATTATGTTCTATTTATTTTGTTGTTCACAATTATGTTATATTTACCAAAACAAAATGAAATCCTCAAATAGGATGCAGACAAATGTAAACCATCACCACATATAGGTCTTGGAGGGTCGTGGGCTGTCACACAAAACACAGAGTCGAGGGTTTCCAAGAAATAATACTGCCACAAATTCTTCAAGTTAGGAGGAGACCAAGGAATCGTTCTCCTTCATGATTGAAGCTGAGATTATTGTTCGAACAATGGGACGAATTGAAGTTGAGATTATTATTCAAACAGTGGGTTGTTTGGGTCGTGGGAACTACAGGTTAGAAGGACTAAAATTTGTGGATCAAATTCCATGGCAGAGAAAGTACATACAAAGGGGTGATTCGAAGGTCAGTCGCACAGTCCCTAGGAGATGTAGGTGCACTGATAACGTGGAAGATTGAAGGAATTCTATCGTTGGGGACCTCACTCCAATCAATCGCCTACAGTCAAAGGATCATGGGTCGCGAAAGTAGCTGAGGATTGAGGTGCCAAGGCCGTGAGGGCCATACGCCATAAGTCTATCATTACAACCTAGGATGCCAGCTCTCACCAAATAGTCATTTCATCTTCTTGATTGATTTTTAATTTTTGATACTGTACTAACGGAAATTTTGTATACAACTCAGAACCCTTATGCAGAAATGTTCCCATCAATTGCTTAGAGAGCCACAACATTGGAAGTCTTATGCAGTGGTGTAGGTGGTACCAAGAATGGTGAACTCCAATTCGTATGCTAATATTTTAACAGCAATGTATTCCAATAAATCTTGTTCAAATCTGAGTATGGTTACACAAGGAAGTGAAGTGATCTAAAATACCTAATCCGATTAGATTCTCCTTAGAAAAGTTCCATGTTTTGTCATGTCATAATAGATGTTTATGGAGGTCCATGTTCTCATGGCAGCAACGACAAGTCCTGCAACTGAGGATTTGGCTATCCCACGTGGACTTGCGGCTCGGCGTGGAAGATAATGCAATGCAATTTGACTTAACGGCGAGTTCAACATGGAAGATAACGCAATGCAGTTTGACTTAACGACAAGTTCTGCATAATGCGTTGAAATATCCAATAGCCAACATCGTTGAAATAGCCAATATCCAGCCAAAATGTGTGAGATTTTAATTCGTTGGAACGACGATAAAGAATACTTCTTATTGGCTGAGGTGAACAGTGTTTTCTCACCCCAAGCCCGCAAAGAAAACGCCTCTGGTGTAAATATAAGCATAATAACATAAGAAATATTAAGAATAAAGAATAAGGGAAGGGGGTCTACTGCAATAAAGAACAACACTTAGGAGTATAGGGCAAGGATCCAACACCTGCTAATACTCCAACCATCATCTCTATTAAGGTTAACCAGCCTCTTTTCAATCTCTAAAGCCTCCCTTAACTTACGGTGATGAAAATGGTTGACACTCGCAATGACCTTAGCTGCTTCAATGCATATGTGATGGTTAGTCTTTTATGCATGTTCCACTAAAGTAAAGGAGCGGGATCTTCCATGTTTTATCTCGGTTGCATGTTCATAGATCCTTTGATTTATCAATCGACCAGTTTCACCAATGTACGGAGTCCCACAGGATTAAGGAATGATGTAAACGCCTTTTTTTATCCCTAGGATCCACAGGGTCCTTCACCGATTTAAGAGAGCTTTGAATGGTGTTAAGAGGCTTAAAATTTGAAGAAACATTATTCTTTTTAAGGATTCTAGCAATCTTATCTGTGGTCCCTTGGATAAACAAAAGGTGCACTCCAGAGAACCATTCATTACGATCTTTTTTATTATTTTTAGGGCCTTTTTCAGACTTAAGAAAAGCTCTGGTGCACTGGAACTTGCTATAACCATTCTTATTAAAAAAAATCAGGAGGTGGGATTTTTCTTCCTTGAGGTGGAATTCATTTGAGATTATTATCGCTCTGGTGGCTAAGGTGCTGAGAACACCTAGCTTCTGAGCGGGGAAATGATGCGAACTAGCATGAAGATATTACTTTGTGTGAGTCTTCTTTCGAAAGAACTGATGGGAGAAAGAACTGTTATCTCTCTTAGAAATGAGAACCTCGAGGAAGGGCAGGCTCCCCTCAACTTCGCATTCCATAGTGAAGTTTATGGCAACAGATTGATTGTTAAGATGCTAGAAAAATATTTCTAACTTTTCTTTTCCATGAGGCCAGATAAGGCAAGTGTGATCCACAAATATTTTCCAAAGTTTGGGCTGGAAAAGAGCTAGGACAGGGCCCTAGATTCAAAATCCTGCATGAAGAGATTATCCACCACCGGGGATAGGGGGAACCCATGGCCACACCATAGGTTTTCTCATATAATTCACCTTTTAAACTAAAGAAAGTAGAGGTAATACATATTTCAACAAGATGGGAAGTGTCAAGATCAATGATGTGATTGATGTCATCAGGTCTTTCGAAAGAATACTCACACGGAGCAGTATCTTCATGCCAGTTCGCATCATTTCCTTGCTTAGAAGCTAGGTGTTCTCAACACCTTAGCCACTAGAGCGGTCAGAATCTCAGAATAATTCCTCCTCAAGGAAGAAAAATCCCACCTCCTGAATGTTTTTAATAAGAATGGTTATAGCAAGTTCTAGGGCCCCAAAGCTTTTCTTAAGTTTGAAAAAGGTCCTAAAAATAATAATAAAATATCTTAATGAGTGGTTCTCTCGAGTGCACCTTCCATTTATCCAAGGGACCATGGATAAGATTTCTAGAATTCTTAAGAAGCATAAATTTTCTTCAACTTTTAAGCCTCTTAACACCATTCGGAGCTCTCTTAAATCGGTGAAGGACCCTGTGGATCTTGGGGATAAAAAAGGAGTTTACATCATTCCTTGTTCCCGTGGGACTCCATACATTGGTGAAATTGGTTGATCGATAAATCAAAGGATATGTGAACATGTAACTGACATAAAACATGGAAGATCCTGCTCCTTTGCTTTAACGGAACATGCAGAAAATACTTAACATCACATCTGCATTAAAGAGGCTAAAGTCATTTCCAGTGTCGACCATTTTCATCACCGTAAGTTAAGGGAGGCTTTAGAGATTGAAAAATTTTAGTCAACCTTAATAGAGACGATGGTTGGAGTATTAGCAGGTATTGGATCCATGCCATATACTCCTAAGTGTTGTTCTTTATTTAGGTAGGCCCCCTTCCCTTATTCTTTCTTCTTAATATTTCTTATGTTATTATGCTTATATTGATATTCGTTATTAACCTCAATTTATATTATATATAGCCTATATCTAATAATCCTCTCTCTCTTTGACCCTTGGATTAAAGATGGTTGATTTATCTAGTTTAGTATAAATAAAATATATTAAATAGAATAATATAATATTTATATTATTAATAAATTATAATAGAAGGGAATGAATGAAATTTAGACAATATAAAAAATAAATTAATATTTTTCTTTTTAGTAAAACTAATAGGATTATAAGAAACTAAATACAATAGTATATAGTATTGGATATATATATATATATTTTACTAAGTGGTGAATATTAATATAAATAAATAATATTACTGGAATAATATTAATATATTATTACAGAAAGAGATTGATGAAACAATTTCTTTTAAGTCAAACTAATATAATGCGAGTTGTCTTTAGTGCGACTTTTTGGAGACTTTTCAGGTGGATTTTTCAGATCAAATTTATTTAAAATCCTGCAAGAATTCATTGAAATCACAATTTTAATGGGTAATCATGCACAATCGAAGTGCCTTAGAGGTTTTTCAGGGCGTTGGATCCATATATATATAGTCAAAATACCAATTTAAATAACACAAATCAAGATTTCACCTCAAAATTTCCCTCAGATTCTAGCACTGGAAACTCCAAAAAGTCTCACTAAAGACAACTCCAATATAATGTAGCTAAATATTATTAGAAAAATTAATTATAGAATATAACATAAAATATTAAATGAATTTTTGAACATAAAACTAATTCTTTTCTTTGAGTCAAACTAGTCGCTACATTCTAACAGCTAGTTAACCTTTCTCTTCATATATTTAAAATAAGATGTCATGATCTGATTTCTCATCTGTCCTGAAGATGAACCACACTGGTTGGTTAGAAAAGCGTCGACGAAATCTTTGCCTATGTGATTATCACCAAAATATCTCTCTGCAAATATTTTTATTCTTTATTTTTAGAACTTTCCTTTTTTATATATTTAGCCAGTATTATTCCTTCTATTTTAATAAATTGAATTTTTTGTGACTATGTTGACCCTATGCATATGCTTATTGGATAGAAGAACAATCAACCAACAATGGGATGCTTATCATAGGGGCAGTGCAAATATTGGACGCCCCTTGTGATAATTTTAATTCCCCAAAAATGGCTTCCATCCTCAACCCCTCCCCGCGATATTTGAACCTGAAACCTAATGGAATTAAACCCGACACAAACAACAAATTATATTTGTTTTATTTTACTTCACAATTAATTATTTTATTCTTTTGTAATGTTAAATATTTTTTTTCAATTAAAAAAAATATTTACTTTGATTTTGAGGACTTTCATTATTATAAGTTTCTTGGGTAAAGTCTCAAATCTCGATGAATTCTCAAATCCTATGTTGAGGAAATTTAGGTCTCCTCATTCTTCCCTTTTCACTTATGGGATTTCAAAATTATCTGACATTAGGCCTACTACACCTAAAGACAAGTCTTCAAACAAGTCCTCATCTCTGGGGTCTGCTCCTATACATATGATCTCCTCCTCCTATCAAGGACATGTGTTGATGGACTCTTCATAAATTGAGACACAAGTTCATGCTCCTTCATATAAGGAGATTTTAAACCTTACTCCCCTTCTTTTTTATTCCACCTCAAATTCTTAGGGGTTGGAGTCTTCAAATTTGAACCATTCATTAAGCAATGTAACGATTATGAGGAAAAAATATAACAAGAAAGACTTGGCCCAAGAAGGAGCTATCCAAGGAGGACTCTTGAAGGATAATTCAACATATTTTGGAAAAAAAAAGGAACTTAGAGCCGAGAAGCCCTCATAAGAGGGTCTCCCATGATTGTTATGTCCCTTAATATAAGGGGAGTGGGGGGTTCCCTTAAGAGATTAATGGAGCTACATGAGCCATCAGTTTTATTAATTCGGGAAACTATGGTGTTAGGGGATAAATATTGTGATATATTCCTTAAGGTTTGTCCTAATTGAAGTTTTTATTATGTGGGTGCTTTGAGATTGTCTAGGCGTCTTTTGGCAACGTGGGGCCCTAAGGTTATTGATTTAAAACCTTTAGTCTCTTGGGCTAGTATTATTTTAGAAGGTACTCTTAAAGATATGGATAGTCTTATTATACTGGTAAATTTTTATCGGCCATATGTGGATAGACTAGAGTTTTGAAATTAGATCCAAGCGAGTGGATTGTTACTGGACCAATCTCTTATTGCGACAACCCTTTTGCTAACCCTCTAGTCAATATTATTATGACTTGTAAATTCATGTACATGATACCTAATTAAAAGGAAGGATGGTTGGGTGGGATAGGACACTAACTCAAATTTATACATGAGGATGGGCTGCTTGTAAGCCAAATATGCATTTAAGTTGTCACCAAATTCCCTATCAATAGAGATGGCTCTACTACAGGTAAGTCATAGAAGGCATATGCTCCTGATCAGAGGGAAAGTTTGCAGGCCACCTCATGGGTCATGTTAATAGAATCAACACGCAAAAGGAGTTGGGGCGGATAGGACAAGAAAAAAAGGGGTGTGATTGAGGAGGGGGGACACGTAGTGTAGGGAAGGTAGACGAGAATTTGGTGGTGCAGAGATGCTTTGATGATAGCCAGGCTAAGAAAAACCCAGAGAGGTTGCTAGCTAAGAATCACAAAGTTGTGGTTGTGTTCTCAGGTATAATAAAACCACTAGATATGAAGTTGGTTTAGAGCTTCTAAGAGGTTGAGGCACCCAGAACTAATGGTTTGATAACACCTTGTGTGGCCTTAGGGGGGCTGAAAACATGGGTCGAAGCATCATTGAGAATTTGTTGGTAAGTGCACTCCTATTCCTACAGGAGTAACGAAGTTGACAAACCTCCTTACTACTTATCTCTCTCTCGAAGACCGAATTGAGACTCTCTATGTTATTCTTGAAACCTCCTAAGATGTTGTGGTTACTATATTAAAAGCCACTGAGATGCAATGGTTGGGAGCTCTTAAGAAAACTTCCTCCTTAGACCTTGAATTTGACTCGGGGGTGGTTGAATGCAAGAAAGAGTGCAGTGTAGTCTTCCTAAGGTTGGGTGGAGAGTTGAAGTCTCAATCTTAGCTATCAAAGTTCCTTAATAATATAAGTGCTTACTTAAGTTCCTATGTATGTCAATAATATGTACATTTTTAATGTACTATTGAAATGATTATGTTAATGGTGAGGAATGATGATTACCTACATGAATGAGGAATGTTGAGTTCTTGTATGAATGAAGAATTTTGATTTCCTGTATGAATGAAGAATTTTTCATTTCCTGAATGCATGTAGAATTTTGACTCCCTAAGTGAATTTCGAGGGTGCTTACTTTGGTGCTTACTTAAGTTCATGTGTGTGTTAATAATATGTACATGTTTAATGTAATATTGAATTTTTTATGTTAATGTTGAGGAATGATGATTACCTACATGAATGAGGAATGTTGAGTGAGTCCTACGAATGAAGAATGTTGATTTCATGTATGAATGAAGAACTGATCATTTCCTGCATGCATGTGAAATGTTGACTCCGTGAGTGAATTTCAAGGGTGGTTACTTTGGCATATTTTAAGAATGAGGAATAAATTCATTCATGTGTCTATTTTTAAGCCCAAATTTAACTTAATGGCCTAAGTATAAGATATGGGTAAATATTTTTTGTTGATTAATACTTGTATTTTAATGATTTTAATAACAAGCCCTATATATAATTGCAAATATCAAGAAAGACAGCATATGAATATAATATATAAGCTCAGGAGGGATAGATATGTCGATGATAAGTCACAGGCTATATATATATTTATAGTCTGCGATTTATCATCGACAGATTCATATGCTATCTCTCTTGATATTTGCAATTATATACAAGGCTTAATGGATATACATACACAGGGGTAATCGATATACATACATACACACATGTTGAGGATGGAGTGGAATCTTGATAGGTTGTAATGTTGCTAAAGGACCCCCCTTATCTTCGTACCTCATGGGGGTACCCCCCCTCTCATTTGGTCGATTAGATTTTGGTGCCCCCACCCCATCGTTGATCTAAAAATACGGAACGAAGAACGAAACTACAAGTTAGGACCCCCCAGCGTGATGTGACGAGGGGGAAGGGGGGGTCCTCATTCAAATTTTGACCGTTGATTTCCCAAGATCACTACAACCATTGGATGAAGGGAAACATCGAAGTAGACCCAGTGAATATTAAAATGGCTAAGTGTTGAAGGCATCTCAGTATGAATAATTGTACATACATACATACATAAGTGTTGAAGGTATTAGCATGCCCCCTTGCCACGTGAGCAATGGAAGGGGGGGTTTGTGTTTTAATCGAGATCGTTGGAGTTATTAGCGCTCCACAACCATTGGATGGGGCCTTAGGGACCATGATAACATATCCCTCCCCCCTTTCCATGTGAACAAGGGGAGGGGAGGTCCGCATTTTAATATAGTCCATTGGTGATCAAACCATTGTAGTCCTTGGATGGAGGCCCAAGGCAAAAAAACACCAAATTACTTTATAATGGTAAATTTGAATCTGCACAAGGGTTAGAAACCTAGGTAGGACCTAGGCCACTGTGGTGGCTAACGTGTAATTGGGAGGTGACGTGGTGCCTAGGAGGGCTTCCATGTGGCATGTGCCAGTAGAAATTTTGGTGGGGCCAAGTAGCCAAAAACTAAGTGACTCGTGGCACTCTTAGAGGAGGCCACATGGATAAGATGACGTCAACATGATGTTAAAGTGACATCATATCAATGGTTTCAAGAGGGTGGCAGTGAAAAATGATTGAGATTTTTGTCTCAAGATGGAGAAATTTCTTGTTAGGTGATGGAAATGTTGTTGTCTCAGTGTTGATGTCATCTCCGTGTCGGGAATCCAAGCGCACAAGAAAGGGGTTGAGGTTTTTACATCCCCATATGGGAAAGGGTTCATAACAGTGGACAATAACTACATTGGCATCTCGAGATCTTGAGAATTTTTGGAGAGGGGAAGAATTCTCGATTAAAAAGGGATAAAATCAAGAAACGTCAACCCTACATCATCTTGGGGCCTTGACTCTTGGAGGATAAAATTTTAATGCAAAACCCATGCATTACAAGCCATGGAGGGGATCCAGTGGGGCCATGTTGTGATGATGTGGCATATGTCGTTAGGGAATTCCAAGGTGCCAATGTGTTGAAGTCAACCCGCTCGAGTGATGACATGGTAGTGGGATAGGATGCCACGTGGGTGTGACTTGGTAGACCCTAGAGACATGTCAATAGGTTATTGGGAAAATCTTTGAATGACCATATCTTTTGATCTGAGAGTCGGATTGAGGAAAATTTTATATCGTCAAAAATATCTTGACAAGACAGATTCAATGGTGATGTTTATTTTGAGTTTCAAGGAGTTTGAGAAATGACGAAATTTTATGATCCCATTTGCATGACTAGACTATGGAGGTTGCATCAATGATTGCATGATGATTGTTGTGTTGTCTGAAAAATGAAGTGACTTAGAATTTGACATTTAAGATAGTCCAATAGCCATGAGGTTATGGCAAGATCTCCAAGGTATTAATGGATTTATCTCATTAATGTCATGAATATGGCTAATAGTTGGGTGTGTATAACAACACATAAGGAGACACCAAGGGATAGCACAAGGGCTAAAGGGAATGAAAAATAGGATGGTGTAGCATAGCACTGATAGGTATCAACATGGGCATGAAGAGAAAACTATAGAGTAGGTAAGAGAGGAAGGTTCCACGAATTTGATGGATACTCTTAGAAGTATGAGAGATAATTTAAGAAGTTGCAAGGCTTACAACTAGATAATATTCATAGATCAGGAAAGGCACGTTGAAGTAAATTCAATTATCCTACAAAGCCTATCAAACTTTCAGAGATAAAGTCAACATAAAATAGGAACTAGCTAGAAGCTTAAGCAAAGTTCATTAGATCTTGAGAGAAGAGAGTTGAAGACTAGTGAAGCAGAGGGCAGTAAATCCAAGAAAAAACACCAACAATAAAGTGAAGACACAGTGAAGGGCGAAACTCCTATGAGTAACCAAGAGAGGAGGACAAGAAGCCCCGAACAACTTCCTAGTGCTACAACAAATAGACATTGTTAGCAAATAAGGAGAGGGAAGGACTTCATGCCGAAATCATTCAAGAAGGCAAAGCTTCCTACATTTGATGGAGAGGTGAAAATGCTAAGGAAGTGGAGGCATGGCTTCTAGGAATGGAGAATTTTTTCAAATTCCATGACTATTCTGAAAATATGAAAGCAAGGGTATCCACCTTCAGCCTAAGAGGAAAATATGACATCTAGTGGTAATACCTGAAGAATGTCAAGGACTTTTGAGAGAAAGAGTTGCGTTGGAGGATATTTAAAAGATACTTCTGAGAGAAGTACCTATCTGAAGGGTAATATTAAAGCAAGTTCAAGGGGTTTTATGAATTAAATACGGGCCAAATATCATTTGATGAATACACAACTAAATTCTTGGAGTTGTTGAGGTATGTGCCCTACCACAAGGACGAGAAGCCAAAGATTCAAACATATCTCAGCGGCCTGTCACAAGCATTCAAAGACAGGCTAGAATTTAACGATCTGCAAACTCTTGAGGACGCAATCAAAACATTTAAACATTGTTATTAGCAATCAAGGTGCATGCCAGAATATAGGACTAAGTGGAAATCCAAAGGCAAGCCCAGCTATAAAGGAAAGAGGTAGAAAACTGATAATCACAAGCAAGGTGCGAGTGCGCGGTCCAACACTACCACTATTCATGACCATTCTTTTAAAACTGAGTAAGTGGATGGGCCCTGGAGGAATCCCATTATATGTTATGAATGTGGGGAAAACCATTTACAGATATATTATCCCCATGTGCTCAGAAATCCCCTGGGATAGCATAATGTACAAGAAGCGGAAACAGTTGGAGATGTGGCTCGAAATGTGCCCATAATTTATGTTGACCACCGATCATCTATCATTAAAATGGAAGGTATGATTTGTAACCAAATTTTCACTATTTTAATAGACCTAGGATCAAATTTTAGTTATATTATTCCAATTGTTGTCGAAAAATGCGCATTAGAAAAGGAAGTGCACATTGAGCCTTGACTAGTTCAGCTGGCCACTAGGACAAAAATGTGGGTGGATCACATAGTGAAGTTGTGCTCTATTGTATTGATAAACATTCCAACAATGACTAATGTTAATATATTTCCTTTGGGATCTTACGATGCTCTTATTGGAATGGATTGGTTGGCCTGTCACGAAACAAAGGTTAACTGATTTGAAAAGTCGATTGAATGCATTAATGAGAATGGTTAAAGGACTATGTTGCAAGGAAATAAAAATCATATATAAGTTATAATAGTTACACCAATGCAGGGCAAGAGGTGTTGTCGAAAGGAGTGTACCAACAATACAAAAAGAAACAGAAACAAGGGATTATTGGAACATCCTATTCTCAAACAGTTCGAGGATGTATTTGTTGAATAACTCCCACGACTACCACCACACAACGAAGTTGAATTCTCCATAGAATTAATGCTGGAATAATGCCAACATCCAAAGTCATTTATAGGATGAGCGCCCCTGAATTGGTGGAGTTAAAGCTACAACTCAAGGAAATACTAGACAAAGGATACATAAGCCTAAGCGTGTCACCATGGGGAGTGTTGGCTTGAGGGGTCCTGACCCAGGTTTGGAGTTGAGGTTAACCAACAAAAACCTCTTACTATTGGCCCTTTCGGCAGTGACCTACTTGCGCAAGTCAAAGTCTCACCCGAAGCAGTATGGGGGGGCGCTGGCACCAGGTTTCCACACCTTGAGAGAGGTTTGAATGATGTGGGTGCCCTAAGATCCAATAACCATGAACAAAACTTCACAATAGAAGCCCTAACCAGGAAACCCTTACAGACATATTTAGGTCAATAATGTTGAATATGTTGCGCGCAGGTTAACACATAATCTATAATCCAAGTAATAACTCTTATCAAACAATACCAGAGCCAAATAACATAAATCCATCCAATAATAATTCATCTAAATCCAGAAACAGTTGCGCAAGAGATCTAATTGCAGAGAATACAGGAATCGAAAATAATATGCAAAAACATTCATAACATAAACAATAGATGCATTTCAGACTCAGATATCCGCAACAATAGTTCTTTATTAATATCAGTTCATATCCTTCATACAAAACCCTTCAGTCGCCCACGCACACAGCTAGGGGGGTTCGCAGACAGTAGGACTAAGGTTTCCATGCACACAACCAACATGAATAAGGTTTTCACGCACACAGCCAACAGGAGCCTTCTACCCAGACAATTTCGCACAAAACATCACAAAATAGCCAGATCTATCATTCAACTTTCAGACTTATCCAAAACTTGACTTCTTAGACTCGGTCTAGACTCCTATTTATACTTTTATCCTGCGCTAATCTAGGATCCACAAATTGTGGTTTGCGACCCTTTTTTCTACCCTTTTTACCCATTACAACTCATGAGGGGCTTTCACCCGCCCCAAATCCCCTTGACTTGTGATGTGCATGACTAAACTTACAAAATCTATTACAAAAATATATCAAAAATGGTCTTTGGACTTAGGGGACCCCGCTCCAATAGGCCCCCAACACAATCTTGTGACTCGTCTCGAATCACACAGGCACTGGGTTCTTCATTTTGTTCTGGAGATCCTCGATAGCAGTAGCAAAGGGCGCCAAGACACTCGCGCTTTGGTTCATTCCGCTCTGCACGGTTTCCATGATCTTCTCTAAAGTCGGCCCTTCTCTGGCCAAAGTGACACTCTGTAAAGTCTGGTTGAGAGTTCTGCCTACAACATCCATGTCCTGAGACAACTTCATTGCCTCATCCGCCCACAACTTCATATGATCAGTGATAATCTATTTCTTCCAACAGAGCTCCTCAACCTCTTCGCACAGCACCTGACTGGTCTGAATTCGTGCCATTTTCTGGGCAGGAATGAATGTGGGAAAAGCCTCATGCAAATCCTCGAACTACTGCTATTTGGTGCACAACTCCTGGGTAATATTTTTGACTAGTGGATCTGTCTGCACAGAGGTCCATAGTCCCATGGCGGTCTCCAGAAGTTTCAAGCCCTTATTAACGTTTGTGGAGATGCTTGCAAATGTTGTTTTCACTAGGGAAACTCGTTGCACGTTCACCTTCGAAGGGGTATTAGGATGCATCTTAGCCTGCAATGCAGCAATTTGCTGCTCAAAATCTGCATTTACTGTATGGATCTTGGACCTAGAAGCTTTGAGTGCGGCAACCAAGCTTTCAATCTTGGCTTGTGGCGCAGCAGAGGCCGGGATGAATACTTCAGAAATTTCACCAAACAATATGTCAATGAGGTTCTCTAGCTCTGTGCACTGAGCTATGGTCGCCTGCTGCATTGTTTGAGCATGGATGGACTTTGTTGTCTTTGTCACTGCAGTCTGTTCAGCTTCATGGAGCTGCTACTGTGCGCGAGCCTCTCTACTCTGCAATTTGGTGGAAATGAAGATGTCGAGAGTGTGTAACTTTCCACTAGATAGCTTCGCGAGGTCAATGTCAACCTCAGGGTAGGTTTGCACCTATACGCACAATTCTGGCTGTTCCACGGTTACGGTCGCGCCGGGGAAGGGGAAAATTCTGCTTTTAGATGTTGCAACAATCGAGGTGGTTGTCAAGCTCGCTTGCACCGGCCTCGCTTGGTCCACGCTCGCTTGTAGAGTGTCCGTCTTCAACTGTAGAACCTACAGACTCGATTGGAAGGCCTCTACCATGGATTTGTACTATGCTTTCATAGTGTTCCATCAATCCTTCGAAGCTGGAGAAACTGCGTCTGTGATCTTGTCGAGGTCCTCTTCCATCAGAGTAACCTCCTCCTCTCCTCCGACCTTGGATCCTTTTCGCTTTTTGCGTGGCCCTTTCAATTTTTCTCTGCCTCTCTTGGTGTCGGACAGAGATTCGACACCATCCCCATTGAGCCTTTCTAAAACTCCGAGGTCCACCTCCTTCTCACCACCCACCTCCTGTTATTTATCTTTTTCTGCCTCTAGCTCCTTCTCGGCTTCGACCTCAGTGTCTTTGTCTCCGGTCTTCTCAGTGCCGGTCTCAGTGCGCAACTCGGTGGTGTCCTTCAGGGCTGTGTCTTTACCGGAAGTGGACGACGTGATGGGCTGGGTGGAGCCAAGCCCGACCTTCCATGCATTTGGCCAAGTTGCCACAACCTGGTCAACTTCGGCCTCTGTTACCATATATGGAAAAGTATACTAGGTGTTGTCCTTTGAGATAACCTAAGGTCGATAAGTTATGCCAAATAATATAAAATATTTTTTGTTTTTTAATAGTTGGATGACTAGTGAACAGTTTTCTGAAACATGTTATTTTAACTTAGAAAGATCCTTGATAAAATAAAAGGTTGTTCTTTAAATACATATGGTTAATTTTATTTTAAGTAGGATGGATAAGAAGAATGTGAAGAAGTATAAATGATTTAATATTCAGATATAGTATTTCACCATTTATAAGCAGAAATTATGAAAAACATATTTTCATAATCAACAAAATATAATCAAGTCATAATAGGAACCTTTGTGTAATTAAATTTCAAGAGCAATCAAAAATAACAAATAGCTTTGTAAATTAATCTCTTAATCCAATTACAACTTCACAACGAATCAGAAATGAAACTGAGATTCAATTAAATTTCCAATTGGATAACTGTTAATGAATTAAATCATATGAAGAATACATAATGAAAAACTGAATAGAAATAACTCACAGGAACACAAGCCATATGAAGTAAATCCATAATCTTTTATTCAATAAAAAATGCTCCAGCTATTACAAATCTGTTTGATAACTAGCTCAAGGGTGCAACCTCAAATACTTTCATGAATGAAGTATTTAAACAAAAATAAAAATTTACAATAAATGTCTGAGTGGCGAGGCAAGCTATATTTTCTCAAAAATTAACAAAAAGGAAAGGAATTCGATTCAAAGGAATGAATCTTTCCTTTTATTTTTGCTTCCCTAACATTGTATTTTGACTAGCCTTCTTTATTTAGGGCAACTAACACCTATCATTTTATTGATATGGATGCCTATAAAACATAAAAAAAAATTCCTAACATTTTTTAATTTTTTCTTTCTTTTGCATCCATATCCTACCTTAACATTTTCAAAATTATCTGACTAATTTTGATAACTTATCAAAACTAGATAATGTTACAACATCGGCTCCATCTAGGGATTGCTCCCCCCTATGGGATGCAGAGAACAAGCAGATCGAAAAGCCTTATCCTCGGGCTATGGAGTCTTTGCTGAAACATATACTCACTTGCAATTTTCAAAAATAAATAAACTTTCTGAATATTTAAAAATGTTGAATGAATGAAGAATCAATACTGAATATAATGTTTCAAGTACTTCCCATTGACTGGCAATGAGGAATACTCTCCTTCCAAATTCTGTAGAATAAATGTATTGTTTCCTTTGACTTCTGCAATGATGAATGGACCAAACCAAAAGTTGTCAAATTTAGCATATTTTCCCTTGTATTCTCCCCTTGTATCCCATCTGAGCACAAAGTCACCTTTCTTAAAATTTCTTTCCCTTGCTTTTCTGTCAAACGACTCTTTCATCTTGTTCTAGTATTTTCTTAGCTGATACTGAATTTCATCCCTATCTTCATTCAACTCAATAATTTGATTAATCCTTCTTGAGAAATCATCCTTTTCTTCATAATATTCCTGGAGAAATATCATAACAGGTAAAGCTAAATGATTAGGAAAAATTTCTTCCTTGCCATAAACTAATTGGAAAGGAGACTTGTCTGTTGAACTCTTAGGAGAAACTCTGTTTGCCCAAATGGCACGGATTAAGTGGTTGTCCCAACTCTTTTTATGATCTTCAAGAGTCTTCTTAATGAACTTAACTAAGCTCTTGTTGGAAGATTCTGCAAGTCCATTACCCTGAGGATAATATGGTGTAGAATGATATAGTAGGATTGAATATTTTTGACAGAACTTTATCATTTTAACATTGCTGAAGGCTGCTGCATTATCTGTTACAATTTGTTGAGGACATCCCAACCTTGATAAGATATTCTCTTCAAGGAATTTAATCATAGAAAGGAATTTTGAGGTCTAAAATGGGCCTCCTAAGGAAATTATAAAATAATAGTGGAAAAAATCAAATAAGATTTGATGACATCATCAAATTTTAGAGGGAAAAATGAAAAAACTACTTTTTCAATTCATATTTTCAACTTATCTCCCAAAGTTTTTACTCAAATTTCGAGCGGGAGTACTCGTTGGATGCGGAATTTAATTCCCCATCCAAGGAGTACCCATGTTGCATACTTTCGATGGGTCCTACTACACGAAAAATGAGAAATACATAAAAAAAAACGTGATTACAATCACGTTTTTTATGTATTTCTCATTTTTCGTGTAGTAGAGTTCATCGAAAGTATGCCTTTTATGGTATATAGGATGAGAAATTAAATTTTTTGCATCCAACTGTCGAAATTTGAGTAAAATTTTGGGAGATAATTTGAAAATACGAGTTGAAAAAAGTAGTTTTATTATTTTGTATTTTTTTAATATTTTACACACATTTAAAAAATGGTAAATCATCCCCCGAGTTGACATCATCATCTTGAATCTATTGGTTGTTATAAAAGTTTATTTTTGTTGTACATTTTCTTAGGAGGCCCATTTAGACCTCAAAATTCCCTAATGTAACGGAGTGTGGCTTCTCTTATAGGTATGGCTTCTACCCATTTGGTAAAATAATCAGTAGTAGTTAGAATCCATATGTGTTGATTACTTGATTGTGGATAAATTTCCCCAATAAAGTCCAACCCCCATTGTAGAAAAGGAGCATCAACTGATACTGGAACCAAAAGAAGTGCTGACAGTTTTTGTTTCCCTACAAATAATTGACATTGTACATAATTCCTTACTCTTGCTCCAACTTATTTGAAAAGTGAGGGCCAGTAAAAACCTGCTTTCAAAATTTTGTAGGCTGTTGCTCTCCAAGCATAGTGTCCACCACAAAATCTTGCATGGAATTGATCTATAATTCCCTCTATTTCATTTCCAGTTAAACAAAGAAAAATAATATTTAGAGGTTCTTTCGAGTATAGATTAGCATTGATAATGCAATATTTTATTGATTTGAGCATTAGAGCTTTGCACTGCTTCAGATTAAGATTAGTTGGAAATTGGAAATCTCTGAGAAACAACACAATATCAGAATACCAATCACAGAGTAGATACTTTTGATCTATGTGAACAAGAATGGATTGATCTGAAGGAATACGTTCTTGTGGATTATCTCCTTCCATAAGAGAAGGAGGTCCTTGTGGATTCTCTTCTAATATTAAGGAAGGTTCTTGTGGATTCTCCCCTTATGTTGAAGGAGGTTATTGTGGATTCTCCCTCAATGAAATTTTAGCAACCAGATTTATCCCTAATACTTTGCAGTTAGATTCAGCTAATAATTTGGCCAGGCCTTGGCCTTTTACTAGATTTGTGATTTTAATTTCAAGGTCAAATTCAAGGATTTTAGCAATCCATCCTCCTCTCTTTCCATCAGTATCAGGCTGGGTTAAAACAATTTTCACAACATGATTGGGAACATAGGCAGTAATGTGTGAATGCAAGACATAGGTTCTAAATGCTTTGAGGGCTTGAATTAAGGCATAAGCTTGCTTTTCCATAATATCATACCTAAGTTCAGAATCCCTCATAACTTTGGAAAATAAGGCTATAGGCTGGTCATCACCATTGGAGTTCTTTTGTAAAAGTACAACAGCTAGGGTTGTCTCAGATGCAAAATAAAATATGCTAAAAGGTAAAGAATAATCGAGACTAGCTAATGTAGGAGCTTCAGATATTTCCTTTTTGATTTGATCAAAAGCATACTTAGCTGGAACTGTCCATTTGACTTCATTTTTTTTCTTTAGCATATCAGTTATGTCCTTTACTATCTCTGCATAATTGGGGATGAACCTTCTGAGAAAATTAATTTTTCCAAGGAAGGTTTGAATCTCTTTCTTATTCCTTGGTAGAGATAGAGTCTGAATGGCTGATACTCTCTTTGGGTCAATTATAACTCCATCCTTGGAGATTATATGCCCTAGTAATTTCCCTTCCTTCACAACAAATAAATATTTCTTTGGATTGATGGATATGCCAAATTTCCTACACCTTTTAAAAACCGTACTCAAGTGTTTTAGATGATTTTCATCAGAGTAAGAGAAAACAGTTAGATCATCCAAGTAAATAATAGTAAATTCAGAGGTTTTACCTATAAACGCTCTCTGAAAAGTGGCTCCAACATTAGTTAACCCAAATGGAATTTGGGCATACATAAATGTACCCCGAGGATTGATGAAAGTAGTTTTCTCTTGATCAAATTAACTTACCATGATCTGGTTGTAACCTGAAAATCCATCAAGCATAGAAATCCTACTTGATCCTGAAATTTTTTGAAGTAAATAATCCATTTTAGGCAATGGATAATTATCTTTTAAGGATTCTTTGTGCAGGTTTCAGAAGTCTACACACAGCCTAATCTCACCATTCTTCTTCCTGACTGGAACTAGGTTAGCTACCCAATTAGAATACCTTAAAGGTAAAATGATATGAGCATCAAGCAACTTTTTGAGTTCCTTTTCAATGGTTGGAAGTAGTATGGGATTAATTCTTATTAATTTCTGTTGGAAGGGTTTTGCCTATGGTTTTAAAGGAATCTTATGCTCTATTAAAGTTGTATCATAAGTTTTTAATTCGTTATAAGACCAAGCAAACACATCTTTGTAATTTTTAAGAAGATTCAAGTATTTGAGTTTTGCATCCAAAGGCAAGGTTGGTGATAACTTAACATTTCTTACATCATCTAAAGTCCCAATATTGCATTCTTCAGTTTCTTCTTCAGGTAATTTAGACAAAGCGTTTTTTGAGACATCATTATCATTGATTAGTTTTTCCAATGGAATCAATCCTTTAGGAATAAAATTATTTGATAATTGGATGATATCATGATCAAGAATTTTAGGATTTTCTGGATTTTCTGGATTTCGATTATTTAATTATTCAATATCTCTTCGGTCTTCTTCAATTTGCATGTTTGAGAACTCATCGATGACTTGAAGAAAAGAATTTAATTGTTCGTCATCTTCAAAAATCTTCCAATGTTTAAGGTTATCAGGGATTGGTGGTCTGTATTTAAATTGAATTTGGTAGTCTAATGATACTGGTTGAGGAATTTTGAAAGAGCTTGCTGAAACAACAAGTGAATCAGCATGCATATTTTCATCTCTGGGAATAGAAGTTATGCTAAATCCAAGGAAAGAGTTTTCAACTGTATCCCAAACTTCATATCTATAGGACCTAAGCCTAGGGTGTTTAGTTTGACACAAGTTTCTAACCTGCTTGACTATAAGTTTAGAATCAGAGAAAACACTCAAGTTTTTAACCTTTAAACTTTTTTCCAGCTTAAGACCAAGAAGAAAAGCCTCATACTCAACCACGTTATTGGTAACTTCAAATTCAAGTTTACAAGACTGAGTAATGTTTTATTTATTTGGTGAAATTAAAACCATTCCTGCTCCTGCTCCTTCCTTTGAGCAAGACCCATCAAAATAAAGTTTCCAGATATCTGATTCTACAACCTTTGGTTTGGAAACTATATTTTCAATGGCAAGTTGAGTGTTTGATGGTTTTTGGGAAGATAACTGAAAGCAACTGAAATCCTGATCTATTGCATAGATAGGGTGGTTTTTTTCTTGATCATCTCTACAAACAGTGTGGAGGAATCTAACTTCTCTATACAACCTTAAATGCTCACCTCCATAGACTGGAATAGTAGAAAAAGACATATCCATCTGAAGTGATCCCCCAAGTTTAGCACAACATGATCTAGATAGAAGCATGCCAAATTTGGGTGGAATATCGGTAACAACAATGTCTAATATTATACTCTTGACAGGTATTTGGGCTAAGGTCACAACTAGATCTTTGATCAATCCTAGACACGATACTTCCTTTGAATCAAAAGTGTAAAGATCATGATAGCAATGAGTAACTTGTAACTGAAGCTGGTCGATAATTACCTTTGGAATAAGTTTGTGCGAAGCACCAGAATCAAGCATACAGTTATACAATAAAAAGTCACGAGTCTTAAAGGTCACATAAAATGGTGGAACGATCTCATCGATCATATCAGAACTAGGGCCAAACACAATTGAGGGCTTTTCATCTTGCAAACTGATAATATCTCCCTCAACATCTACACTAGAGGACTATATCCATTTAGACACTTGATTTTTATAACCAAGATTTTTGGAAAGTTATGCTAAAGGTATAGGAATCTTGACCCTTTCCAATTCCCTTTCAATATTAAAATTTGTCAAAATGATTTTATCAGATGAAACAGTTTCAGTGGATGACTCCATAGTTTGAGTTGTTGGATTTTGTGTTTGAAAGATTTTATTGCAGGTTCAATGGTTGTGGTAGATTTTGGAGGTCTACCTAGGCGTGATCTTGGTCTTAGATCATACCTTTTATTTAACTCTACAATGAGAAATTCAGAAAATGATTGGTATTTTTAAAGTTGAGTATCTTATTTTTCTTGTTCCAAAGACTATGATGAAAATGAAGGGACTATGGCTGTCTGCTCTACTAAATAATCAAAATTATTGATATCTTTTGTGATTACAGGGCGAGTATCCTGTGGTTGTTGATCATCAATCAACAAAGGAGGTTGAATGTTTTGATCTGGTCTCTAAAGAATCTGAAGTTGAGGAGCTCTCCTAGATTGATTTTGATTTTGATTTTGAGGTCTGAAAGCAATTTGTTGAGAATTTCTAGGTTGTGTTTCAATATTAGAGATTCTATTGGAAATATTTCTAAGTAAAGATGTGATTTCATCAATTTTCTGATCTTCAAGTTTGGATTTGGAAGAGGATGATTCATCAAGCTTAGCTTTTAATTTTCTTTGTTCTTTCTCTTCTTTAGCTTTAATTTTACCAGCAGTTGACCTATTGGCTTCTACCTCAATAACATTAGTTTGCATGTCTTGTAATGTGTTAAAAACTCTTTCCCTTAGCATAATTGTAAAGTCATCATCAAATGCTTTAGAAAATATGACCTTTGCAGCTGCTACTAGAGGTTTACAATCAGCGGGAATTTTGTGGTAGAGTTTGTTAAATCTTTTAATAAATTCAGCAACTGGTTCACCAGGATTTCTCTTTAACTCTTCAAATTCAGTGAGAAAATAAACAACATCTTTCTTTACCCCCCATTGGTTTTTAAAGATAGTTATAAGTTCATTCGATGTTCGAATAGAATCAGCTCTAAGTTGCCTGAACCAGATCCTAACATTACCTTCTAAAGGCTGTACAAATAATCTCATATAAACATCTTCATGCTCAATGTTCATATTATCAGCGAAATCTAAGAAGGCTGCTATATGATCCTCTGCCGAGGGACCTGTTTCTCCATTAAATCTCCGTAAATGTTTAAGATATCCATCAGGAAAATTTCCCAAGATGTTAGGAAGAATAAGAGTAGCATACTTGCTTGTATAATGGGTTGAAAAACCATTTCAAATGATGATGAAGATGTAGGTGAATGAGTATTAGAGGATTGAGGAGAGTGTGAAGGAGGAGGAGGAAGTGGGGATTTCAAAGGGATTTTAACAATCAACTTTTGAGCTGATGGTGTTAAATATTCTTCCTTATATTCAAACAATGGATTAGACTAGACAAAAAATGTCTCTTCTTGTTTAGTAAAGGTTGATGGAATGGAATAATAAACTGGAGTAACAAAATCTATAGTCTTAAATTCATGTACATGTAAGCTCAATTCTATCTCAGATGTAGGTGAGTCTAAAGGGAAGGATGGAACTTGATATGACTCAAGTGATTCTGTCAACAAGGCTGACTGAAGATATACTCCTTTTGAATAAAGTTCAAAAACTCTATGAGGTACTTGAGTCGAATCAGGATAGGATGATATTACTGAAAAGGGATCTGCAGATGAAAACTCTTCAGGGTGTAAAGATGAAGAGGAAGAAGCAGAAATGTTTTGTTTTCTTCTCAAAGAACCTTCCCTAATAAGTTGTTATGGATTTGGTAAAGGGTTAACAATCTCAGATTCAGAATGTGATCTAGTGTGTTTAAAGGGAGCCAACTTTAACCAGTGGAATTGCCAGGTGAAAGGTTTTGACCTATATCGTTATCCTTTATTCACCTTAAAGGAAAGGGGAAAATCGTTGTCCCAGGGAAAATTTAGATTTCAATTCTTCGTCTCCTTGGAAATGATGCCAATCTGATGTTGTCTTTTGAGATAACCTAAGGTCGATACGTTATTCCAAATCATCTAAAATATTTGTTGTTTTTTAATAGTTGGATGACCAGTGAACAATTTTTTGAAACAGGTGATTTTAACTTGTTGGAAATGTTGTCATTGATGGCAAAGGAGGCAGCACTCAGGCAAAGGAGGCAGCGCTGAAGCAGAGATAGACAAAGGAAGCAGCGAATACAATGGAGGCAACAAAGAAGCAAATGAAGGCAGAGGAAGCGAAAGTATAATGAGCGAACGCGCGTTATCCACGGAGACGAGCGAGAGGCAAAATGACGGAAAGCGGCGGGCGATGGGCTTGAGTTATAAAATTTCGAGAATCATACCCCAAGCCGAGCGTTACGCATATAATGCGGAACCATACTCCAGGGGAATCGCACACTCCCAGCGGCGTTATACAACACTACAAATAATGCAGGAATTGCACGGAACCATATTAAGAATCGCGCTTGAGCGGAAGGCACATAAATTGAGGTGCCTATAGATGGAGGATACATATATATATATATATATATATATATATATATATATATATATATATATCCATTACAATACATATAAATGTCGTGCATTACATATGTTGCAAAGGTCCAAAGCATGTACATTATAATGAGCGCTTTATTATAAGTTTCATATTATTAATCCCGAAAACAAAAGAACCAAAGGTCCAAGGCATATATATTATGGAGCACATAAAACAAAGTTTTATAAGGTGGGACCCCTCCCCAATCGGATCGGAAATGTGAAGAGTCCAAAGGTGGAAGCACATTGCAATTGCCGATTGGCGATTTCCGATTGGAATCGCATCGGAACTTTGGAGGGTTGAAATTGAAGAGCGCATTGCAGTTGCGATTTCAGATTTCCGATTGAATCGGATCGGAGCTGTGGAATCGGTGATAATCAAGTGATATCAATTCATGCGATTGGCGATTTCCGATTGAATCGCAATCAGAGCACATTGGAGTTGCAATAGTTGAGTGATATCAATTCAGGCGATTGGAGATTTCCGATTGAATCTCAATCAGAGTCAAAGCAGAGCATCGGGACATGCAAATGGAATTTGCGATTGCGATTAATCGCAATCGGAAGAACTTAAAAGTGATTCAATCGCATTAGAGTATTTGAAGTTGCGATTGCGATCAATCGCAATCGGAGCAGGAGCGATCAATCGCAATCAGAGCAGGAACGATCAATCGCAATTGGAGGAGACTCATTGCATCGAGAAGCGTGGCAAGTGGGCCCGAAAGGAGTTCTTATATGCTTAAAGAATTTTTATTATATTACGCCGAGAATTGATTTAAGTCATTTCAAAAGGAAGTTTGTATGTATGCCGAGAGTTGAAATTACATTATATGTATATATAAAAGGGCGATGTTATATATATAGATATAACATGGTTGCGGTGGTATTAAAGTATGCCGCGTGGTCTGTGGACCCACGGGCCTCGGCTCAAGGTGGAGGGTGATTATTAATGTAATACAATTGTGATATATGTCTGTTCTGGCCTACGGAACTCGCCACATCAACAAGACACTCGTGGCACGAAAAGGATTGGAATTGCCCTGTTTTAAAAGTCTGCAACTACATTTTATTTATTTAAAAGGCACGGTTACACGTATGTAGCAATTACACCACAGAAGAGGACAGAAAAGGATACAGAGCAGAAAAGAGTTAAAACAAAGTCACATAAAAGACAAGCACAGTCAAAGAAAAGCCAAAAGACTAAATGAGTTGAACTCGAATTCATTTTTTAATTCAAATGTAATTGTTTTAATTGATTTTTATTGTTTGTGATGCATTGGCAAGTGTCTAAGAGGAAAACAAACTCCCACTGTAATGTTGAAATTGACACCTACAGTTATAATTCCTGAGTAAGCAGATAAAAGGAGTGAGAAGGCAGAAGGCAAAGAGACATGACTGTCCATTTCAAATTCCAAGTAGAATACAAACAGTCATGAGAGGAAATCTATAAATAATATCATATTGATATTAAAAAAAAAAAGGGTTAGAGAGAGTAAATTTAGAGAAGGCAGAATACAGAAGAGTAAGGCAGAGAAGATTAAGAGAAGAAGAGCAGAAAGAGAAGCTACAGAACAGAGCTGATATCTGAGGTAAATCAGCAAACATTCAGTTTGATAAATTGAGGAAGTTGGAGCTTCCCTATCAAGTTGCAGCTTGATAGCTGTCATTTGTAGCTGACTGAGGTTGGAGCCTCCTGTAGGTTGGTGCCTACAAAAAATTGAAGGGAGTTGGTGCTTCCTTGCAAGTTGTAGCTTGCAGAATTGAGGTTGGAGCCTCCTGTAGGTTGGTGCCTGCAGAAAAACAATGGTGAGAGGGAGTAGGAGCTTGCCTTTGCATCACAACAATAATAAGATGTGGTTTTCTCCCGTTATGGGTTTCCACTTATATCTGGTGTCTCTGTGCATGATAGTTATGTATTGAATCTGATATGTATCGTTCTGGTTAATACCTACAACTCTCATATTAAGTCTACTGCTATATTAAACTAATACTTGCTGCTTGCATTCTAAGATTACTTGCACATTAAATTGGATATGAAATGAAGGTGTAAATAGCTTAATGAAAAGTTTTAAAAGATCAGGAATGCATTAAACTGATTCACCCCCCCCCCCCTCTCAGTTTAATTAAAGGTTCAACAACTGGTATCGGAGCCAAGTTCCTTGTATAACAGTCTAACAACTGAAAGGAGATCCTAGGCTCTCAAGATGGAAAGTCAAGAAGGAAACTCAACCAATAAAGCCCCTTTCTTTACAGGTGCAAATTATGCCTTTTGGAAAATAAGAATGAAAGCTTATATAATGTCCTTAGGATTAGAAGTTTGGGATGCTATGGAAATTGGATATGTCACAAAGTCAACTGATACAGAGAAAGAAGCTAAACAAAGCTTCGTAGCTAATGCAAAAGCAATGAATGCAATCTTAAATGGACTATGCGAAGTTGAGTTTATCAAAATAATGCACAGTAAGACTGCCAAAGATATGTGGGACACTCTAGAAAATATCCACGAGGGAAATAAAAAGGTTAAGACTGCCAAACTTCAAGTATATAGAGCCCAGTTTGAAAATTTAAAAATGAATGATGATGAAGATGTTGGCAACTTCTTCTTAAAAGTTGCAGAAATTGTTAACAGTATGAAAGCTCTTGGAGAAACAATACCAGAAGGTATAATTGTACAAAAGATTCTAAGATCTCTTCCATCCAGATTCAATCCCAAGGTGTCTGCAATAGAAGAAACAGCTGATTGGGAGACCTTGACCATGAACCAGCTACTAGGAAATCTTACAGCATATGAGATGAGGCTCCCACAGAAGAAGCCAAGTACAAGGGAGGCAGCGTTCAAAACAGAAAATAAGAAAGAAGAAAAGGAAGACATATGCTCCTGCTCTGATGAAGAAGAGGCTAAATTTGTAAAGAAATTGGATAGAGGCTCAGGTAGATACAAAGGTAAACTTCATTTTAAATGCTTTAACTGTGGAAGAGTTGGACATTATGCTGCTAAATGTCCTCACAAGAAAGTAATAAATCAAGCTCAAGAATCAGAGAAAGACACATCAAAGAATTGGCAGAAAGGAAAGAAATTCAGCAGAAAATCCTTCTATGCTCAACAAGACAGCAGTGCATCTGAAGACTCAGATGAACCCTCAGGAGAAGAGGGAACCTCAGAATTTTTACTGATGGCCATATAAGATCTTGAAGGACTCTTGCTAGACGAAGAAGAAGAAGGGGAAGTCGATCTTGAGGGGGAGCTAAGAAGTGCTCTGGAGGAGATTGACAGACTCAAACTAAAATGTAGAAAAAAAGAAAAGAGATTCTCCTCAAATGTGTGAAAGAAGAAAAAAATTCAGAAGTCCTCATGCAGCTGAAGGTAAAGCCTGAAGAAGCCAAGAAGATAGAAGATATGTTACTTCAGCAAATCAAAGATAAAACTCGAGAACAAGAGAAGCTGGAAGAAGAAATTCTGTGTCTGAGAAGGAAATTAGAAAGTGCTCAATGGAAAGTTTCTATATACCCTTCTCAAATGACAAGTTCTGGTAAGTTGAATGAAATCTTGGATGCTCAAAGATCTCCTCTAATAAAAACTGGGATAGGCTATGAAGGAGAATCAAGTAAAGGCAAAGAAAAGGAAAACAAAAATATACTTTTTGTGAAAGCAAAGAAGGCTGATGAAGCAGCTCAAATAATTCCTACAAAGGAAGAAACATGTAATGAGAAAGACAGAGACCAGAAGAAACCTCCAATAACAAAGATTGTAACAAATACTAAGACAACAGAGAAAGGATCATATATTCCTGATTATATCAAATTTGGAAGCCATCAAAGGAGATTATTGCCTCCTATGAAGAATGCCACCTGTTATGTCTGCCACAAGCCGGGACACATTGCTGCATATTGTCATGTAAGGAGGAATGATTCAAACCAACAAAAGATGCGAGCATGGAAGAGACAACCTTACATTAGGTATGCAAGTAATTTCTATGGTTATTGTTTTTATTGTAAGGATTTTGGCCATATAATTATTGAATGTAGAAAGTATGGACAAAGACTGATGTTCAATACCTCAAGGAGGTTTATGAGTCAAAGCAATTTTGTTCATGCTCACAATTCTGCAAAAAATATAATCAAATATTGTATATGCAATCAAGTTGGACATATATCTTCCAAGTGTTCTCTAAAAGGATATAATTCATCACCTCACAAAAGATACCAAACAAAAGGGGGCCTCCAGTGGATAAAGAAGGTGAATAAATGTGACTTGGCTTTAACTACTCAAGATTTGAAGAGTCAATGGTATTTGGACAATGGCTGCTCTAAACACATGACAGGAGACAAAAACAAGTTTTTAACTCTTGATGAAAAGAAATCGGGCAATGTCACTTTTGGAAATGACAAATCAGGAAAGATCAAGGGAAAAGGATCAGTCAGCATAGACAATGGCAGAGGAAAGGCCCAAGATGTATTATATGTAGATGGGCTGAAAGAAAATTTACTAAGTGTTAGTCAGATTTGTGATAAAGGCTGTGAAGTTGTCTTTAGAGCACAAGATTGTGTAGTCAGATCAAGCACAACAGGTAAGACTTTGCTCAAGGGTGTTCGAACAGAGAGTAATGTTTACATTGTGAAAGAGGGAGATGAAGCATGTCATCTTAGCAAGCTAGAAGAGTCATGGTTATGGCATAAAAGGTTGGTACATCTAAGCTTCGATCACATCATCAGACTAAGCAAGAAGAAAGCTGTCAGAGACATGCCGAGAATTAAAAGGCCTTCTAATACCATATGCAAATCTTGTCAATTGGGTAAACAAACCCGCACATCCTTTAAGGCCAAAGAGGAGTTATCAACAAGAAGACCACTCCAGCTTGTGCACATGGATCTGTGTGGACCTGCAAGAACTAAGACACCAAGTGGAGAATCCTACTTCATGCTGATAATAGATGATTTATCCAGAATGACACGGGTTGCTTTTCTCAAGAACAAATCAGAAGCACTGGAAAAGTTTAAGATATTCAAAGCATTAGCAGAAAATCAAATTGGATGCAAGCTAAAATGTATCAGATCAGATAGAGGAGGAGAATTTACAGATTATGACTTTGCTGCCTATGCAATGAACATGGCATAAAACAACAATTCACTATTGCAGGAACACCTCAGCAGAATGGAGTAGCAGAAAGACAAAACAGATCTGTTCAACAAATTGCTAGAGCCATGATGCAAGAGAATAATATTGCTCAAACCTTCTGGGCAGAAGCAGTGCACACAGCAGTACATATCCTTAATAAAGCTCACTTAAGGCCAAGCAGTGACAAGACTCCCTACGAACTGTGGCATGGAAAGCCAGCTTCAATCAAACATTTCAGGATCTTTGGTAGCAAGTGTTACATAAAGAATAACGATGAAAATCTTGGAAAATTTGTTGCAAGAGATGATGAAGGGATATTTCTAGGGTATGCATCCAAAAGTAAAGGGTACAGGTGCTACAACAAGACTCTTCGGAAAATAGTTGAATGTATTGATGTGAGATTTGATGAAGAACTTCCAAACAATACAAGAAAAATAGATTGCTGCAGTCCATCAGACAACCATGAAGAGGAAGATCAGAATGATGATGAAACAAGCAAGACAACAGAAGATGCAGAGCTGAGCTCGAAAACCCCCTCAAGATACACTCAGAAGAATCATCCTGAAGCTCAGATCATAGGAGATAAGAAATAAGGGGTCCAGACAAGAAGGCAGCTAACAGAACAAATTGAAGAAGTATACATAGCCATGCTATCAAAAATAGAGCCAAAGAAATTTGAAGAAGCCAGCAAGGACAAGTCTTGGGTAAAAGCAATGAATGAAGAATTGGACCAAATTGAAAAGAACAATACCTGGGAACTAGTACCTAGACCAATTGAGAAGAATATCATTGGTTCAAAATGGGTATTCAAAAATAAAATGAATGAGGAAGGACAGGTAATCAAGAATAAAGCCAAACTAGTCTGCAAAGGATATTCACAAATCGAAGGACTTGATTACGATGAAACATTTGCCCCTGTAGCTAGAATGGAAGCTATCAGAATGTTCCTGGCATTTGCATGCTACCAAAACTTCAAAGCATATCAAATGGATGTAAAATCTGCATTTTTGAATGGAGACTTAGAAGAAGAAGTCTACATGGAACAACCAGAAGGCTTCGCATTGATAGACAAAGAAAACTATGTGTGCAGACTGAAGAAGGCCCTATATGGACTAAAACAGGCTCCTCGTGCTTGGTACTCAAGGCTGGATAAATATTTGCAAAAACAAGGTTTTAAGAGAGGTGGAGTAGACAGCAATCTATACATAAAAACCCATGAAAATGAACTCCTTATTGTTGTAGTATATGTTGATGACATTATGTTTGGAAGCAACAGAGATGAACTAGCAAAAGGGTTTGCTGATGAGATGAAAACAGAGTTTGAAATGTCTATGATTGGAGAGCTTAGTTTCTACTTGGGACTGCAAATTCAGCAAAAGAACACAGGCACATTCATCTCTCAAGAAAAATACTTAAAAGAAATGCTGAAAAAATTCAAAATGGAGGACTGCAAACCTGTGACAACCCCCATGATCACAGGATGCAAGCTGTGTGCTGATGGTGGGACTGCAGATGTAGATCAAAAACTCTACAGATCCATGATTGGAAGTCTATTGTATCTTACTGCATCAAGACCAGACATCATGCTAGCAGTAGGACTAGTGGCAAGATATCAAGCAACACCTAAACAAAACCATCTTTTGGCAGTAAAAAGAATACTCAAATATCTACAAGGAACAACACAATATGGACTTTGGTATCCTAAAGACAAAAGCTTCGCCTTGAAAACATACACAGATGCAGATTGGGCCAGCTGTGTGGATGACAGAAAGAGTACAAGTGGAGGTGCATTCTATCTAGGAGAAAGTCTGGTGGCATGGTTAAGCAAGAAACAAACATCTATATCCCTGTCTACAGCTGAAGCAGAATATATAGTAGCAGCCGCATGTTGTACACAAGTCATGTGGATGAAGCAAACTCTTCAAGACATGAAGGTAAGCATTGATGAACCTATCTCAATTAAATGTGATAATACAAGTTCTATAAGTATATCTAAAAATCCTGTGCTTCACTCAAAAACTAAACATATTCCAATCAAGTATCATTTTCTACGAGAAAAAGTGGCTCAGAAGATAGTAAAACTGGAGTATGTACCAACAAAAGAGCAGACAACAGATATATTTACTAAACCACTCGCCAGAGAACCATTCGAATATTTGAGAGACAGACTAGGGGTAGTATCTGTAGATACTATTCTCTAATATGAAGAGAAAGTACAGTCTCAGGGGGAGAACAAAACGAAAATATCATTCCAGGGGGAGAACAGCCAGCAAGATAAGCATAAAACAAGTCCACAGGATCAGCATAATCTCAGTATTATCAACATTCAACATGAAAAAGCAACAAGGACCTTTCAATCGTTACATACATCATCTCTGTCTGCAATCTACCACAGATTACAGGCACTACAAATGAAACACAACTATAGAACATATATCGACTCACTATATCAGACAGAGACAAAACGTATACTCAAGTTCGATAATGTATATCGGCTCACTATACCAAAGTGTTCTCTCAACAAGTTTCATACATCACTCTGGAGCAACATGGTACAATTTCAGCAGAAGAGGACCTAAACGTAACTCAGAGAAAGGAAATGCAATGACAGAGCCCATACGGAGAGATGAGGCGTCGTCCTTTGCCATTGATGTCAAAGGGGGAGGAAGAACAAACAACAGGAGAAAGAGCAGGCAAACAGGAAGAGCAAGCAACAAGATAAAGAGAAGGCAAACAAAGAAAGTGGATTTCCATCAATGCCAAAGGGGGAGACTGTTGGAAATGTTGTCAGCAAAGGAGGCAGCACTCAGGCAAAGGAGGCAGCGCTGAAGCAAAGACAGACAAAAGAAGCAGCGAATACAATGGAGGCAGAAAAGAAAAAAATGAAGGCAGAGGAAGCGAATATAATAGAGGCAGAACCGTTATCACAGAGACAGAAACAGAGGCAGAACGACAGAAGCAACAGAGGCAGAGGAAGAGCAGTTATAAAATTCCGAGAATCATACCCCAAGCCGAGCGTTATGCATATAATGCAGAACCATATTCCGGGAATCGCACACTCCAACCGGTGTTATACATAAAACAAATATTTCGGGAATTACACAGAACCATATTCCGGGAATCGCTTAACCCCAAGCGGAAAGGCACATAAATTCCGGGAATCGCCTACCCCGATGGAGGATACATATATATATATATATCCATTACAATACATATAAATGCCACGCATTACATATGTTGCAAAGGTCCAAAGCATGTACATTATAAGGAGCGCTTTATTATAAGTTTCATATTATTAATCCTGAAAACAAAAGAACCAAAGTTCCAAGGCATATATATTATGGAGCGCATAAAACAAAGTTTTATAAGGTGGGACCCCTCCCCAATTGGATCGGAAATGTGAAGAGTCCAAAGGTGGAAGCGCATTGCAATTGCCGATTGGCGATTTCCGATTGGAATCGCATCGGAACTTTGGAGGGTTGAAATTGAAGAGCGCATTGCAGTTGCGATTTCCGATTTCCGATTGAATCAGATCGGAGCTGTGGCATCGACGATAATCAAGTGATATACAACTCCTGCGATTGGCGATTTCCGATTGAATTGCAATCGGAGCACATTGGAGTTGCAATAGTTGAGTGATATCAATTCAGGCGATTGGCGATTTCTGATTGAATCGCAATCAGAGTCAAAGAGGAGCATCGGGACATGCAAATGGAATTTGCGATTGCGATTAATCGCAATCGGAAGAACTTAAAAGTGATTCAATCGCATTAGAGTATTTGAAGTTGCGATTGCGATCAATCGCAATCAGAGCAGGAGCGATCAATCGCAATCGGAGCAGGAACGATAAATCGCAATTGGAGGAGACTCATTGCATCGAGAAGCGTGGCAAGTGGGCCCGAAAGGATTTCTTATATGCTTAAAGAATTTTTATTATATTACGTTGAGAATTGATTTAAGTCATTTCAAAAGGAAGTTTGTATGTATGCCGAGAGTTGAAATTACATTATATGTATATATAAAAGGGCACTGTTATATATATATAGATATAACATGGTTGCGGTGGTATTAAAGTATGCCGCGTGGTCTGTGGACCCACGGGCCTCGGCTCAAGGTGGAGGGCGATTATTAATGTAATACAATTGTGATGTATGTCTGTTCCGGCCTACGGAACTCGCCACATCAACAAGACACTCGTGGCACGAAAAGGATTGGAATTGCCCTGTTTTAAAAGTCTGCAACTACATTTTATTTATTTAAAAGGCACTGTTACATGTATGTAGCAATTACACCACAGAAAAGGATACAGAGCAGAAAAGAGTTAAAACACAGTCACAGAAAAGACAAGCACAGTCAAAGAAAAGCCAAAAGACTAAATGAGTTGAACTCGTATTCATTTTGTAATTCGAATGTAATTGTTTTAATTGATTTTTATTGTTTGTGATGCATTGGCAAGTGTCCGAGAGGAAAAAAAACTCCCACTGTAATGTTAAAATTGACACCTATAGTTATAATTCCTGAGTAAGCAGATAAAAGGAGTGAGAAGGCAGAAGGCAAAGAGACATGACTGTCCATTTCAAATTCCAAGTAGAATACAAACAGTCATGAGAGGAAATCTATAAATAATATCATCTTGATATTCAAAAAAAGGGGTTAGAGAGAGTAAATTTAGAGAAGGCAGAATACAGAAGAGTGAGGCAGAGAAGATTAAGAGAAGAAGAGCAGAAATAAAAGCTACAGAATAGAGCTGATATCTGAGGTAAATCAGCAAACATTCAGTTTGATAAACTGAGGAATTTGGAGCTTCCCTATCAAGTTGCAGCTTGATAGCTGTCAGTTGTAGCTGACTGAGGTTGGAGCCTCCTGTAGGTTGGTGCCTACAGAAAATTGAAGGGAGTTGGTGCTTCCTTGCAAGTTGTAGCTTGCAGAATTGAGGTTGGAGCCTCCTATAGGTTGGTGCCTGCAGAAAAACAGTGGTGAGAGGGAGTAGGAGCTTGCCTTTGCATCACAACAATAATAAGATGTTGTTTTCTCCCATTATGGGTTTCCACTTATATCTGGTGTCTCTGTGCATGATAGTTATGTATTGAATCTGATATGTATCATCTGCTTAATGCCTGCAACTCTCATATTAAGTCTACTACTATATTAAACTAATACTTGCTACTTGCATTCTAAGATTACTTGCACATTAAATTGGATATGAAATGAAGGTGTAAATAGCTTAATGAAAAGTTTTAAAAGATCAGGAATGCATTAAACTGATTCACCCCCCCGCTCTCAGTTTAATTAAAGGTTAACATAACTTATAAATATCCTTGATAAAATAAAAGGCTTTTCTTTAAATACATATGGTTAATTTGATTTTAAGTGGGATGGATAAGAAGAATGTGGAGAAGTATAAATTATTTAATATTCAGATAGAGTATTTCACCATTTATAAGAAGAAATTATGAAAACTATGTTTTCATAATCAACAAAATATAATCAAGTCATAACAGGAACCTTTGTGTAATTAAATTTCTAGAGGAATCTACAATAACTGATAGCTTTGTAAATTAATCTCTTAATCCAGTTACAACTTCACAAAGAATTAGAAACAAAACTGAGATTCAATTAAATTTCCAATTCAATAACTGTTAATGAATTAAATCATATGAAGAATGCATAATGAAAAACTGAATAGAAATAACTCACAGGAACACAAGCCATATGAAGTAAATCCAGAATCTTTTATTCAATAAAAAATGCTCCAGCTATTACAAATTTGTTTGATAGCTAGCTCAAGGGTGCAACCTCGAATACTTCCATGAATGAATTATTTAAACAAAAATAAAAATTTACAATAAATGTTTGAGTGATGAGGCAACCTATATTTTCTCAAAAATTAACAAAAATGAAAGGAATTCGATTCAAAGGAATGAATCTGCATGTCTGGCCCTGCTTTGATGGAAAATTGTTGCTGAGTGGCCATTATTTTGGTGTTGCGTTGGCAAAACTGATTTGTCTCACTACAAGGAAAAGACCCTCTAGTGGATGTTTTTGAGGAACCCCTTATAAAAATACCCCAGACATCCATTTCTAGTGGAGGTTACTAGAGGAGGTTGGTAAGCGGAGTTTTTTGCGGATGTTTTTTGTTTGATGCGCTTATAATAGTAAACCGCATAGGTGCGCTCAACAAGAGAAAGCACCGGTGCACAAAAAAAATTGGCACACCGGACATTGTGCGCTCCATACACACCCGCCTGGTGCATCGTATTATTGTAGCGCACCAGTGCTTTACAACTCTTCTGCACTGGTGCATCATAAAAAAGCGCGCCAAAACCGAAACTGCTCGGTGCGGTATTAAGAAACCGCACCGGTGCGCCTATAAAAATCCCGTGCACCGGAACAGGGTTTAAAAAAAAAATAATAGATAAATAAATAAGATAAAATAAATAAATAAAAATAAAAATTACGGGCAAAAAACCACTTTATTCACTTTTCTCAGTGCTCCAGAGCTCTCAAGAACCAGTGAAATTTATCCTTGTCTGAGCCCCCCTGACATCGGTGCTCCCATCGCACCCATTGCACACACTGCTGTTGTGCATTGCCCACTAATCTCCATCTTGAATTTTGCAAAATGGTGGGAAAATTTCCTTTTTCAAATTCTACAGCCAATATGCCTCCTTGATGGCCAAATGTACAAGTATTTTTCTTGTTTTTCCATAATTAAGCCTTTTAGTAGATTAGAATTTCAAATAACCTTAAAATTAACCATTTAAAAGAAAAAAGAAATTGTCGCGCGGTGCGCTCAAGCCGTTCGGTTCGCACCGGTTCGTGGTGCTGCCTGTAAATTTACAAGCCGCATCGAAACCGGTGCTAACGATATCGGCACCGGTTACGGGGCGGTACCAATAGGCGCACCGTGTTATTTTAAAAAATTTTAAAAAGTGCAGTGCGGCCGTTTACCAGGCCGCAAGGTTGACAATGTGGAAATGCGGCAACACGATGCATTAACGGAAATATACGCTCCAGGGTGGGTAGTTTTGTCAGCGCACCGCATTTCGCATTTCGATAGGGTCAAGTGTGCGGCCTGATAAACTGGTGCTAACGGTATACGCACCGGTTCCGGGGGGGTACGCGCACCGTGTTATTTTATTTTTAAAGTGCGGTGCGGTCGGTTACCTGGCCGTACCGTTGATCTAGTGGAATAGCGACATCGTGGTGCATTGACTAAAATATCCGCCCTGGAACGAGTATTTTTGTCAGTGCAACGTTTTCCATATTTTGACAGGGTCAACGGTGCAGCCTGGTAAAAGACCGCACCGTTGACTATGTAATGATGGTAGGAGGTCGGTTCGCTGACTTAACTATACACCCTAGGGCATAGATTTTAGTCAGCGCACTGCACTCCTGACACCGTACATAGTCAATAGTGTGCCACAAATTTTTGAAGCACCGCCTCCAATGCATTGCATATTATCAGGTGCACCATCACCAATGCGCTCCTTAAAAAGACGCACCGGTAGCAATGCATGACTATTTTTTTTGGTGCACCGACTTTTTTTTTTTTTTTTTCCAAAAAAAATCATATATGTATATTTCTAAATACATGTCTCATTTAATAAAAATATTGTATTTAATATGTCAATCATTCAGAGACGTGAAAGGAGAGAAGAGGGGGAACAACAACAAGAACATGCAGAGCATTATAACATGGTTCGTCTATGGGAGGCATGAGAGAGTGAGAGAGATGTGTACCCTCGCCCTATTACAACAGCTACCCAGGGGCTCCTAAGGCAGGTAGGCCTCCTCAAGTTCTATGAGGAGGCTACTTCTCTAAAGGGCCATGGTTTGTTTTTTGAGACATCTTATCCGAAGGTGGAATGCCCACCAACAGGCTTTTCGGGTTGGTCGTAACGAGTGGTACACACCCACTGAGGAGGATATATATTTCATTACAGGGCTATCGAGGAGAGGGGTGGATTTTCCCTCGTTCCCAGAGGTTCCAGGTGGCTATGTAGCAGGGAGTCAATTAGTGTACTCCCAGAGATAAATTGGAGCATCGGTACTGTCTCCTTCAGATTTTCAGGTCGCTAGAGGTCAGTTACGTATTGGTGCATTTGGTTGTGAGGAGGTGCAGTGCCTCTCACTTCTCATTTCGACCATTTCACACAACACCAGTGACGGGAAACACATTAGTTGCTCACTTCTATATTATGTTGATTCTTTAGTACAGGGACCACGACTTGTCAGGTGGACCACGACTTGTCAGCTGGTCTGCCATTTTTTTGCGGAATTTTTATACAACCTTAGATAGATTTCGTGCTCATGCACAAGGGAGGGTCAACTTCCCTTTTTCTTTATAGCTTTTTATTTTTTATTTTTTGAGATGTTTCCAGAGACGAGGCCTAATTTTGTTCAGCAGCCTCATAGGCTGATGTTCGAGGCACGAATGCACATGTGGGGGAAGATGATGCCCAAGAGGGGTGAGGCTATGTTTCCAGTGAGGAGGATATCGAATGATGCATTGGAGTTGCTAGCCAGTGTTGAAGATAATCCCTTCATTATGGTCCCCTGTTCTTATGCGGTTTTGGATTGGCGAGGGTGTGCGAACATCCTCTTCACAGCTAATGAGCCACCGGATGATAGAGGTAATATTATAGTTTTATTTAAATTTATTCTAACATGTTGTTTAACTTGTTTTTATTAAATTGTGTAATGAAAATTTCTAATTATTGTTGTGTACTTGTATATATTTTGCAGACATTGGGTCTTTTGATGGCGAGGACATGCCGTCACCACCACATGATCTAGGTGTGGAGTACCCTGATGACGATCAGGGCCAAATTGATAGTAGATACAGGATGGATTTGGGTGACCAACTCAGTGCATTTATTGTTGAGGCGGGCATTAGGCCTGCTCATATGAGAGACATACTGGCCGATGGTAGGTTGTTACAGATGTGGAGAGTCATGCCGCGTGACATGCACAAACTGATGCGGCATGTCGTAGGAGCTACGACCTTGGTTACACCGCTGAGGAGGATCGTTGCACATTATAGGCATGGTCGAGATGTAGCACGTGATCGACAGTCCGTGAGCAGCGACTTATCATCTCATGATCGTTCACCTCACGTCGCGCCAAATGAGCAGCCTCCACTAGCATCTAGCAGCAGTGATCATGGAGATTAGGCTGGACCATCGGCCACGTCCAGTCAGTAGCCTGCAGCATCCAGTGGTACTCATGATCATGAGCAGGTTGGACCATCGACCGTCGAGGCTGCACCATTGACTGAGCAGGCCTTGACTAGTATTGCTATATTTGATGTTGTACCACTAGCTGATCCATGACATTTATATTACAGTTATATATTTTTGACATTATTCAGTTATATATATATATATATATATATATATATATATATATATATATATATATATATATATATATGGTCCATGTATTTTATGTTCATGTTGCAGTTGTACTTAATTTACATGTTGGTGATCATCATGATGTGTATATTGTTAGGTCATGTTAGATATGTTCATTTAATGTGCAACTTGAAGATAGATGTGTATGTGATAGCATGAATTATTTGATATGAGATGTATATTTGATGTTTGCGTTGTAATGATATTAATATATAATGTTAATTGTGTTTTGTTAGATGATCATGATCACAATGATGTTAGCGATTTTGAATGTGTTTTTTAGTCAAATATAATGTTTGTATGATGGTAATCATGAACGTGATGTTTATTAATTAAGTTAATATAAATGATCATGATATTGTAAAATTGTAATATTTGTAATTCTAATTGTATGTAAAATTGTAATTGTATGTAAAATTCTAAAATTGTAATTGTAATTGTATGTGAAATTGTAAAATTCTACTTCTGATTCTAATTCTAATTTTTAATTGTAATTGTATGTAAAATATTTGTAAAATTTTAATTTTTTTAATGTGAAATGATTTTATTAAAAAATTTAAATTTGTAAAATTGTAAAATTTTAAATAATTGTAAAATAATAAATCTAGAATAATATGAATTATTGTAACGTAATAAAGTTTAGAAAATAACGCATATAAATTCAGGTACTTTAGAATTATCATTATTTTATTATGATCTTAGATGCAAAAAAAGAACTAATTTATACAGTACGACATTGTTTTTTAGATCAACATAATTGCAAATTATCAAGTGAAATATTGATTTTAACATTAACACAATGCAAATTACCAATTAATTCAAAATACATATTATAATGTTTCTAAAAACCCATCTTAAAAAGTATAAATATTGATGAAATAACACATGTACCATATCACTCTCGGTTCTCATGATGACCCTCATTATCTTCCAGTTCCCATGGCATGATAATACTATTGTTCTCAAAAATATGTTTTGATCTAGGGTCATGTGTCAATACGAACCACCAATCCCTATCCAACACATCTGGGTAAAAAATCACCTGGTTGTAGTGTTTGGGGAAAACATAGGGCTCCTTAGCTTCATCCCACATCTTTCTAGAGTTGATACATATCAGCCTATTGTCGCGATTTTACTTTACATTATTCCGATCAAAGGTGTCCCACCACTTGCACCTAAAATAACACATTGGAAAGAAGAGAAATCCACTTCAATGATATCTTGTATCTTTCTGACGTAACCTAACGTCCCTCGTACTAGGTTTTGATCACGGTGGTTAGATCGAATGGATTGATCAAACTCGACTTCCACTCCACAGTCTTGTGTGATGTTTTCAACATCGACATTTTCTGTGCGAAAATGGTGTCCATATGCCCACATAGATGGGAACAAATGCAACTATTATAAAAAAGTTAAAAAAATCATAGTGTCATGTGTCTTATAATAACCCAACAGTTAAAATATGAAATATATATGTCTTATAAGTTTCAAATTTACATATAAATTAAAAATATTATTACCGAGTCGCTGCACCCAATCCCTACGTTTAGCGCATCCTCTTAAGCACGCGGGTAATGACTAGTTGCACCATATTTCTCTTTGACTTGGTCAGCAACCCAACTGTTGGGGCATATTTTTGGCATATTTTATTTTAAATGATCGGGATAAGGCACACTTCTACCATTCAAAAATCTGAATTCTTTCCTGTCACTATCCCATTTCATCCTCTTTTGTTCATACATTGCGACCCATGTTTGTGTTGCTTCATAATTGTAAAGAACGAATTTATTGATTGCTTGAATTTATTCATTCGCTGATGAAATCAAACTGACATTATATAGTACTTATAGATCAAAATATGCATTATATCAAAGTTCAACATGAATATTAACTTTTTGTAAATTTAAAAAATTATAAGTCGCTTACTCTTTATCAAGCGCTTTTTTCCACTCGTTTGGAGTAGCTCCCCTTCTCTTTTGTCTTCATCCCTTTCATCGTCCCAAATCACCGCACCTGGTATGTTGTCGATCTGCTTGATGTACTCACTGGCATAATATAAAGACTAATACGATATGTACCCCTCTGCCATAGACCCCTCGGGTTTTGGCCTTTGTCAACAAAACCTTTCAATTTATTCATGTACCTCTCTAAGAAGAACATCCAACGACAAGAAACCACCCCAACTAATTCAACCTCATCTACTAGGTGGATTAGAAGATGAACCTGTAAGTCCATGAAAATAATCGACAGGTCCTTCACAAACATACATACAATCTCAACTATCTCTTAACGCCACCATGGAATGCTAGCCACATGAATCTCCTTTGACGTGATCCAATGTACAAATGCAGATAATTTAGATATGGCACGTCCTAGGTCTTGAGGGAATTCATGTTTCACACACCCATGCACGAACAAAGGATAATGACACTGCAAAGTTATAAACACATGCAATAATATACAAACTTAGTTATGTTTTATGATCCCTGCATGGGATACAATTTATTAATATAACAAATAATAAAATCATGTATTTGACATTATACGTACTCTTAGAAGATTCAAATGGTCATGTGATTTTAACCCCGACAAATGGTCATCCACAATGAAGCAGTACCGTAGTGAGGACCCGTATGAAGTTGGCACCCTCGCACCCATTATAACTTCCTTTGCCAAAGAAATATCATCTTTTTTTTTAAATCCATGGGACATCACCTTATTTGAAAAACCATGAATTAGAGGGTCCAGTGCCTGCCTATGATCCCGTACTTTCTAATAATCTTGGCCAATGTTTCTTTTTAGTTTTTGAAGTAATAACATCTTTCCTAATAGCCAATGTGTCACTTTGTTTCGATGATATGTGCCTCCATAAAGAAGATGAAACATTTTTAAATATATGCATGGGATCTAATAAGTGGGAAATATTAAGATGCTCCCAATATGGGAGGTTATAAAATATTGATTTTCTTTTCATTCCAATGGGAAATTTCTCAACATATGTGTCGAAGAATTCTGGATCATCAAACATAGGCTCCCCATTTGAATCGACCATGTCTATGAAATCCTTCTCCTTCTCTCTCTCATGTGCTCTAATCCATTCAGCTGGTGTTGTTATTGGAGGCCTTTGGGTTCTCTTTCGTTTACCATTGAAAGTGGATGTTTCTCTTCTGTAAGGGTGTTCTTCTGGGAGGAATACCTTGGAGAAATCATACACTAACTTTCGTAGGTCCTTGGACCATCTAGCTTTCAGAGAAGGTCCACAACATTTACATCCAAAATACCCTTTTGTTACAAAACCTGCAAGATTATTGTATACAATTAATGTGCATGGCACGTTAAAGAATATCATGAAGATCAGAACAAATATTACAACAAATTAAATAAATAATATGTGAAAGAATATTGTTACGTATATAAAAAAATCAATAAATTAAACATGTAATTTACCAGAGCAAACTCCTAAGCCTGGATAATCATGTGTCATGTAAGCACATATGCCATACAACATAAAACTCCTCTCTGCTGCGATGGGTCTTGATACATCGTATACATTTATCCCATCCCATAATTCCTTCAATTCATCTACCAGTGGTTGTCAGTAGACATCCATATTCTTCACTTGTCTTCTACCAAGGAATATGAGAGCCAACATAAGATGTTCATTCTTCACGGACAACCATGGGGTGATATTTTTATTGATCACTACTATAGGCCAAACAAAATAGTTGGTGTTCTGGAGAGAATATGTGTTGACGCCATCCATGTCTATGCTAAGTCGTAGAATTCGTACTTAATCCTTGAATTTTTCGAGCCATGTATCCTCTATATGCTTCATGGATATTGAATCAATTGGGATTCGCATAAGTCCCAACTCACTTCTGTGTGAGGCATGCCATCCCTGCAACATAGATAATTCTTTGCAACGAAATAGCATTTGAATCCTTGGGATTATAGGCATGTGCCTCAATACTTAAAAGGAGGACCAACACGTGATTTACCCTTCTTTTTTTATTTATCATATTTTTCATGCCCACATTTCGAACACATCTCTTTGTCTACATATTCTCCTCTATATAGAATACAATCATTTGGACATGCATGATATGATATGTACTCAACACCCAACATTTTCAACAATTTTTTTGCCTCTTCGCAGCTACCGGGCAATACATTATCACTCGGAAGAACCTTATCTTTGAATAGAATTTAGTTGGTGATCATGGAAAAATATATTAATAAATGTACATTAATGTCGATATAATTATTAACGTTCATAAAATTTACCATTTGTAATGTTCATTGCAGTGTACTGATTATATTTCAAATTTAGATAAGGGAGTACTTTATGGTAACTTACCTCAAAATTTTCGAGAAACATGCATTCGACAAGCCAAACTTTGCTTTCAAGTTGTACAGTAACATCATTGTCCGCAACTGGGTAGGCTTTGACTGATCGCTAGGTCCAAAGAGAGGGGTGGTGGAAGCAAATTTAAGGCTTTCGAAAAATCTTTTAGCGATATGAGCATCATCCCCTAGCTGATCATCGTTTTGGAATGCATTTAACAACATTGTCTCCATGGCAGTCGTATCCCTTAAGTAATCATCCATACCAAACTCTATTTGATTGACTCCTTTGCCAGCTTGTGAAGAACTACTATTGCTGTAGTCATTCCTAATTCGTGAATCTGGACGTAGCGGGAATTGAATCGATGGTTGATTCAACCATTCTTGGTATCGTTCCTCTTCAATTTTTTCTCTTAATTCAGTCTTCTCTCGATTTGACATTGTCATGGGGTGCAACGGAAGATGGTAGGTAGGTCGCTCATCATCACCAGAATCCTAATAATTAAAAAAAAAAAATTGAACATGATTAGTACAAAATATATGATATCAATTAGTAACCACGTTGACAATATTGCATGATTATAAATTGTTTTGACATTGAAATAATTACATTAATCAATATACCAAACAATTATAATTATTACCATCGTTGTCTCGGGATTGTGGCTAGAAGATGCAATATTGTTACAATTGGTAGGGTGAATCGACTATCCATTTTCATCTACCAAATGCGCCTTGCGGTATGCAGCTCCTGATAAGAGCTTCCGACGTTTTGGAGCTGCTTGAATATTTTGTGCATCTGAACTCGATGCTAAATCTGCATCATAAACCTACAAATTTTTATAAATTTAATTAAGTTGTGCATGATTGACATGGATAAAAAACATAAATTCAATTAGATAATGAAAATATAAATAAAATCTGAAGTAAATATTACGTCTCGAGATGGATAGGGAGAACTCCACGATGGACTTTGAGAAATATTATGGAACGAGCTAGATTTTGAAGAATTGTCCATTCGATAAAATTATGATATTATCTCCCTGCATTTGAGCAAAATCAACAATAATTTTTGGTGCACACACCTAAAAGTAATTTTGGTGCTTTAAAAATGGACTTCTTGTTATCGGCGTCGTTTTATAAACCGGTGTCGTTTTATAAACAGACGCACCTGTGAGGAATAACCGCAAATAATAAAAAAACGCAACTCTATTTTATTTAAGTGAAAAAAAGTGGTAAATTGAAAAATGGGCAGCAAAATATTTTCGAAAATCTAATTTCATAAAACATTTCCTTAAATACGAAACACTTTTCATTATTTCACTATCTTTGCAAAAAAAATTAGCGAGAGATTTGCAGGAGACGTACCTCAAGTAAACAGAGCATGAGAGCACTGTGGAGCAGGGAAATACGTTAAAAAAGAAGTATTCATACAATCATAATTCCAAACCTCTGGTGATTCAAACCCTGTAGCATAGAATTTCAAACGACCATGTGATTCAATTTTATTGTTTTTTATTTTATTTTTTCTGCTGTTTTTTTTACGCAGTAAAAGAAAAAAATCAAAGTTTATTGTTTTTTTAACTTTTTTCCTCCATTTTTTTACTTTTCTGCAGTTTTCATAAACAAAATAAAAAACAAAATCCAATTTTAGAAACAAACCCTAGACTCTTTTTGTTTCTTCCCTTTCTTCTCCCTATTTCTGTGATTTCAGAATTAGAGTTTTTTCAATTTAGATTTATAGGGTTTGTATTGCTAAATATAGGCGTAAGACATCCAACCCATGGGACGAATTGCATAGTCGGATCCCAATCCATGTCGGCCCTTCCATGAAATTAAAAAAAAAAAAACGGTTTTTTTTTTCATCGATGCACCCAGCGTAACCTAGCGCATCGGTGGACTGGATTATCCTAGTGCACCGCAAAAGTACTATGATAAAAAATTAAAAAAAATATATATTTTTTTATCAGTGCACCATATGTAAAATATGGCACTGGTGTGCTATTTCATTATGGCTCACCACGAACGTGCCGTTTCACAAAAAAAAAATCCATTTTAGAAACAAACCCTAGATTCTTTTTGTTTCTGCCCTTTCTTCTCCCTCTTTCTGTGATTTCAGAATTATAGCTTTTTAATTTAGATTTACAAGGTTTGTATTGATAAATATAGGCCTAAGACATCCAACCCACAGGACGAATTGCTTAGTCGGATCCCAATCCATGTCAGCCCTTGCGTGAATTTAAAAAAAAAAAACAGATTATTTTTTTTCATCGGTGCGCCCGACATAACCTAGCACACCGGTGCATTGTATTATCCCAGTGCACCGTGCAAGTACTGTGATAAAAAATAAGAAATAAAAACAAAATATTTTTTTCTCAGTGTGTAATATGTAAAATATGGCGCCAGTGTGCTATTTCATTATGGCGCACCGCTAACATGTTGTTTCACAAAACAAAACAAAAAATCCATTTTGGAAACAAACCCTACATTCTTTTTGTTTCTGCCCTTTCTTTTTCCTCTTTCTGTGATTTCAGAATTAGGCCTTTTCATTCTAGATTTATAGGGTTTGTATTGCTAAATATAGGCCTAAGACATCTGACCGATAGGGTGACTTGCATAGTCAGATCCCAATCCATGTCGGCCCTTGCGTGAATTAAAAAAAAACAGATTTTTTCATTAGTGTGCCTGCTATAACCTAGCGCACTGGTGCGTTGTATTGTACAAGTGCACCGTGAAAGTACTGTGATAAAAAATTAAAAAACAATTTTTTTTTAATCAATGCGCCATATGTAAAATATGGCACTAGTTTATGCTAGAAAAACTAACACTCGACGATTTTTATTATTTTCTCTGTGTTAATCAGTGTGGTGGTTAACATGGAATGCACTAGTGCTCCTTGTTGACATTGAGAACCATACAGTCTATTATACGGTTTGTGCGGTGTGTTTATAATACCTCCACACACCGACGTCGGTGCGTACAAAATAAATGGCATACCGGTTTATTGAGATTTTTTTTTACCTGAAAAGTTGACAATTTATTTTTAAATATATTAATGAATGATATGGTACAGGTTTCAAATTGATAAAGAAATAACTGGCAAGAGATCAAGTAACAAAAATACTGATAACACATCAAGAAAAGCAAAAAAGGCAAGTTCTTTGTAAATTCTTTACAAAAAATATTATTTTTGAACTATAGTAAGTTTAACTAATATGTATTGTTTACTGTGTATCATGAAGAGCCACAAAATGACGAAGCTCGATAAGATTATTTATGATCTAGGACCAGAAGAGCGTTAAAGCTGGATGGAAAAATTGCAAAAGGATGAATCGAGTGAATGAAAAATTACTATCGATCCAATATGAGTTTCTTTTTTTAATTTTCATTAATAATGTACTTAAAATTATTAGATAACATGTGTCAAATAATCTATTAATTCACTATTTTTAATGTTCTACAGGGACCAACAACTCAGAAAAGGAATGCTGTTCTAAGAAAAGAAAAAAAATAGAACATGCAAATGAAAATGAATTGCTCCTTAGCTCATCTAGAGTGGTGCTGGGGGTTAACGTAAGGGGAAATTTTTTTTACAGAAGTTTGAGGGATCTAGTGGAACGAATGTATAGACTTTCTTTCCACTTACAATACAAAAACCAATCCAATGATTCCAAGAACCAAATTTTATCTAAACTACAGGAAGAATTTCCAGAGAATTGGTCAATGGGACATGTCAGACTTTTAATAGCAAAAATGTACAACAACAAAAAATAAGGAATGAAAAAGTAATATTCCTTTAAATGTTTGTCTGGAATTATTTATAAATATCACTTTTTTTATATTTACTTTTTATATATCAATATAAAAATTAAATAGTTTATTGTCATGTTACATTTTCAAGAATATTATAAAAATTTCAAAAGATGAACGAGTTGATATCAGAAATATGCCAGTAGGAATGTCCAAAAAGGTGTACAAGGAGATGGTCAAAGAAATGGACAAAATTGCATCGCAGGAGGAGCCATCTCAACAACAACGTGCTTCAAATATAATATGTAATCATTGAATTTTTTGATCATTAGGTACAATAAATAAACAATTTAGCATTAAATATTAATTTTCAAGTATTTTCTTGCAGAAAAGAAAAGAAAATGGAACCCATTCAACACATAAAACAGGACAACAAGGAAGAAAAGGGTTGATATTTAAGTTTGTGAGTAATTGTTACTTCCTTATAACAACTTAACTAGATTTCATTTTTTTGTTTTTTAAGTTGTTTTACAAAAATCATCATTGAATGTCTTCAAACAGGTGCTAACATACAAAGAAGAACCATCAGAGGAATTGATTGAAATTGGGTTAAATATGGGTTGTGAGTATATGTTGGCATATCATAAATTAATTGTGGAATTTGTAAGCATCTATTGATCTTGTTTTACTTAGCTCCGTCTATAATTAATAGAACAAAAAAATATTTTATATTAAATATATGATTTGTTATGGGGTATAAAACTTGCAGGAAACAAAGTGTGGAGCTGCGCCAACAGATGAAATCTTGAAAGATGGCATGGTACATGGTTTTGAAAGAATGTTTATAGTTTATGAGTCAATTTTTGCTATGGTACGTCATTTTTCTTTTCGATTTACATTGATGCATATTATTTAATATTGCAATTTTCATTATTCTCACCAATGTATATACACTCATTTCAGTTTATTTTTATGTTTGTAGATGGAAGGTGAAGAAGAAGAAAACAATCAACACCGTGAACAAAACATTCCTGAAAATAACCCAAGTCATGGAAGTAGCTCTAGCAGTGACAACAATTCAAGCGAAGAATAATGATCGCTATGTTTGGATATCAAAGCAAGACATATTTTTTGAAATATTATCCTGTGAAATCAAACATTTTGTTTAATGTTAATGGACATAGTGTCCCAATTGAAAGACAAAGGGATACCAATAACTGTCCCATTTTGTATGACAAAGACTGTCTTATATATATATATATATATATATATATATATATATATATATGTTTTAATTTATTCTATTGCGTTCTCAAATGCACTAATAAAAATTTAATTCATATCAATATTGTTATAAGATATATATGTATCCACTTTTGATGAATAATGAATTTTTAAAAATCACAATAATTATGATATGATATAACAAACTAATCCAAACATCACATTCAAATGCATTAATAAAAATGTAATTAATATGAATATTATTATAAGATGTGTCGACTTTTGATGAAAACTGAATTTAAAACAATCACAATAATTGCACTGTCACAGGTCAATGTTTCTAAAAAATACAAAATGAAAATCGGTGCGTGTCAGTTACTGTACACTGGTGTGTTTGTATTCTGAAGCGCATCGGTGCATTTATATGACCTATGGGTACCGCACAAATACCAAAACCAATTAAAAATATCGGTGCGTTTGTGTGGTACTGTGCACCGGTGCGTTTATGTGGAATTACGCACCAGTGCATTTGGACGACCTTTGGGCACCGCAAAAATATCGATACCATTTATAAATATCGGTGCGTATGTGTGATACTGCGCACCGGTGTGTTCATGTGTCTCTACGCACCGGTGCATTTGTACGACCTATGGGAACCGCACAAGTACTGATACCAATTATAAATCTCGGTGCATTTGTGTGATACTGCGCACCGGTGCATATCTATAAGTATACGCACTGGTGCGTTGAGACGACCTGTAGGCACCGCACAAATCCCAGGACCAATTAGAACGACCCCGTGCGTTGTATCACCAACACTGCGCCTGGTGCGGTTTTATACCTTGAAGGCCCGTTGTGTTCTCCTTTGATGGGCTCGGGCCACCTTCTAGATGTACGCAACAGTGTGTTCAAGCTCGAGTAGCACACCGATGAAAAAAACATCCGTAATAACCTCCGACCGATTTTTTTTTAGTTGTGTTGAATTTTCGTTAAAAGCTCCACCAAAACCTCCATAACAATAAATGGATGTTGTAGAAAATGTTTTTTTTTTAAATTTTGGCCAATTTTATAACACTAAAAACGTCCTTTATAACCTCCGCTAGAGGGTCTTTTCCTTGTAGTGTCTTCTAATCGGGATATTTGGAAATCTTCTCCCACCGTTCTTAATCTGAAATTGAAACTTTAATAACCTTGCAGTAGATTCCATCTGCCTCAATATGCTTTTCAAAAGTGGGTTTTACAGTGAAAATACGTTTTGGAGGAGTTATGCTGATGCTTTCCTTCTAAAAGGTGGAAACCCAAAACCTTTTGGATAAAATGTCGGAGGTTCATTTTATTAACATTAATATGATAGATTACAAAGAAGCCCTTTTAAAAAGGTTTAATTGATAGGGGAGACGTGGAGCAGACTTAGCGGGAGTAATAGCGGTGAGGTGAGTGGTATAAAAAATCAGCATTCGGAGGGCGGGTTGAGCGGTTTCTGGTTGAGCGCATGGGGGGCCCGAAAGGCTTTGAGAGCCGTTGGATGCCGAAAGATGAGGGGAGGACTGTCGGACAGTTATGGTGGGCCAATCACATCGCAAATCACAATCGAGACTGGATATAAGTTTATAATATGGTTAAACAAATAGAGTTGTGATGCGATAAGATGTTAGACGATGAGATGCGAAGAGGAAAAAATTAAGATCTGTGCGATGCGATAAACATTGTACATCGCATATGATACGACGATCGTAAGGATTAAAGGTTGGTGAAATGCGATAAGTTAAGTTCGTTGATCTGCGAAGTAGTATTTGTGATGCCATGCGAAGCGGGGAAAGGGTAACGTGGAATGGTGGGGTCGGGAATTATTTAATAAGGCATAGGGAATGTTATAAAGGGATATGGCTTAGGGGAATAAAATGAAAAGGGATGAATGGGGGGGTATGCTACATGGTTTTAAAACTTAGGAAATGCGTAAAATGCTTAGGATAGTGTGTAAACCATATAAATAATTCTTCTTTATTTGGCACATTTAGACTAGCAGCCAGTGAAATTTTTAAACATAAAATGAAGCTTTCCTTTTCTTTTTGCTTCCCTAACCTTTTATTTTGATTAGCATTCTTTACTTAGGGCAGCTATCACCTATCATTTTATTGATATGGATGCCTATAGAACATAAAATTTTCCTAACATTTTTTAATTTTTTCATTCTTTTGCATCCATATCCTACCTTAACATTTTCAAAATTATTTGACTAATTTTTCTAACTTATCAAAACTAGTTAATGTTACAACATCAGGTATAGTCCTTACACACCTTGATCTGCACATTGTGCATGGTTACCTGGAATTCGGCAATGCTCTTGTGCTTATCATGCACAGCTGGCGAAAGTCTGGGTCTGGAATGGATGGAGGCTGCCAGCGCACCTTCAAAAAGCACCCAGAAGATCTTGTTCTCCTTGACACGCTGGGGGTCTGATGAATACCATAGGTTAGCATAGTGCAACCCTTCGCATATGCCCGGCTCAATCTCGGGGAGTATTGCATCTTCCGGAGTCTCCCATGCTACCAGCATAATTAATAACAACAGCCACGAGTAATAGAATTACTTACCCAGCTCTCGTGCCTCGCACATTCTCCAGAAATTCCTCACACAGAAACTGGGACTAGTTATAGCTGACTCCCTTTTCACATTACCCTGCCAAGGCAATGACGTGCGCTGGGACCGTTTTCAGGAAACATTTCCTCATTACTTTACATCCAAGGATGAGGGTGCCCAGGCGCACTACCAGGTTAGCAATTGTCTGGCTCAGAAAGACCCTCTTGTCCCTTCCCACCTTGTACTTCGTCTTCACATCGTTCTCCACCTTCAGCTCATTACTCTTCCCGAATCCTTTCATCGGATGAGGCCCTTTCTTAGGCAGGCCGGTGATCTAATGGATCAGCATGAAGTCTATTGGAATTCTCCCTTGAATCCATAGGCATCCCTTGTGGGCTAAGGCGAGCAGCTGGTACACAGAGATTTCGGTGATTGGGTACCTCCAAAAATACGGAATCCTTAGCAGGATGAGGACTTCGGCGTTTGTTCAGCCCGTGCGCCCATGGCATCGACTCAACCTTTGGCACCCCCTAATAAAGCACCCGTTCCAAATAATTCTCCGGCGCGAGCTCTGGGAACGTTTCTTCGTTGGCCAAGTCATGGTCATCAAACTTAATCAGTGGAATTTTTCCAAGCATCTCACCATCCAGGGGAATGTCCTGACGGATCAATGGCATTTGCAGGTATTCCCGGACTGTGCCGACATTCTTCAACGTGCGCACAGAGAGCTTCCATGTCTTGACATAGGGTGACTACCATGAGATAGGCTCAACAAAAATGGCCTCCTCTTTGGCACTCATTGGGAGATTTGATGGATCGCCAATGGGGGATCGATCCTTAGTGGCTTACAGCAGGGATGTTACATTTCGAGGGGAGGTGCACGGCTTAGAGGTAGCCCAATTTTACATCTTTCCCTTTCCTTTAGCTAGCTTGGACACGAATTCTTCTACCTCAGGGATTCCTTCACGAACATCATCTGATCCCATCTCAGTTGAGGCAGTGAAGGGCGCAGAGTGCTCCTCCACAGGGTTGGTGGCCGACATTCTTGGTCGGAATATAAATTTGGGATTAGTGATGTCAGATGGAGATTATCAGCCAGACATACAAGACTTACAGATAACAGGGTAGCAGAAATCATAGATAATCACAGAGCGCCAAATGTTCAAACAACAAAGGAACCAATTGAGATCTGCGCCTGCCTTTTTATAGGTCATCCATGGTAAAAATGGTTGGATTATCATTAATTTCCACTTACCTTCAAGAAAACGGTAAAAAATCCTCGAAGATCACCTCATTAAATGCGAGAAATTTGCTCCATCCAACGGTAAAATCACTTTTCACCGAGTTTCACTATTTCAAGGGCTAGTTTCCTTTCCTGCGTGTCACCCCTGCGCTTCTATCGCACCTGGCTGCGCCCTCCCTCTCTATTGCGTGCAGAACCTTTGATTCTGATGCTTCAAGCGCACCACACCACCATTAGTGATCTATTTCACAATATATGGCCCCAACCAATGCGTTCTGAACTTCCCTGGGTGGCGCACAAACTGACTATCATATAATAAGACGAAGTCTTCCTCCTTGAATACCTTCTACCTAATGTGTCTGTCATGCCAGGATTTTTCACGCGCCTTTTTCACTTGCTGGTGGAAGTTAGCAATGAACTGATCTTCTTCTGAGGAAATGAGTTGCGCCAACCGTTCCTCCATAATGTCAAGCTCAACCATATTAGTGAACACTGCGATGCGCAGGCTTGGGAAAATATACTCCATTGGGAGGATGGCTTCCTGCCCATAGAACATCCTGAAAGGTGTTTTCCCTATCAACTTCTTGCATGTTCTCCAATAATCCCATAACACCGAATTGATGCGCACATCCCAATCAACCCAATTGGCATTACAGATATTTGTGAGCGCGTTCTCCAAGATCTTGTTAAAATATTCTACTGTACCATTTTCTTGTGGGTGATAAGGGGTACTCTTGTTGTGATGGATCTCAAATTCTTATGTCAAAGCTTCAATTGTTTCATTAACAAAGTGCGTACTTATATCACTCATCAAAATCTTTGGGCATCCAAACCTGGTCAAAATGTGCTAAAAAATGAAGTGCACAATAGTATATGCAGTATAGTTCTTAACTGCCTTCGCTTCTGCCCATATGGTTACATAATCAATTGCAGTAATGATATAACATGCTCCAGTCTTCTTCCCCGGAGAATTGATTGGTCCAACAAAATATTTAGCCCATTTATCAAATGTCTGCAAGGCCATATGTGGTTGCAAGGGAATTTCATCTTTGCGTGAGGGCTTCCCTATCCTTTGACATGCATCACAGGCTCGATAGTACGCATATGCATCATTGTGTAGCATGGGCCACCATAACCCAGCACACAACACCTTCTACGTCGTGGCTTTCCCAGCATAGTGGCCTCCTGCCACTCCTCCATGAACCTCAGCCAAGATATCACATCTCTCATGTTCCAACACATATATCCTTAATACTTCATCTGCTCCTAGTTTATACAATTGACCTGCAATCAGGGTAAAATCAGTTGCGCACACAACCAACTCCTTCTTTTGCTGGACAGAATATTCCACAAGCACGATTCCCGTGGTTAGGAGATGAATAATGTCAGAAAATTTCTCATCAACCACCTTGATAGAAAAGAGTTGTGCATTAGGTAACCCCTCCTCCAGACTGGTTGGTTCTTCCCCATTTTCAATTCGTGATAGATGACTAGGTCCAACATTTAGTCTTCCAGGCTTCACAATAATTTAAAAGTCATACTCCTGAAAAAGCAACAACCATCTGCAGATATTCCCCCCCAACATAGGCTTATTGACCAGGTATTTCAAAGTAGAATCATCTGTGAACATTTTGAAATTCTCTCCGAGCAAATAGTGTCTGTATTTTTGCAAGGCATACACCATGGCCAATCCTTCCCTTTCTATAGTTGAGTAGTTTTGCTCTACATTGGAGAGCTTCCTACTGGAAAAAGCAACTGGGTGATCAATGTCTCCTTCTCTTGGCTATGCTAAAACAACCCCAAGTTCTATACCGGATACATCCACATACACATGAAAAACCTTAGACTGGTATAGGAAGATTAAGATAAGTGTAGTGACCATTTTCTCCTTTAGCAGCTCAAAGTTCTTTTGACATTCTTCATCTGAGAAAAACGATACATCCTTCTTTAGCAACTTCTCCATTGGCGCAGTGATCAGAGCATACCCTTTGATAAACTTCTTGTAATAACCAGTTTTTCCTAGGATGAGCACAACTGCTTCTCATTAGTAGGAACTTATAAGTTAATGATAACCATGATCTTAGCTGGGTCTACCATCAATCCTTGCTAACATAATATATGCCCTAAAAAAATTCCAAAAGGCACGTAGAATATACATTTCTTCAGGTTGAGATAAATCTGGTGCTTCCTATAGGTGTCAAGCATCATGTGCAGGTTTGAAACATGTTTCTTTACCAATCCAAACATTGTCCAGTCATCAAAATATACCTCCAAGAATTTATGCATGAATTCTTTGAACACATCCACGACCACGCGTGAGAAGATTGCAGGTGCATTTTTAAATCCGAATGGCATGACAGTATATTGGAAAGAACCCCACTCAGTGGCAAAGGTGGTCTTGTTGCGGTCTTCTGGCGCAATTATGATCGGATGATACCCCGAAAATCCATCAGTAAATGAATAAGATTCTTGTCCCCCTACATTATCCAGGATTTCATCAGAAAATGGAGTAGGGAAGGGGTCGTGCACACAGGCATCATTCAACTTGCGCAGATCTACACAAATCCTTATCTCTCCTTTGCTATTTTTCTCCTAAACCACCATTGGGCTTACCCAATCCAACTGTTCGACTGGCTCAATGATGCCTGCGACCACCGTCTTTTCTAATTCCTCCTTTACTTTCTACTTATATTTGGGATTCAATTGATATGGGCGTTGCTTGACAGGGCGCGCATCCGGTTTCAGTGTGATCTTCATAACGCCCAGGTCCCCTACGATTCCCTTGAGCTCAGATAATTTTTTAGGAAATAGATCTTGATTCTCTGTCAGCAGCTCTACAATATTTCCTAATGTATCATCATCCCAATAACCCCCAATTTTGGCCAACTTGGGTTGCTCTTCCGTCCTAATGTTGAATTACTTCAATTTCAGAGGTTTAGTGACATCCACCATCCCTAATGCGAGCCGTGAAACTATGCGCTCTCCTTCAAACTTAGGGATTTTGATGTTCCTTGAGTCATCTTCATTATCCTCAATTGATAAATTTCTGCAGTTGACATTGTCTTGCATCTGTGCATCCCAAGCCAGCGCATCACATTCCTTTCGAGGTTGGCATTCGTCAAAGACCAGGGCATCTATGTCCTGCAGGGATTCATCCAATTTCTCTGAGCCCCCAACTAAGCCAAAGGTTGCTAGGAAATCCTCAGTCATTGTAAACCAATTGCGAGTGCCTCGGTATAGCTAAAATTCTAGATACTAGGTGGTGGGTACTGGCCCCAATGATTGAAAAAACTTATGAGCCCACTCATTCTAGGTCTTTTCGTCCCATACCTCCATCCACATGGCCATGTGCTTGCGCAGATCTCCCCGACCATAAAAAAATCTCAATTGGTGGGGTGGCTGGAGGTTCAAAACCCAACTTCATCATTTTTCTACATTCCTCCCAGTCCTAGAATGTCCCTTGTGCGTCTCCCACCAACACGCTGAAGTTGTGCGCATAGCCAAATCAAGCACCCAGAACCTTCATTCCTCTGGGACATATTTTTCCAATGCTTCCAAAAATTATTTGACACTACCAGAACCATCAAAGTAGGGTAGCTATATTACCTCTGAGGATATGCATCAAAATTTCTTCGTGATCTTGAGGTAGCGCAGTGCAGATACATCGTGCAACCAGTTCTGCCAGTTCTCCATCTCGCCCTCTGAATGTGAGAAACACGAGCTATCCTTCTCCCAGTTCAACATGCCATCAGCTGTAGGGTTGATCCAATCTTCGTCTCACGTAGTCAGCTTGTAAATATGGTTGAAATCATTCCCTTCATGCACTGGTTCTATGTATCGTTCCCCTTCCGCTGGATCCAATGGGATTATCACCCATGTACCATCATTCTCAAAAATCATACTCCTACGCTTCAGGTTAATGATGCCTCCCATATCAATGGCCCAATCCAATCCTAGTAGCGCAGGGTAGGGGTTTGCATTATCCACAATTTGTATTACTTCAAAATCCGCACATACCTTCACTCCGGCAATGTCTACCACGACTTGTGGGAGCCTTCCTAGTGGAATGATATTTTGTTGATTAGTCATGCGCAGTTGAATGGTGGACCATTCCAAATTTGGCTCTCCCATATTCTGCTAGGTCTGCTTAGGTAAGACATTTGCATCAGACCCTAGATCCAATATGACTTGATCCATCTCATACTCTCCAATCCGCACATTCATGCACATCTCCCTACCAGTTCTCTTCTTATTCTTATAAATTTTGTTCACGACCTTGGTCTATGTTGGAGGGACATATTTTTTAGCGCAGTTTTCTATCAGGGCCTGGAGATTATCTACTGCCTTTTGATTGCGCAGTAGCTTAATGTAGGCTTGTATTAATGGTTTAACTTCATCATCAGCCTTTGGTTCCATGGTGGTCCTTAACGTGGATGCTCCTTCATCAGCAAAATCCTTTCTGTCCTCAATGAAAATATCTTTTTCTTTCTGCAGGTTGAGGCCTTCCTTCTTGTCAAATGCCTTTCTGATCAGTGGCTCTGCGACAACATTTTCCTCATTTCCTCTGGTGGCAACACCACTACATGTAATTACATTTACACTTGGACCATCGTCACGCAGTTCAGCTTTAACCATCTGTATTTTTTGCGTAGGCATCTGCTAATTTTCTTGCATTTTAGCGATTAGCACAGGACAATCTTCAATTACATGATCAAAATGCCTATAGTACCTGCAGGATTGTCGCGCAGGGTTCGAGCAGTCACGTGCATAGTGTCCAGCGTCTCCACAGTTATAGAAAATTAATTGCCCTCTCCCTCGACCTGCGCCTCCACCTCTCCCCCCTCCCTGTCCTCTTGCTGGGGATCCTCCTCGTCCTAAGGGAGATGCTGGCAATGAAGGGTCGACTTGCACTCTGTAAAGGTTTGCATTCTCTATCATTAGGTCAAACGTTTTGCAGTGGTGCTCATTGTGACCAACTGAAGAGAAAAATCTACACCACTGTTGCTTCAATTCTGGTACATAGGCTCCTAACCGTGAGTAGTGGTATGTATCGTGTCGTCCAACCACCCTATAATCGGCGCACCATAGTGTGGGGGTAATAGGCCCAGCAACATCCCTGGGGCGTAGTGGATTCGGTCCCCTAGCTTGCAGATAATCCAACAACAGAGGGCACTAAACTTTGGTGTGGCCAGCTCCCTTGCAGCGTATGCACCAGACATCTGCGCCAACTTACTTCCTATCGTCTCTGCATAAATTCTGAATTTCTAAGTGCATAGCTTCAAATTGGCTCTGAATTTTTGGCGCTCCAAAGTGAGCATTGTCCCTAGGCGCAACTTCTAGTTTCATAGAAATTTCCAGGGGTTATTCCTAAGAATCAATCTTCTACTGACCCATAGGCCCGCGCAGATGTGGCAAGATCATGATAATGAACCATTCCTTATGCTGCTGATCATCGTAAACAAATCCTCCGTCGCTGATGATTTGCTTCAGTAGTTGGTCAAATTCCCAAACTAACTCTTTGGGCGCTTGCTTAAAATATTTCAATTCTATCACATATTAAGAATAAGACTTTGGCTTCCGGAAATGCTGCTTTAGGGCATCCTTAATCTTCTGAACCATGGGATCTAAATTTTGAGCAAGGTATCCCATGAACCAATCTAAAGCGCTACCTTCAAATTCCACAGCCAACAGCGCTATCTTGACAACATCAGTATTAAAATTTTGTGCAGTCCACACTGCATTCACCACAGACCAAAATCGCTCCATATCCTCATCCCCTGCACCCTTAAAGGTGGGTAGCTTCATATGTGGATCCATATCTTCTGCAGGTGGGGGCGGCGGTGGGGTAGGAGAATTCTTACCCTTGCGCGAATTTGATGGTGGTGTAGTAGGGGGAATATTTCCAGCATGCGTAGCCTCGCTTTCGTTAATATCATGTGAGTTTCTCAGAGGACTGTATATAGATCTATCCCCTCTCTGATTATACCGATAATATTTATTGCCACGCATAGTGCTTTTGGTCTGATTCGGGTTCATTCACTCAGTGTGGCTACACAAAATACCCTTTTCACACAATAGCATCTTAATCAGCTGGGGAAAAGTTTGTAAGAACTTACCTCTCAATCCCTTGAAAAATATCCTTTCAGCTTTAGAGTATGACACAAACTGATCTACTGCAACTTTTATCACAAAACCTCCCAAGATGTTGTCGACCCAGTGATCTACAGTTCGGGTAATGGAATTATCGTTTTTTTTTTCCGACAGCTGGATCAATTCAGGGGTCCACTACGTGACCTGATTGTCCTTCCAACAGGTTTGGAATTCTGCTAACCTTGCCAACCACTCCTGCAATTCGTGTGAAAAAGTTACGAAGAATATTTCATGTACTTCTGTGAAAATATACTTGTTCTTCCACTCTTCAGTGGATAAATTTTTACTTCTGTTTTCTTTTAGGGAAAATTCCTGAATATGTTTTTTCAAACGAGTCTTCTAGTTCAAGTTTTAATGGCTGCCAATGACCTCTCGGCATCACCCAACCTCTCTCAAAATGTTCCCGGTCTCGACAATAGAATAATTTGTTGGCTTGAGGGGTACTGACACAGGTTCGGAGTTGAGGTTAACCAGAAAATCCCTTTTACTACTGGCCCTTTCAAAAGTGACCTGCTTGCGCAAGTCAAAGTCTCACCCAAAGCAGTATGGGGGGGTGTTGGAACTAGGTTTCCACACCCTGAGAGAGGTTTGAATGATGTGGGTGCCATAAGATCCAAAATAACCATGAACATACCTTCGCAACGGAAGCCCTAACCAGGAAACCCTTACAGAAAAATTTAGGTAAATTATGCAGAATATCTTGTGCAGGTTAACACAGAATCTATAATCCAAGTAATAACTCTTATCAAACAATACCAAAGCCTAATAACATTAGATCCATCCAATAATCATTCATCTAAATCCAAAAACAATTGCATAAGAGATCTAATTGCAGGCAATACAAGAATCGAGAATAATATGCAAAAACATTCATAACATAAACAATAGATGCATTTCAGAATTAGATATCTGCAACAATAGTTCTTTATTAATATCAGTTCAGATCCTTCATACAAAACCCTTCAGTCACTCGCGCACACAGTAGGACTAAGGTCTTTGTGAACACAGCCAGCAGAAGCCTTATACCCAGACAATTCCGCACAAAATATCACAAAATAGCCAGATCTATCATTCAACGTTCAGAATTATCCAAAAGTTGACTTCTTTGACTTGATCTAGACTCCTATTTATACTTTTATCCTGCGCTAATATAGGATCCACAAACCGTGGTTTGCGGTCCCTTGCTCTACCCTTTTTACCCATTACAACTCATGAGGGGATTTGACTCGCCCCTTGACTTGTGCTGTGCACGACTAAACTTACAAAATCTATTACAAAAAGATATCAAAAATGGTCTTCGGACTTAGGGGATCCCGCTCCAATAGGGAGCATTGGTCTTGTTTGTGAAAATTAAGATGGCACACTCAGTTTGTGCATCAATTACAAGTAGCTTAACAAGGCCACCATAAAGAATCAATTTCCCTTTCCCCAAATTGATGACTTGTTTGATCAACTATAGGGAGAAATAATATTTTCAAAGATTTATTTGAGGTTTCGTTATCACCAGGTGCGCATTAAAGATTATGACATTTATAAGACAACATTCAAGATGAGACATGGAAATTATGAGTTTGTAGTTTTTCCATTTGGGCTTACTAATGCACTTGCTGCTTTTATGTGGCTCATGAATCATGTGTTGAGTCCTTACTTGTACAAGTTTGTATTATTATTTGTTGATGATATATTGGTTTATTTAAAAACCAAGGAGGAACACGAAGAACACCTAGCTACATTGTTATAGTTGTTAAGAGAACACAAGCTCTATGTAAATGTATCAACGCTGGTCAAAAATCCATGTAATAAAGTTAATAAAGGTAAAATAATACCATGGTCACGGGACACTTATTCCAAGTTGAATGTTGGGAAAAAACATAGTGATGGGGATCACTTGTGATTAATTGATGGCTATGGAAATTGGAAAAGACAATGGTTAAGGCTTTGAAAATTCATGAGGCATTAATTAGCATTTTATTTATGAAAATAATGGAAAATAGGAGAAAAGGAAGGTGAAAGGTCACAGGTTGCATGTGAGGAGGAAAATAAAGGAAAATAATGGAAAAATGAAAAAAAATAAAGGCCTCATAAATAAAAATGCCTTTGAGGATCAGTGGGTAGCATTTTTTCAGTTCAGTTTTGAAGCTCTCATTCTATTCTCTCTCTCTCATACTCTTGGGCACTTGGATTTTTCTTGGGGCACTCTTGGAGGAGTGTGGCATACTTGGGATTTGGAGCAAGAAGGAAAAGCAGAAACAAGAAAATGCAAGAGGACAATGGAATCAACAACTACAACGGGTTTTTTTCGTAGGTACCGAGTTGCATGTATGATTTCCTTGCTATTTTTGGCATGCATGACACATGCATGTGGTTTCTTGGTCATGATATGTCATTGGCACGGAGGACTTCTTGGATTGACAATGTTTTTTCCTAGCCTTACCATTTCTTGGATATATATGGTGGTGTGGGTTTCTTTCCTTTTTTTTTTGGTTGGTTCTCATGTTTCTTTGGTTGTGGGTTGAGTTATTATTTCCTGGAGCCTTGGTTGGAAAAACACTCTAGAGCCCTATAATAGCTTGGGTTGAGTTACTAATCCTGGAGCCTTGGTTGGAAAAAGGCTCTGGAGCACTTGGTGGGTTGAGTTATTATTCCTGGATCCTTGGTTAGACAAATGCTCTGGATCCCTGCAACAGATGTGGGTTGATTTACTAGTCCTGGAGGCTTGGTTGGAACAAACGCAATGGAGCCCTGGAAAAATTAGGTAGAGACTGATCTAGTGATGGTAAGTGATATCCAATCGTGAGGTGGAATTAGTGGTTGAGGGTTGAGGTGGTTTGCCTTTGGAAGCCCTGGTTTGGTTGTGATTAATGTGCTTCATGATATCTCACATTCATGCTTGGAATATGGCACGAGGGTGCCTGGATGAAAGAGAGATTTGGTTCTCCCTAGTTTATGGTCGAGTGGTATGTGGAAGTCCCAAACCTGGTTTCATTCTACATATAATAATAAGAGCTTCTCTCCCCTTGTATTTGATGGGTAAAGGTATTTTCTATTATGTTTTTTATATGGTTGTTATATCTCTGTTATTTCTTTTGTTTATATGTTGGATATGAGTATGTTTTATGACAACTATGATGTGTGGCTCTCATTTTGTTTTGATTTGTAAATGAATTAACAATGAACATATGACCTAGTAGATGATAATTTAGTTAATGTGATGAGGCATCAATGTTTCTTAGAATCTCAGATAAGTATGAGACCCCTATGCTCAGATCTATTGTAAAGACTTGTAGATTGCATATTTGTAACATGTTTGATGACTGTCCTGTCATGGATATTAGGGGTCTATTCAGGTAATTGATAAAGTGTTTGCATTAATCCCTTTGTTCCAATATTATTTATCATTTCTGGAAACCTCATGGAGTTTTGGGCAGTGGCCTGAGTCATGGCCTTGAAAAAGTGGCATAGAATCTAGATTCGTTGGCACAAGACTACCTGAGAAACTCCATACTTGCTGGGATGGCCTTGTTTTGGGAGTGAATGGAGGGTTCCAGCCGCAATGTTGCCATGTCATGGGAGAAAAAGGGATGTTTGGTCAGTAAAAGGGAAGTTTCTTCAGGATTTAAGCACCTGGAAAGGTTGGTTTTCTCCTGGAGGTTCTGTAGGATGTGTGAATGGCCAGTTTGATTGTCTTTCATCAGTTCCACTTCCTTAAGGAGACCTAGGAGGTTGAATCTCATTCATAGTGGCCTCTCGTCACATATCTACCCTGATGGACCAGTTAGATTGGGTAAATGTGGGAGGAGGGTGTTACTGTTGAGATTCAACAAGAAAATTTCAGCGCCCACGCCTAGTTGCATTAAACACCCAAACTAGGGCAGGGCCCACAGTGCTATTTTTGGGTGCATGGCTATTTTAGTTATCCCTTAATTAAGAGGGACAATAAACTGTAATCTATTATAAATTATGACTTGAAATATTTAATTGAGAGTGATAAACTCAGTTAGCTAGTGGATTTCGAGTTAGAGGTAGTTGGTGAGGCATTCAAAGTAATTCTAGTTGTAACAGAGTTTAAGTGCAGTGGTGCATTAGTTAATGCAGGTTGTAACTAGTTTAACTCAGTTAAGTGAGTTAAACTCAGTTGTGCTAGTTGTAACTGAAGGTACACTAGTGAGAGATCAAGTGAATTAAATATTAATTAATTCACAATCAGTTATCTCACATGCAACTGAGGATTTACTATTATTAGTTGCATGCATGTCAAATCCAGTGGAGACCCAGTTGAGTTCTAGGTGAAAGGGAAGTTGACTATCAGTTGTAGGATTATTGGGTTGCACACATGCAACCAAACACCCATTGGAGTTCCCATGATACTTGCATAGTCAAGGAAGGCCACAATCCCTATATTTTAGGGATTGCATTCATCATGGATTGTGCAAGCAAGGCAGACTGTCTAGAGGCCGAGAATTGGTCAATTTTGTTCATGACAGTGTGAGACAACTAGTTGAGTACTGGAGGGCTCTTGTGAGAAGAGTTTTGTATGTAATTATTTCATGATCCATGCTAAATATACAATAAAAGATAATGGGGTTTTTTAGCTATAAGCTTTCCCTGGGAAATTATATGTGTTGTGGTTGATTTGATTCTTCTTCATGTTCATGTTCATGTGATTTTTTTTTTTAATTTCGCAAAATATTTGTAGAAGTGATTCAATATTTAACTTTAGTACATTGTTAGATTGGGTGAATACAAGATATACATGCATTTTGTATAATTTTTACATGGTATTAGAGCACATGGAATTGTAGAAGTGAAGCAGGAGCTGAATTTGTGATTGGATAGAATTCAAATTTGCAGAAAGACTTTCTTGGTGCTACAGCTGATTCAAGATCGAAATGGATTTCAATGGCTTAAGGTTGGAGTATGCACTCGAGTTCATCTCAAACTATATTTCTTGGAAGGATAGGATGGAGGTAGAACTCAAAGACAATGGCTTGAAGGAATTCATTGACAATGATTTTCCTAAACCCGCTGTGACTAATGTTGAAAATCTTAATGCATGGCAAAATAAAGTGGCAAAGGTGATGAGGATCGTGTTGGAAGGAGTACAAGACCACATTGTCTCAAGCCTCCATGGGAAAGCCACACCATATGCAATGTGGAAGGCTTTGACAGATTTATTCCAAAGCAACAACGACCACAGGAAATTGGCACTCAAAGATAAACTTAGGAAGATCAAGATGGAAAAGGGTGACACCATTCCAAAATATCTAAAAAAATTTGTCCAATGTCGGGATGAACTAGGGAGAGGTGGAATAAAAGTCACTGATGATGATTTGGTGAGCTTGGCTCTCCTAGGAATTCTCAAGAGTTGGCATAGTTATCAAGACTCTGTCAATGGAAGGGAAAAATTTTCAGATTGGGAATGACTGTGGTCAGATTTGGTGCAAGAGGAGTTCAGACGGAACACCAGATATGGATATTCATCAAAGAATGAAGATGAAGAAGATTGTGCTTAAGCTTCCAAGGCGAGGAAGGGGAAGGGGAGGAAATTCCATTCTAAATCCGAGTCCAAGAATGGCAAGAAGCAGGACATGTCCAAGGTGAAGTGTTTTCACTGTCACGAGCATGGGAATTTTGCTACTAACTATCCACAAAAGAAGAAGAACAAGAAGTTTGGAGGATCTGTAGCTGGTGAGGCCCTTTCCTTGAAATTTGAGCTTGACTTCTCATTGATCGCATGCATGGTGTCCAGTGCATTGGGATCTGTGTGGTATTTGGATAGTGGTGGTTCGTTTCACATGACGGGCGAAAAGGAACTTTTCAGTGACTTGGAGGAGAAGGATCTCTAGATGCATATTGAAATGGGCGATGAGGGGCAGTACAATGCTACCAGGATTGGTACTATTACCTTTCAGAGGCAGTTATGTAAAACCTTTCAATTCAAAGATGTAATGCATGTACCAGGTCTGAAGAAAAATTTGGTCTCGGTCGTAGTGTTGGAGGATATAGGCTATGATATTGTTTTTAGTGAAGGAAAATATTTCCTGCGACATAAAACAACAGGACAAGCCAAGAGGATAAGGATTCAAGTTAAGAATCTCTACAAGCTAGAGGTAGATGGATGCGCAACAATGATTGGCAAGGCAGATCAAGTGGTGAGCCGGGATGAGGGCGAATTATGGCACAAGAGATTGGGCCATCTCCACCATGGAGCCTTGAAAGTCATGCAAAATATTTCTACTGGTCTTCCCGAGGGTACACTTGCGCAGTCAGACACATGCAAGGAATAAACTATGGGAAAATATGTAAAGGCCACCTTTCATGAGAAGGAAAATCGAGCTTCGAGGATCCTTGAGAGAGTTCACATAGACGTGTGTGGTCCTTTCTTTGTTGCTTCAACAACAAAACATAAGTACTATGTAATATTTTTTTATGACTTTTCTCGTAAGTGTTGGATCATCTTCATGCAGAAGAAAGACCAGGCATTCTCTAAGTTCTTGGAGTTTAAGGCACTGGTGGACAAAGATTCGGGGGCAAGTGAAGGCTCTTAGGAGCGATAATGGTGGAGAATACATCTCTAATGAATTCAAGAACTTCTGCAGCAAAGAAGGAATTCAAAGAGAACTCATAGCGCCTCATAACCCATAGCAGAATGGGGTCCCATAGAGGAGGAACAAAACTATTGTGGGTGCATATGATCTAGATTTTATGCAAAAAACGCAATAAAATACAGAAATATCCATAAACACAGAGATGCATCGGAAATAATGCTTCATTTCATTAATATCAAGGAACTTAAATTTGCTTATAAACAGAACGGAAATAAAATAGCTAAGGCGTTGGTAGCTAATCTCTGAGAAGAGAGGAGGTAGCTACAGGCCTCTGAACTATGTTACAATGAGGTTCAAGGGCCTGTTTGTTATTGAGAAACAATGGAAAACTCTAAACTTCCAAAAACCTAATCCTAGGAGATGAAGCGCCAACTATGGGCCCCATTTGGGTAAATTGGTGTTTCAACTTCTCAGGGTTGTAATTTTGACATACTATCTTCGTTTGACAAACATGATACATCGTTAGAAATACCTATCTGAGGACTACAGCTGCTAACCATGAATATCAATTTTAAAACGAAATCTAATTTGTCGGAGCCGTGATGCCCAAAAAAATGTCGTTTAGGGCCTCAAAACGGCTTCGAAAGTTCAGGACCCGAAAAACTGCTAAAAATAGTAAGTTGTGCTGAAACTGAAAAAATGAAAGGACTGATGGTGGAATTTCAAATGGAATAGGTGCACGGCCACCAATATCCACCTAGATCATTAGGGTCCCAAAACGGCTCCGGGAGTGTAGGACCCGAAAACCTACTAAAAATAGTAAGTTGTGCTGAAAGTGAAAGCTGCAAGAATTGATGGTGCGGGTCCAAATGGAATAGGTGGGTGGGCACCAGTATCCACCTAGATCATTCCTCCCTCCTTAGGAAGAAATGGTCCCCATTGCGTTGAGATCCTCCACGAGATGAGGCAAATTTTGTTGAACTAGGTATTAGATTTTTCGAAGATGTCATGGACCTGCGGGCAGACATGCTACATGCGTTTAGTAAATTTGGTTTCTTTATTAGCCTCAAACAGTACATGTGTGGATTCTGTTTGTGTAGTTGTATGAGGTATGGCAACATCAGGTGGCAGTTCATTGGGAGTCAGATCAATGGAGTGCTTTTCCTAACAGTGTAGAGGAACCTCTGTGAGTGAGGAGAAAATGCCCTCGTATTCCTCCATGACTTTGTCCATCTGCTGCAGCCGTGCAGGGGAGCCCTGTTTCGAGGTTGTGGCCACAATATTCTTCTTTCCCTGTGAGCAAGTTGTAAGGAAAATAAATTTCCTGGTTTGGGAAACAATCTTACTGTGTTGTTTTGCAGTAGTCAAAGAGATGACATGAGGCGGTACTACCTCCGGTATCCTGTAAAAGTTATTTCCCAAAGTAATAATAACAGGACAAGGCCTAGACTCATACATAGCATGTCCCCTCCATAAGTATGGTTGGCCCAATAATACATTAGCTACATCAAGAGGAGAAACATCACACACTACCTCATTCATGAATGGCTTGATACTATATGAAAGGCGGCACTGCTGGCGAACGTGTAGATCTCTCCCTGGGTAAAGCCATCCAATGGTATACGGCTGCGGGTGTGCTATGGTCGATAGGCCGAGCCGCTTCATGACCTCTGCTGAAATGAGGTTCTTTTGGCTTCCGCTATCGACAAGGAGTTGCAGTGGAGAACCCTTCACCCACATCTGCGAATGGAAGAGGCGCTCCCCCTCCTTTGGATCCTCGGGATCCTCCCTCTGGATCTTGGTGGTGGCAACAATGGAACTAGGATCCAAAAATATGATCTGCTTCCCTTTGTCATTGCCTTTTTTTGGTTCTGACTTAGGATCAGAACATGCTTCTGATTTGGGTGCCTTTATTTCGGCCACTAACGACTATTTGGCCCGACACTCATTTGTGTTGTGAGTGGGGCTATTATGAAATTCACACCACTTCCCCATGTCCTTCTTTGGATTTGTGGTGTTTTTTTGAGTTTCCCCGCTTTGGCCTTGCCCCTTGTTCTGTGGTTCGGGGGCACCTTTCCCTGGCTTCGGATTCACGAATCCAAAGTCTCGCTTCTTCTGCTTAAATTGCTGCTCAATCTTGGCAGCATAGCAATATTCCATGCCCAGCGATGTAATATCGAGGAACTCCAATTCCTCCTGAATGTGTCTGTGCAGATAGCTATAGTACTTGAGCACCAAATGTCTCTCTGAATCTTTAATACCCAACTTTGTGCGCAGGGTATGGAACAAATTCGTCAGTTCGTGCACATCTTGATCCCTTTGTTGCCACATCGTGGTCCATTGGATGTACTTGTCCTCATGGCTCCCCACGGGGTAATATTGTTCCTTGATGCCATTTCAGAATGAATTCCAAGTGGGTACGACCAGGAAAAGAGAGGGTTTTGTCCCATCCTTTTGCTCACAATAGGTTTCCCACCAATATTTGACATGGGGGGCAGCTTTGAGGAGTGAAAAAATAATATTTTCTCGGTCAGAGAAATCATGGACCGAGAAATAACCTTCCAACAAATTCAACCATGTATCTACGGCGTCTGAATCCACTCGGCCTTCAAATATAGGAATGTCAAATTTTACTTGTACCTTGAAGGGAGTGGCGCCTCCAGAGTGGTTGTTGGATGCAGATGTGGCTTAGGTGGGAAGCCGTTGAAGGATATAAGCAAAGTTATCCATAATCACGTTTCTTTTTTTCTCGAGGGCCTCCTCGAGTAATATTTTGATAGGATCTCTTGCTCCCTCATCTTTCTTCTCTTCTGCCATGGGAGGTCATCGGGGTTTGCGAAGCTGATCTTGCAAGGGTTCAACCAGATCGAGCCCTAATTCCTTATACCCTAACCGCGTTGGGGACATGCAAGGAAAAATAGAGAAAGAGCAGACCCACTCTAATACCATTGATCAGGATTTTATGCAGGAACACAATAAAATATAGAAATAGCCATAAACACATAGATGGAATGGAAATAATGCTTCATTTCATTAATATCAAAGAACTGAAATTTTCTTACAGAAAGAACGGAAATAAAATAGTTAGGGCGCTGGTAGCTTATCTCTGAGAAGAGATGTGGTGGCTACAGGCCTCTGAACTGTGTTAAAATGAGGATCTAGGGCCTATTTATTATTGAGAAACAATGGAAAACTCTAAACGTCCAAAAACCTAACCCTAGGAGATGAAGTGCCAACTATGGGCCCTGTTTGGGTAAATTGGTGTTTCAACTTCCCGAGGTCGTAACTTTGGCATACTATCTCCATTTGACACACATGATACATCATTAGAAATATCTATTTGAGGACTACAACTGCTAACCGCAAATATTTATTTCAGATTGAAACTATATTTGTTGGAGGCACGATTCCCAAAAAACATCGTTTAGGGCCTAAAAACGGCTTTGGAAGTTCGGGACCCGAAAAAATGCTAAAAATAGTAAGTTGTGCTGAAACTAAAAAACTGAAAGGACTGATGCTGGCGTTTCAAATGGAATAGGTGGGCGAAGACCAATATCCACCTGGATCATTGGGATCCCAAAACAACTCCGGGAGTGCAGGACCCGAAAACCTGCTAAAAATAGTAAGTTATGCTGAAAGTGAAAAGCTGTAAGAATTGATGGTGCGGGTCCAAATGGAATAGGTTGGTGGCCACCAATATCCACTGGATCAGTAGCACAAGCAATGTTGCATGATCAAGCCCTACCGATGCATCTGTGGGTGGAAGCATGCAACACATCGGTACATCTGCAGAATAGTTGTCCTCATAGGATACTTGGCATGAATACATGTGAAGAGGCTTTCACTGGTAAGAAACATGATGTTTAACACTTTAAGATTTTTGGCTCATCTGTTTATGTGCATGTGACCAAGGACGCCAGGAAAATGCTGGAACCAACAACTGAGGTTGGGATTTTTGTGGGGTACACTGAAACACCCCATAATTATAGTATGTATTTTCCAAACAATAAAATGACTATTGTGCAACGGGATATAAAATTTGATGAGGAGAAAGCCATGCAGTTGTCCCTTGATAGGGAACTGGACTTGCATGAAGACGAGGAACTGTTGGTTCCCAAGGATGAGTCTCAAGATGTGGATCAGCCACATGAGGAGGTTCATGGAGTGGAGGAAAACACTCATGCAGAGCCATCCATCAGAAATGACAGAAGGCACACCATAGAAGCTGATAGATTGAGACTTGATGCTATAGAGAATGTAGGAGCCCCTACTTCATAGCGCAGATAGAGACAGTCTCCTGACCGATTTACTAGATACATGGCTTTTATGAGAAAATTTATTGTGAATGAACCATCTTCCTCTCAGGAAGCAGTGCAACAACCAACTTGGGTTGATGCAATGGTGGACGAGTATGACTCCACTGTCAAGAACAGTGCATGGGATATAGTCCCAAGACCGGTCGACGAATCAGTGGTTGGATCAAGATGGATCTACAAGGTAAAGCAAGCTGCTGATGGGAGTGTGGAGAAATAAAAGGCCTTTTTTGTGGCCCGATGATACTCACAGATTGAGGGGATAGATTATGATGAGAATTTTGCACATGTTGCAAGGTACTCTTCCATAAGATCCATCCTTGCACTCTCAGCGCAGATGGGCTGGCGCATTCATCAGATGGATGTGAAAACTGTGTTTCTCAATGGGATCATTGAGGAAGAGGTGTACATAGAGCTGCCTGAAGGTTTCTAAATATTCAACAGTGAGTCACATGTGTGCCAACTCAAAAGAGAAATGTATTGGCTGAAGCAAGCACCCTGTGCTTGGTACACTCGGATAGACAACTATTTCACCGGATTGGGCTTCACCAAAAGTGAAGCAGATGCAAAATTGTACCAGGTTGTGGTTGAGGGTAAGCTGATCATTGTTCTTTATGTTGAAGATCTAGTTTTGACTAGTGAGGAGTAGTTGATACACTCATGCAGGGAGGATCTTGCAAGGGAGTTCGAAATGAAAGACATGGGACTCCTTCATTATTTCCTTGGATTGGAAATATGGCAGTGGGATGGTGAAATTTTTGTTTCTCAAGGCAAGTATGCAAAGGAGATACTGGGTAAGTTTAACATGGAGAGTTGCAAACCCACGAATACTCCTCTTCCAGGAAATTGGATGAAAGAGGATGCTACTTCTGGAGAGGTAGTGGATGCTACTTTCTACAAGAAGTTAGTTGGTTCACTGATGTATCTAGTGAATACAAGACTAGAAATTTTCTATGCAGTTAACGAGCTGATTCAAGCTATGGTTAAGCCTACCAAGCTCTTTTGGAAGGCGGGGAAGCATGTCTTGAGATACTTGAGGGGCACATCAGAGTATGGTCTATGGTACAAACTAACAAAGGGAGTGAAGCTTCAAGGCTTCGTGGATGCAGATTGGGCAAGTAGTCCATAGAAAAGAAAGAGCACATCAGGAGGGATCTTTAGCATAGGATCGACAGCAGTTTCCTGGTACAACAGGAAACAACGATCTGTGGCACTCAGTTCAGCAAAAGCGGAATACATGGCAGCAAGTCAAGCTGCATGTGAGGCTATCTGGATGAGAAAGATCTTGGTTGGTTTGTTTGGTTCTCAAATGGATCCAACAATGATTCATTGTGATAATAAAAGTTGCATTAAAATCTCAATTAATCCAATGTTTCATGATAGTTCCAAGCATATAGATATCTGGTAACATCATCTCAGAGATTGTGTGCAGAGAAGGATAATGTTGCTTCAGTACATTCCCACGGAAGATTAGGATGTAGATATTCTGATGAAGGCGTTCACTAGGAGAAAATTCGAATACCATAGAGACAAGATCATGGTGAAGGATAATCCCTTTCTTGTTGAGAGGGAGTGTTGAGATTCAATAAGAAAATTTCAACACCCACGCCTAGTTGCATTAAGCACCCAAACTAGGGTGGGACCCATAATGTTATTTTTGGGTGCATGTCTATTTTAGTTGTCCCTTAATTAATATGGACAATAAACTATAATCTATTCTCAATGATAAGTTGAAATAGTTAACTGAGAGTGATAAACTCAGTTAGCTAGTGGATTTCGAGTTAGAGGTAGTTGCTGAGGCATGCAGAGTAATTCTAGTTGTAACAGAGTTCGAAGTGTAGGTTGTAATAAGTTTAACTCAATTAAGTGAGTTAAACTCAGTTGTGCTAGTTGTAACTGAAGATACACTAGTGAGAGATAAAGTGAATTAAATATTGATTAATGCACAATCAATGATATCACATGAAACTAAGGATTTACTATTATTAGCTGCATGCATGTCAGATCCAGTGGAGACCCATTTGAGTTCTAGGTGAAAGGGAAGTTGAATATCCGTTGTAGGATTATTGGGTTGCACTCATGCAACCAAACACCCATTGGAGTGCCCATGATACTTGCCCAATCAAGGAAGGCCAAAATTCCTATATTTTAGGGATTGCATTCATCAGGGATTGTGCAAGCAAGGTAGGAAGTCTAGAGGATGAGAATTGGCTATGTGTTGGTAAGTCTTGTTCATGACAGTGTGAGACAATTAGCTGAGTACTAGAGGGCTCTTGTGAGAAGAGTTTTGTTTGTAATTTTTTCATGATCCATGTTGAATATACAATAGAAGATAGTGGGGTTTTTTAGCTGTAAGCTTTCCCTGGGAAATTATCTGTGTTGTGGTTGATTTGATTCTTCTTCATGTTCATGTAATTAGCGATTGTGTTTTTTAATTCCGCAAAATATGTGTAGAAGTGATTCAGTATTTAACTTTAGTACATTGTTAGATCGGGTGAATCCAAGATATACATGCATGTTGTATAATTTCTACAGTTACAGTAAAGCTCATCAAATGTGAGTTATTTTAGTCACAAAACAATATTTGGGACACATTATCAAGGAAGGAGTGGTTGTTGACTCAAATAAGATTAAGGCCATCATGGATTGGCCAACACCAAGACATGTAGATGAGATTAGATCATTTATGGAGCTGGTAGGATATTACAGGAGGTTCATCAAGAAATTCTCCAAGATTGGTTATCCAATTATAACATTGCAAAAGAAGGGGAAGACAATTGAATGGAAGTTGAATGTGCTACAAGCTTTGAGAAAATGAAGCAATTTCTTACTCATGCACTAGTGTTAAGAATAGGAGACCGAAACAAGGATTTTGTGGCTTGCACCGGTGCCTTCAAAGAAGGACTTGGTGGAGCCTTGATGCAGGAAATCCAAGTAGTTTGTTATGAATCTATAAAATTGAATGAGCATGAGAAAAACTATGTAACTCGTGATCTAGAGCTATCAGTGATCATTCATGCATTGAAGATGTTGAGGCATTATCCCTTAGGAAGAAAATTCACCTTTTTTATTGATCACGGAGGTCTGCAATACTTATTCTATCAACCTAAAATAAATGTCAGGCAAGCTAGATGGTTGACCATAATTAGTGAATTCTACTTCGAGATTAAATACATCAATGGAAAGAAAATATAGTTGATGAACTCAGTAGGAGGTTGAAAATATACCATACATCAGTCATGAATTCCTATGAGACCGACCTTAAGGAAAGAATTCAAGTGGCCAGTCAACAAAATGACGAATACTGACAGCTAGAAGAAAAGTTGTAGCAAGAACTGGGAGGGGTGAAGGAAAATGAATTCAATCTATCTGAAGATGGGATGGTAATATTTAAAAGCAAGGTTTATGTGACAAAAAAAAGCAATTTTAAGAAGCTCATACTAAATGAGTTTTATAAGAAGCCATATTCTGGTCACCTAGGTTACCAAAATATTGTAACAACCATTAGGAAATTATATTATTGGTCGGGAATGAAGAAGGAGGTGACTGATTTTATTTCCAAATGCATAGAATTCCAAGTAAAAGTTGAATGTAGACATCTAACATGTTTACTTCAACCAATCCCCATTTCGGAATGGAAATGGGAGGTAATTTCCATGGATTTTGTTACAGGGTTGCCAAGGACATCCAAGCAACGTGATGCAATCATGCTTGTAGTTGACAAGTTGAGTAAGGTGGCTCACTTTGTGGTTGTAAAATTCACTCATACAGTAATATATATAACACAAGTGTTCATAAAATAAATAGTGAGGCTACATGGAGTGCCCAAGAACATTATCTTAGACCAAGATGCAAGATTTACTTCAAGATTTTGGAAGGAGTAGTTCGCTAGTTTGGGGATCGGATTAGCCCTTAGTGAAACATACCACCTACAAACAAATGGGAAGTGATATGAAATTGGAGGAGAAATTCTCTTTCCTAAAAATTGATTTTCCTATAATGCTTTGCAAGTAAAAATGGGTCTTATCATATCAACAAGTTTTATGGTCTCTTCAAGGATAATGAGTTAGTTTTTTATGTGAAATTTAATCAAGGAACATATCATCATTTAACTCATAAAGGAATTCATGAAGAGAGACAACACAGAATTTGGTGACAGATTTCACCCCTCCTAGGCTACATCTCTGGGTCTTCTAACACAGCTAGACCGCTCCATAGATTTCAATGATAAAGAGTACATAAAGTGTGCTGACAATATGAGTGGCTATTTTCCCCTTCAAGGAAACATTCTCCTGCAAAGAACTATCACTGTAAAAAGCATTACAACCTGTAGTGATTCATGAAATAGTCAACAAGAAAAGGGCTCTTACATCAAGAACCTGTACTCCAACTGAAAATGAGCATAACAAGTACAACAATTCCACATTGAAGTACTAAAAGAAAGCTTTCCTCAATAAGACATAATGAGAAATGAGAAACATGAGATGCACCATAGTTGTCACAGTTGTTGCAGATAACATATGAAGGATGGAAAACCCCTACAAGGTCCTCTCCTTGCTTAAAAGCCTTCAAAAACTGCTCCAAACCACTGATTGATGCTGGAACCTATAGACTCAAACCTACAAAAATTCCCTTTATAAGTGCTCCGATTAGTAAATAGAGGCTTCCATTGGATCCAAAATGTCCAAAAACCTCTATTTGGACTCTTCTTGAGCTCCAAAAGGCCAAAAAATCATTAATTTTTCGCTCTCCCAAGATTCAGCTGCTATTCGTCCACCAAATTGGATGAACTTGCTAATTGAGCGACAAATCCGCCCTAAATTTTTCTCTGGCGGCAACAATTTTTCCCGTCATAGGTGAAAATTATCGGACCATTAATTTGTACATTAACCTCTATGCACAATCTTAGGCCCACATGGGCGCCATAGGCCTGAGAGCTAGGCCAATGACCTGCCGTCGCCGACCTAGGCCCCTTTCCCTCAGGGTTTGTGGTTATGTTGGAGTTAATATGGTCAGGGGTCGGGGCTAACTACCCACCCCCACCATCAGAACCCTCTCAACACTTTTCCGAGGTCACTTGCATGGCCATATGGCCTAGCCTTAGGCATTAACTCTGATCCCATCCGCCCAGCACCTCATTCCGCTTCATCGGGGTCACATGTAGGTGTAATAGAACCAAGCGTTGGGACCTTTCCTGTCAGCGCTTCGTTCGTGGCTATGCTAAGGTCACATGGAGGAATTTTGAACAAGGGCTTAAGCCCAAACTCCTCTTCATCATGCATCATGGTTCCGTGAGGTAACAGGCGACTGGGGTTCAAAGCTCACGACCCGACCCCTCCTCCAAACATGCACCCAATGAAAGCTTAAATAACATTTCCCCCCTTAGGGATTAAGAACCACCATGAAGAGGAGTTGATAAGGCATGAAAGTTTCACGAGGGAGGTCATGGGTTTGATCCTGCCCAAGGTTGTCTGACCCTTAAAAAATTTTTAGCCAACCACGAGGTGCCCCGTGGCGGCCTCTGGTTGGGCCACGTGGCATCCTCTCATTGGACCACCACAACCAAAATCGACCAATAAGAACGTGACATCCTGCACCTATACAAGGCCGCCACTTGGAAATCCATGATTAGTTCTTACATGCCCAGTAGGCTTGATAACATTAATGGTACGACTACCGAGTCAGCAGCCCAGTCAACCTACCTGCAATTTTTTTTTTTCGACCAAAAACTCTAGAACATCATAACTTTGTCATACGACATTGGATTGAGACGAAACAACTTTCATTGGAATCAAAACAATGAAAACTACAAATTTATGTTGATTTCAAAGTATTTTGGGAAATTTCATTTTTGAGCTAAATTTTGATCACTGGATCATACCTCCCCACTAGGAACTTTTGGACTCCAAAAGTTAGCTTCTCCTAGTAAAGAAAATGAGGAAAAACTTAAAAATTTCCAAAAATAAATCCTTAATGTTATGTTTTCAATTGGTTACTTCAAGCTCCAATCAAGGTACTCCAACTATCCTCTGCGAGAAGACCTTACCTTCCTCTCAAGAATCGAGCCACAATTCTTATCACCATGCAGGAACAAAAACATTGATAGATGGAATCCAAACATTCTTTCCAAACCCATCTTTCACAACTCAAACAACTTCATCTTCAAGTTCCATTTTTGAAGACAAAATTGGAAATAGGAAGCAATTCAATGTCTGTCATGCACTGATTCAAACTTTTCTTTATTGTCCTCAAACTGTGCTTGTACGGAAGAGTACTCTGGCTGCAATAATTCAATGACACAATTGGATTTTTCCACAAAACATAGTCATTTCTTGTACAATACTTATCAAATATTTCATTCACAACAAGCGTCATCTTGAACACTTGTATCAGCGAGTACATGACACAATTGTAGACAAACTAGATGACAAACATTGTTCATCCCAAAAGTCCTCAAACATTTGGACTCAGAAACAAGACAACATAACATGACATGTCAATGGAAAACATACTTGTTGCAAATAGTGGTTATTATCAGTTTACAAAGTACCCGAAAAAAGGTATTGACAACAACAAGTATTTATATTTTTCAAGCAACAAACTATACAAACACTCTACCCAATCTTTGCCTCTCTTAGGCTTATGGGTTCTCTTTTTGCATATATTATGCTTTGAAGGTTTCCTTAGGAACTATGCCAGTATCCTCTTTGCCGTAAATTTATTTTCTTGCATTGGTTTGCATAACCTCTTTATCCTTCTTGGGACGAAGTTCTAGATGAAGTTTCCAACATATTTCATTCCCATGCCCATGCATGTTACAATGGGTAAAAAAGTACTTTCACTTGCCCACCGACAAGGAAGTCTTCAAAAGTTATAGGGGTTCTTCATGCTTGATGACTATAATTTGTTCCATTCTTTTTACCATCACCTTGCGTTGCTCACAATCAACCACACAATGGTCAATTGCATCACAAAAAGTACAAGGATACATGTCCCACAAATAATCAAAATTGCCAACATTTGGAAAATTCCCATGACATTTATACTTGTCCCTTAGGCTGTAGCTTTGACGATGTGGATTGGACGATGAAATGCGAATTCGTTTGAAGCATTCATCTCTCTTGGGAGACAATTTGACATTATCCCTACCATCTTGGTGTGACATATCATCCTCTGATGACTTCTTTGCCTCAAATAGTTTAGAACATTCTCCAAAATCTCTATGACCATATCCCAATCCTTGATATATTGGTCTCTCTTTCACCATGATAGGATTAATAATTCCTTTTCCATTGATTCTGGGGCCTCCTCCTTCATAACCCATCCAATTTAGCAGCTTCATACCAATGCCTTTATTATGTTGTTAAAAGGCTACAAAAGATGTGTTATTAACATAAAATGAAGGATTTGAACTAGATATATTGATTACCTCCTTGGACTTGCCACCCATATTTTCTGCTTTAGATGTTGATGACGAATTTGAAGATGACTCAAGCCACCCACTTTTACCACAGGCATATAATGATAATATTTGAGATGATGACAAAAATCACAAGCATCATTCTCCACATAGGTTCCATAACCTATGTTTGGACCATGCCCACATATTGGATTCACTTTTGAGGTATTATTTGTTGTCACTGGAGTGGAAATCTCACCAAATTGTTCCTAAAGAACATGCTGCAACTGAAGGTGCACATGCCTCTTCTCCTCTTCAGTAATTTCAAACATTCTTCTCAATTCAAAATTATCCATTCGAAGAGACAAGTTCATCTCATCTAGCTCTTGGAGACTTTCCATCTTCTTACCCATACCCGCAACTTGGTCAGAACCAGATATGATACCAATTGATCTGAATTTGGAGGAGAACTTCCCCTTCCTAAAAACTGTCCGCCCCTTAATGCTTTTCAAGTAAAAATGGGTCTTATTATATCAACAAGTTTTATGGTATCTTCAGGGATAATGAGTTAGTATTTTATGTGAAATTTAATCAAGAAACATATCACCATTTAACTCATCAAGGCATTCATGAAGAGAGACAACACAAAATTTAGTGAAGGAGTTCATCCCTCTTGGGCTACATCTCCGGGCCTGCAAACACAACTAGACCACGCCATATATTTCAGTGATAAAGAGTACATAAAGTGTGTTGACAATATGAGTGGTTATTTTCCCCTTCAAGTAAAAATTCTCCTGCAAACTACTCTTGCTCTAAAAAGCATGATAATCTACAGTCATTCATGAATCAATCAACTAGAAAAGGGCACTCACATCAAGACCCTATACTCCATCTGAAAATTAGCATAACAAGTACAATAATTCCACATTGAATTGCTAAAAGAAAGCTTTCCTCAAGAAGACATAATGAGAAAAGAGAAACTTGATTTGGACCATAGTTGTTACAGTTGTTGCAGATAACATATGAATGTTGGAAAACCCTCAAAAGGTCCTCTCTATGCTCAAAGACTTCAAAAACTACTCCAAATCACTAATTGATCTAACACCTATAGACTCAAACTTGAAAAAATTCCCTTTAGAAATGCTCCAATTAGTAAAAAAAGGCTTCCATTCTATTCAGAATGTCCAAAAACCCCTATTTGGACTCTTCTTGAGCTCCAGAATGCCAAAAACTAATCAATTTATGGCTCTCTCGATTTTTGGCTGCTACTCGTCCTCCAAATTGGATGAACCTGCTAACCGAGCAATAAAGCCACCATAAATTCCTCTTGGGAGGCGACAAATTCGCCCTCCATAGGTGCAAATTGTCGGACCGTTAATTTTTCCATTAACCCTTATGCACAATATCAGGGCCACATGAGCATCATAGGCCCGGGGGCTAGGCCAACGACCTTCCCCTGTCAACTTAGGCCCCTTTTTCTCCAGGCTTGTAGTCATGTTAGAGTTAATATGGCCAGGGGCCGGGGCTAATCGCCCACCCCCACTACTGGAACCCTCAACACTTTTCCAGGGTCACATGCGCGTCCATATGGTGTAGCGCCAGACCTTAACTCCACCCTCGTATGCCTAGTGCCTCATTCCGCTTTGTTAGCGTCACGTGAAGGTGTAATAGAACCAAGTGCTGGCCCCTTTGCCATCGACGCTGTGTTCGTGACTATGCCAAGGTCACGTGGAGGACTGGTGACAGGGGGTCGAGGCTCATCACCTGACCCCTCCTTCAAACATGTGCCCAATGAAAACTTAAATAGCGTTGGCGCCCTTAGGGGTTAATAACCACCATGCAAAGGAGTTGGTAAGGTGCAACACTTGCATGATGGAGGTCATGGGTTCGAGCCCGCCCAAGTCTATCCGACCCCTTAACAAAATTTTAGCCAACCACAAGGTGCCACACGGTAGCCTCTGATTGGGCCACATGGCATCCTCTCATTGGACCACCACAATAAAATTTGACCAATAATAATGCACCATCCTACACCTATATGATGATGCCACTTGGAAACCCATGATTGGCTCATACACTCCTACTAGGCTTGCTATCATCAGCGGTATGACTGCCCAGTCAGCCTACTTGTATTTTTTTTTTGTCGACCAAAAACTTAATAACGTCATAACTTTGTCATATGACATCGAATTGAGGTGAAACAAGTGTCTTTGGAATTAGAACAATTAACACTACGACTTGATGAGAGTTTTGAAAGATTCTAGGCACTTTCATTTTTGAGCTAAATTTTGATCACCGGATTAGGAAGACTGAGAGAAAAAACAAAGTACTAGAGGAAATGCTTATAATGTATGTTATGCACCAATTGAGGAAGTGGGAAGAATTTCTTCCACTTGTGGAGTCTTCCTACAATAATGGAAACCAAGAATCCTTGAAGATGAGTCCATTTTAGCCACTTTATGGTAGAAAGTGAAATACTCCTATCAAATGGAGTGACCCAATGAATAAGGTACATATTGGACTTGGTATGCTAAGAGAGATGGAGAAAGCGATGATGACCATCAGGAAGAGCTTAAAGGTGGAAAACGATAGGCAGAAGAGCTATGCAGACTAGCATAGGTTGCACAAAGAATTCAAAGTGTGGAATCATGCGTACCTTCGAGTCATACCCAAGAAAATATCCTTGAAAGTTGGATTGTGTGCAAAGTTTGAATTGTGGTATTGTGGACCATTTCAATTTTTATAGAGAGTAGTATCAATGGCATGTATACTAACCTTCCCACCCATAGTGAAGGTTCATAATTTTTTCCATGTATATTTACTTAAAAGATATATGCAAGATGCTAATCATGTGATTGATTGGTTTTTGTTGCACGTAAAACCAAAGTGTTAGGGTCTAACCCTAATCCCTTTATTAATGTAATAATCCCAACAAGCCCCGTAAGAGTCATGATTAGTTATTCTAATAAATAAATCCCATAAGCATTGTAAGTGGTTGACCCGTATTATAAAAAAGGGACCACAATTAGTTATAATAGACCATAGTTAATAAATAAAGTGGTTAACCCACAATATGTTAGGGACCACGAGTAGTTAAGGTTTTGAGTCACAAGAAACTATATAATTTCAAATATAGCAAGGAAATTCTTGTCTTGCCTTGTGTAATTGAGCTCTAGTTTACTGGAGGTTTGCTCCTGGAAGAGGCAAGTGAATAGTATTTTTTGCAAATCTTAATAAAATATTTATGTTGTTCTCATCTCACTGTGTTATTTTTCTATGGTATCGCTGGCATATTTGTCCTTATGATATTTTCTGTAGGCAAAGCATATTACAAGTGGTATTAGAGCACTTTCTCGGGCAAGACGCACCACCAATTTTAGCAAAAAAAATGTTGGCTTAAGACGTGTTCCAACATCTTTAAACTATAGATATATGTTGTTACTCTCATAAAATTGTGATTGGGGAGGCATACACGCAGGAACCACAAGAGGTGGTCACGTCTATTGAAATCCCTTGTAACCCCTATTGGTACCCCTTCGAGTAGTAGTGCTTGACATACCACCTGTATATGGGCTACACTTCCACGTACCTCTAGTATATCAGAAGCCCCCAAGGTTACCCTAAAACCAAACCCTAGATACGTCGTTGGTAATCTTTCTACTACAGTACACCAAGAAAAACACTCGGGGAGATTACTTGCACATACTTGGGGTAGTCAGGAAATACAACTAAGGGCATGGTCCATCCTACTTAGTTAGCTCCCTGAAAGATTGGTAAAAGTACTATTGTTGGACCCCTGGCATATATCACGATCTGTAGCACTTGAAACTCCTTTACTTCCCTAGTTCCCTCTCTTATGTTGATTATCCATCACATCATACAATATCTAGAATTTGGGGATTCTGCCGCAACAATATAGACCATATCTTGTTATATCATGCCATTAGGGTTTTTTCGCCACAATACAGATTAGACATTGTTGTATCCAATAGTTGGGGTTTTTTCCATTACAATTTTTGTAATATCCATACATTGGGGTTTCCGTCGTCGCAGTACAAACCAGTGGGACCACCAAATTCCAATACATTTTTCCATATCGAGATTTTGGGATTTCAGTCACCATAGTATTGATCACTTGGGAGGAAAAATCATATCAGTGTTGAAAAAAATAAGTCTGGTGGTCCCAAAATTCTGCTTGCAAGCGACCTATCCCATATGATTCAGGACAATGAGTTGATCATAGTGATACTATCCGCTAGTAAGTGTTTTTTTCTTGGAGTCTCAATTTTTTCTGAAGGTCCTCCAAGTGACCTAAATAAAAAAACTCCTTGTATTGCACCCATTGCATTCATATAAATTTTAAGTATCTAAAAAAATTATGGCCTAAGCTACTTCATGGTAGGTACGACAGCTCAAACTATGGATAGCCTCCAGAAAAAGGTGGAAAACCTGGAAAGAAACCTCACCACCAAAATCGACGAGGCAATTTCAAAGGCCCTGGGGCCCATACAACACCTCTTTAAAGATAAATTACCCGTTAGCACAAGGAGTCACTCCTTGACTGCAAAGGAGTAAGCCTTACACATCATAGTTCATTTCAAAGTAAACGATTTTGGACGGTGGGATGGCTTCTTAAAGAGTTTGAAATGATTTCAAATCTTTTAGACCTTCATGCATTTGGAAAGTTGTGGAAAGTATAAATTGTATGGACAACTTTGTAGTGTAGGGGAGAAGATTGTGACAGATGAAAGGTGACAGATAGCTGGTACTCAATCTAAGATATTAGCATATCCTAAATCAGTCACACAACTATAAGAGCGTCCTTTTACATAAACTTTGTTTTATGTAAAACAAGGAACATTTAGAAAACATAAAACATGCATAAATAATCTCATAAATCCTTCATGAAACCTTCACTAGAATGATCTACACAACATATAGATGATTTGTAGAAGGCTGAATAGTGGAGAATTAACTATTAGATCCTCTAACAATGCTCTTACTCATACTTTCTAACTGTTGCAACTCATGAATTAGATGAATGAAATAACAAGAGAAACACACCATACATTAGATATTCCTTAAAACACAAAGTCCTCCAACATGAAGTACTAAAGGAGTTTTCTTTATTATGAAAAATTCTTCAGGTCGACCAAAATCCAACAATGAAATGGAATTTACAAATGATATTTATAAATAGAGGCACCAACTCCATCTCTCCTAAAAATAAGGATTCCACTCTTCCTCTCATTACATAGGAGTTATATCATATTAAAAACATATCCTATCGAAATATAACTAACAAGACAGATGTAGATAGGAAGAAAGAAGACAATTTGAACTGTGCTGCTGAGTGTGCTGGCAACCTGCCTACTTTTCTGTTGAGTTGTATCTCCATGATCTTGGTTCTTTAAAACCCATGTAGCTTCACTAAATTTGTCATCTAACAACCTCAAAACCACTTATCAACCATCACTTGACATATCCATATCATTAGGAGTCCTTATCATCCTTGGACTAGCTCGAAAATTCTGTTGACAACTGTAAAAAATCATTTAAAACAAATGCTACCGGAACTTTTGGTAACACTCTGTTTCCTTTAAAAAATGCACAACAAGATACTTGAAAAATCCTGTGTAGATTAAAACATTATGAAAATTGATTTGTTCCAAAATATAACTAGGCAAAAATATACTTCATTTAGACATCCTTTTACCTCTCCTCCATATGAGCTACAACTTTTGCAAGCTTGTCTAAATCTATTTAACTGCCAACTACTGAATGTGACCTTGTAGTCCTGGTGGTTGTCTCTTTTGCAATGGCATTTTTCTCTTCTGAGCTCTTCTGGATTTTTCTTCTCTTAGAGGTTCATGTTTGTTGGCCTGAGGGAGTTTTACCCTTTTATTTCTTCTTGGACTCACTATATTCTGAAATTGAGGGAGTTACAGTCGGTAACCCTTCAGATTTCCTTTCCATATCTATGACGTCTGTCATCAAGCTTGGGTTATGCAAGGATTTGGATTTCAACCTAAATTTTTTGCTGGCTCTCGTGTGCCTTTTCCGGCTGTTAACAACTTGTCTTGCATCCTTTTGTATTTTTCTACTGCTAATATCATATTCTACATCCTTCAGGAGCTCCTCATCTGATTTGGTGGGCTCATAATCCTTTTGAACCTTATGCTGAATGTTTGCTACCGGAACTTCCGAAAACACATGTCCTTTTGATTTTTATGCAACTGTATTCTTTCCTCTCTGTGCTCTGGCATAAACCTTGGGAAAAGGACAAATAGGAGGCACAATATTCATTGATTTGGGCTTGCTAATAGATGAACCTTCTCCTTTTTCCAACTTCTCTTCAACTTTGGTTGGGCCAGTATTTTCCTTTTTCTTTTTGTCCTTAGCCCTCTTGTAGATATTCACCTTCTTTGCTTTTCTTTTTAGTACTTTTACCAACTAATGAAGCAGTTGGTTTCTAAATTTTTCCCTTCTGCTTAGCAGGTTGAGAATGTTGATGTGAGGCTGGAGATTGCTGAGCATGAATGTTTTATTTAGGTCAAGGTTGACGTGCCCTGTAAAATAGGAAATTCTCCCAACTATGATTTCTTCTTCAGAGTTCTTCAACAATTAGCACCTTGATAAGAGCTTGATGGTAGATGCTATAATTTGAAGCTGTTGGATGGGTTTGTATTCTAGCTGACATATTAGTCAAGATTTTCAGTAGGAAGAAAGGTAGGTTGAGAGTCTTCATACCTACAATGTGAAACAAAAACCTCATGTGATACAGAAAAGCAATAGTATACCTCCTTTCACAAGTAAGGTAGATCTTAATGAGCTTGACAATTTCAGCCCATTCATCCTTGAGATAACTGCTAGGAATCCCTTTATCACTTTTAGGGTCTTTGTATTCATCCTTGATGAAGATGTTGAGGTCTCCTCCAGTAATAACTTGGTATTTAAACCATTTCTCTCCTTCCCGTGGCAGGTGGAAAGCTTTAGAAATGGATTCCACTGATACCTTTAGTTTGAGGCCATAAAAAATTGATTGTTGTCCATCGAGTGAGAGGGAAAATTCTTTGGCTACTCCTAGATGAAAGCATCCTAACCTTAATAAAAATGGGTACCACCCAGCCTATACAAAAAACCTACTCATATTTAGTTTGGCATATATTAAATTAGCCCCTTGAGGTTCAATACTCTTAAGTTTTCCTCCATTTCTAGTCATATGAGAAATAAATTAAAGTTGTCTGCTAGATCAGAAAGGTGTCAAGATTAGAAAATCTTACTTAACAAGTGTTGCTGAATGTTCAATGCAAACTGCCTGAAAAGTTAGTCTCTTCAAGCTGCTCACTGGAACTGCTTATTCACCAACAATCGAAATTGAAAACTAATCCCTTTCCTTTTCTTTCGGTAATTTTAAGTGATATGCTAGTTCACTTTTCCATGCATAAGATATTTTCATAATGGGAAATATCAGAAACCATATACCACACCTTGTGATATCTTTTAGTTGCTGGATGTGTTTCAGATTCTCTACAACATGTGGCTGGATTTGAATGGTGTTTGAGTTGGTAGTCACCTCCATCATATTCTTTATGGCAAGCCTAAAATTACGACAACGCTCATGCATGATTAACCAAACGTTCACCACATTAAATCATAGATCCACAATTTATTTTTATAATAAACATGTATCTTGACATGTGGGCACAATGACTTGGGCTGACAGACAAGACAAACACGGTTGGTTCTTCGTAACTGCAGATTGACACCTAACTCTTCCACGTATGACCAAAACTTAACTCGACATCATTCAAATGTATAACCTTTCCTATCACATGACATGGCTCATGATTAAAAATATTAAAACCTTAGTTGACATCCAGAACACATGGCTGACTCAAAATCGGGTGCGATTTTTATTTTTTAAATAGGGGAAATTACCAAAACTTCTGGTCGCATCAGGTAATGGAAAAACAGAGTTAAAATAGGCTGTGCGACAGGATTAAAGCAGACACTACCGGAACTTCCGACAACGTTCTAATTTTTTTTTGAAATTTACAATTTGTATCCTAAAAGTAAAACAATTTAAAACACACTCATGACTAAGCATAGAACTGTGCTAACAGTACCCATGGGGGAAGGGAACAATTTTGATAGCAACTAAGAAGGGGTATCTAGCCACCATAAATATGAGGGGTATCATCTTTTCCAAGGGGGTCACCAATATTCTAACATTAGGTGATCCAGGTGGATATTGGTGGCCACCCGCCTATTCCACTTGGGCCCCCACCATTGTCTCTTTCAGTTTTTCAGTTTCGGCATAACTTACTATTTTTATCAGTTTTTCGGGTCCTGAACTTCCGGAGCCGTTTTGAGGCCCTAAACGATGTTTTTTGGGCATCGCACCTCCAGCAACTATCATTCCATTCTCATTCCGTTCCGGAATTATATTCATGGTGAAATTTGTAGTCCTCGGATATAGCTTTCTAATGATGTATCATGTGCGTCAAACGGAGATAGTATGCCAAAGTTACGTCCCTGGGAAGTTGAAACACCAATTTACCCAAACGGGGCCCATAGTTTTGGCGCTTCATCTCCTAGGGTTAGGTTTTTGGATGTTTAGGGTTCTACATTGTTTCTAAATAATAAATAGGCCCTCGAGCTTCATTGTAACTCAGTTCAAAGGCCTGTAGCTGCCACATCTCTTCTCAGAGATAGCTACCAGCGCCCTAGCTAGTTTTATTTCCATTCTGTTTGTAAGCAAATTTCAGTTCTTTGATATTAATGAAATGAAGTGTTATTTCCATTGCATCTCTGTATTTATGGTTATATGTTTATTCTGTTGCGTTCCTGCATAAATCCGGATCAATAGGACACCCAATATTGACATGCACAAATTTGATGGTTCTAACCCGGTAGTGTGGGTGGCACAAATGGAACAATATTTTCAACTCAACCATATTTGGGATGATGAAACCAAAATATATGTGGGAGCTCTTTATTTGGACCAAGAATGTTGGTAGTGGTGGCAATGGCATCAGAAATGTTACGTAGTAAAGCCAACATGGAATGTGTTCTCTAAATCCATTTGTGCTTGTTTTGACAAGGACTCTCACTTTCTGGGTTGCCTCACAAAGCTCAAACAAATGAGTACAGTCCAAGAATACATCACAACATTAAAATAATTGGCCATTCGAACAGAGGACCTCGAATACACCTTCTATATGGAATGTTTCATCAGTGGCCTCAAGGAAGCCATCCAATCACATGTTAGAATGTGTAAACCAACTGTTTGGTTGGAAGCTTTTCACAAATATTTAGATGAAGAAACTACTATTACTTCCCAATCCAGTAATCCTTCATTCCCATCAAAGATACATTACACCCCTAATAAAGGCCCCATAAAACCATTAAGGTGCATAAGGTGTGGCTTGTAGAAATGGCTAAAAGAAGAAGACAAGGATTATGCTACTATCATAATGAAAAATACTCACCGGGCCACAAATGAAAGGAACTAAAGTTATTTCAAATCAATGCAATTGGAAATGGATGAAATGATGAGGCCTAACGCAGTGAAGTGTTGGAAAGGAAGCAGTGGAATCCCAAGATATTACAAAAAATACTACAACACTCAATGAGGAACCAACTATATCTATACATGCATTAGCAGGAATTTCTTCTTTAGAAATGCTTAAAATCATAGGATTTATTAAGCATCGCCCAATGGTGGTATTGATTGACAGTAGTAGCATGCATAATTTTTTCCATAAATTGGTTGTTGAGGTAGTGCATTGTTTTGTGAGGGAAGTGTCCAATTTTCAGGTCCTTATAGTAGATAGTGGGACAATGAAACTTGAAGTTCGTTGTGAGAACATAAAGCTCCAGATGGGGGACTACCACCTTAAAACACACATTTTTTCCATTGAAATGGGAGGATGTTACATCATCCTAATATTTGAATGGCTGTGCACACTAGGCATTGTTACCATGGACTTCCAAGGGCTATATATGAGCTTCAAACAAAATGGGCACTCTCATACGATCTGGGAGCTCCAGGCAGACGCTCCCACTATTATTAGCTCACATAGAATGGTGAAGCTTCTAAAAAAGGGACACCATCGGGTAGTTGCTCAATTCAATGCATTTCAGACCATTGAATCCAACTGTGCCAATATTCATCTAGACATGCAAAATGTGTTGAGTCACCATCAACAAGTGTTTGGAAAACCCAAGGAACTACCCCTCTCTCGAGGTGAGCATGATAATAGCATCGCTTTGATTTTGGGAAGCGATCCACCCTATGTACGACCCTATAGGTACCCATTTGCACAAAATAATGAAATTGAAAAGATTATTAAGGAGCTACTATTAGGAGGCATGATTCATCCCAGGACCAACCCCTATTCATCCCCAGTGGTCATGGTCCTAAAGAAGGATGGGGAATGGAACATGTGTCCCGATTTCAGGGCCCTTAATAAGCTCACCATCAAGGACAAGTTTCCTATTCTAGTCATCAATGATCTCCTACATGAACTCTTTGGTGCCCAATTATTTACCGAGTTGGATTTTCATTTGGGAAATCGCAAAATTAAAATGAAAGTACCAAACATCCTTGATACAAATTTCAGAACCCATGAAGTTCACTATGAATTTTTGGTTATGCCCTTTGGTCTTTGTAATGCACTATCCACCTTTCAAAGTATCATGAATAACCTTCTCAAGCCCTATCTTAGAAATTTTGTCATGGTTTTTTTTTATGATATACTCATCTACAACAAAACATGGGAAATACATCTTCAACATGTGGAATGGGTTTTGCAACATCTAAAGGAGAATAAATTATTTGTCAATTTTTCCAAGTGTTCTTTTGGAATGGAAGAGGTGGATTACTTGGGACACATTGTTGGTCCCACAGGAGTACGATTGGACCCCAAAAATATCCAAGAAATGCAAGCTTAGCCACAATCCCAGACCTTGAAAAGTATATGGTGATTTTTGGGTCTCACAGGATACTATCACAAATTTGTCAGAAATTATGGACGCATTTCCAGACCCCTGATGAGGCTTCTCAAGAAAAATTCATTCACCTGGACAAAAGCAACTCAACAGGCCTTCTTGGATCTCAAAGAGGCCACGTGTTCCACCCCATTTTTGACTCTCTCAAATTTTACAAAACCCTTTGTGATCAATGTGATGCCTCAGGTACATGTATTGGAGCAGTATTATGCAAGAAGGTCGAACAATTGCCTTCAGAAACCAACAATTAAGTGGTAATAATTTGGGAAAATACACTTATGACAAAGAAATGATGGCCATATTTCATGCAATAGACACTTGGAGACCATACTTGCTTGGACGTCGTTTCTAGATAAGAAGTAACCACCATAGTTTGAAGTATTTCTTGGATCAATGCTTATCCTCGCCACAACAAAACAAATGGCTTACCAAAATTTTGGGCTATGACTATGAGATAGTCTATAACAAAGGTCATGAAAATGTTGTGGCAGATGCTTTATCTCATAAATATAAGGAGGAGGACACCCTCTTATCCCTATATTTACCCATCCCATCATGGATTTAGGAAGCCCGTTGTGAATGATTTTCCCATTCATATCTTTCTCAACTATTCCAAAGGTTACAAGGGGATCCTAATCCTCTAGTAGGTTACACTTGGAAGGAAAATATTCTTCGATATAAATATCGTTTGGTTCTCTCCCCTCACTCCACTCTCAAATGACACATCATAGCAAATCCACACTCCTCTCCTATTGCAGGACATTCAGGCTTTCAGAAGACATATGCTTGTGTCTGTCGCTATTTTTTTTGGGAAGGGATGAAACAAGACATTATTACATTTGTGGTTGAATGTGATTTCTGTCAGTGGAACAAAGGGGAAACTGTGAAGATACCAAGAACATTACAACCATTTCCTCTACCTGCTTCTAAATGGATGAATGTTTCAATGGACTTCATTACCGGTCTCCCTAAATTAGGCAACAAATCGTTCATCATGGTGGTAGTTGATCAACTCTCCAAATATGCCCATTTTTGTGCCTTACCACACCTGTTCACTCTTGCTCTAGTGGCTCAACTCTTCATGGATCAAATTTTCAAACTACATTGCATGCATACCTATATTGTGTCTAATCAAGATCCCACATTCACCAGCAATTTCTGGTAGGATCTTTTCAAACTACACGACAAAACTTGAAATGAGTAAAAATTATCACCCCCAGACAGATGGTCAAACTAAAGTGATAAAAAAATGTTTGGAAACCCACTTGCGTTGCTTCGCTTCGGACAGACAACATCAATGGGTGTAGTGGTTACCTTTAGCAGAATGGTGGTATAATAGTAATTATCATGAAGCAACCAAGATGATTGATCAGAGGCTTAGTATTAAGCTCAAAATTTAAAGTGCTTAGAAATGCTCTAAACCAAAACGACCGTGTAGAGCTCGTCGCCAGGAATCTGAGGCAATTCGTTTCATCAAAATCTGACTTCGGACGAGGAATTTATGACCTGTTGTCCATTTGCTCAAACAACTAAAAAAAATACAGAATAATGACAGGTTGATGGCATGGCAGCCCAGTCAGCACTCCTGGTATATTCAAGGAATATTCTCCAGTTTTATCTTAATGACACTATGAAAAGTGTCACAACCAGATTCGCCAGTGAACTTTGGAGGTGGAATTTTTTTACAACTATCCTAAGGTTGAAGGAGAATTTTTTTTAGTTGGAATAGTCCAACCAGAGCTGGACACGTGGTGTAGCCAGGGGCCGCCACGTGCCCCCTCTGAACATATTTATATATTTCAGGCTGAAATGTATTATTTTCAATCTAAGGTTTTAACTTTGGTGGGTGAACGTTTATGTGAAATGAAGACATTTTTATATTACCTATGGTTTCGAACCATAGGATAGGTGGATTCTAATTGGGCCGAATATATATTATATTCCCTAGAGTCTAAACGTTGACAGGAAGACAGATATATTTATGCGGGTGGAAATAGTTTATAACCCAAAGTTTATTTGAATAAGGTTTTGGTGTTATACGGTGGGAAAAAATTATGGTGTCGGTTTGGGGTCGAACCCATGACCTACCACGTGCCATTACCATGCCTTACCACCTCTACTCTCTGTTGGGTCTTAACCCATAAGGGTTGCCACTTCTATTTAAAGATTTTCAGTTCCCACGACGTAGGTTCGGAGGGGGCCAACCCCCTCCCATATGACTACAACGATGAAACCATGGGCAGAGTCAATTCAAACAACGGGAGATTAACATTAAAATTAAACAATGTTTATTGCAATAATCTGCGAGTTATGTTAATTAAGACTAGATTATATTATTCGGATAAACGCGCAGCTAATACCCGCTTATCCATAATTAAGCTCTCTTAACTGCTAGTTAATCCTTGTTTAAAACTGGCGACGGATTTAGCAGCGACTCCAGAATCGGTGGAATCTACCAAAATAGCAGAGTTATCTGCAGTCTTCTCATATTTGGAGGAGAAATTGTAGGGAAATTTTTTTTTTCCATAACTGAGCCAATTTTCGACCAATTTTGGCTCAGGAAGAGTAATTCTTGGTAGATTTTGATGTTTTGGACACATTGGAGTAGGTTGCAGAGGCAATAGGAGACTGTAAACAACATTATTTTCACAATTGAGCTAATACAAAGGCCCATGCCATGGAAGCTGGACCAGGGAGATGTAGCCCAAGAGGGGTGAACTCCTTCATCAAAACAAAGTGTTATTGATTCAATTGTGATGATTTGTTGTGTGTTTATATGTTGTTGTTCAACATTTAGTTTCCATGCTTTTATGTTCAAGTTTTCAACTTAATCTCCATAAATTTACTTGTTAATCAATTATAAGCACTTCAATAAACCCTTGTACAAGAAGAAAAGTTCATCACTTTTAATATAAATCTGAAGATGATATTAGCACAACAAAACTAATAATAAAATTCAGATCAAGATGGTATATGAGCAAACGTTAATTGTTTGTTTTTCTTGAGTTTTGTGCAAGAATGGTTTTAATAGTTGCAATTTTGCGATGCTTACAAGGTTGAAGTTGCAGAGAAGAGAAGGGAAACTATTGGTTTCTAGTCCCGAGGTTAGGACCAGAAGAAGGAGAGCTACAAGAACATAATCTTCACCCAAAGTTCCACTCATAGCTGCACTTGAAGCACCTCAAGTTTTATCTCCATAAGTTGAGAATGAAGAGGTACAAATTGCACAAGAAGCTGAGTGGATTGAAGAGGTACAAGCATCAAAAGTTGAGATTGAATCCATAGTCATCATGTCAGGTGTTGGAGAGACTCAAGGACATTCAAAAGAGGAATATATCAAGAGAGACTTTCATGACATAAAGAGGATGGTTAAAATCATGTTTGATGCATTCACTACTGAAAGGGTAGGAGAAAGTTATAAGCCTCCACATGGAGAAGGAACTTCAGATGTTAAGAAGGATGAAGAGAAGAGTTCAAAGGGAAGTGGAGGAAAGCCACCTCCATCTCCACCATCCTCATCCTCATCATCTTCATCAACATCATCTTCCACTTCCACCACAAAAACCACCCATACTCATTCAAAAACCCCAAAAGGAAATCTCCATTACTCAAATTGGACATTAAGTTTGAACTTCCCATGTATAATGGAGAGGTAAATGCAGAGAAATTGGACAATTGGATTCGTCAATTGGAGGTATACTACAGAATTCAGAATCTACAAGAGGACGACATAAAGATCCAGTTGGATTCATGGAGGCTAGAATGAGAAGCACTAGTTTGGTGGGAATCAAAGACTCAAGATGATCAATATTTATGCAGGAACGCAACATAATACACATATAACCATAAATACAAATATGCAGCAAAAATAACACTTCATTTCATTAATATTAAAGAACTGAAATTTGCTTACAGACAGAATGGAAATAAACTAGCTAGGGCGCTAGTAGCTTATCTCTGAGAATAGATGTGGTGGCTCCAGGCCTCTAAATTTTGTTACAATGAGGCTCAAGGGCCTATTTATTATTGAAAAATAATGTAAAACCCTAAACATCCAAAAACCTAACCTTAGGAGATGAAGCGCCAAAACTATGGGCCTCGTTTGGGTAAATTGGTACATCAACTTCTCGAGGACGTACCTTTGGCATACGATCTGTGTTTGATGCGCACCATACCTTGTTAGAAATATCTATCTAAGGAATACAAATTTTGAGTGAGAAATATTAGTCCATGGGCCCATGTTTCGCCCGATTTTTCCAAAAAACGTCGTTTAGGGCCTCAAAACGGCTCCGGAAGTTTAGGACCCGAAAAACTGCTAAAAATAGTAAACTGTGTTATAATTAAGGAAAATGAAAAAAATGAAAGAGACAATGGTGGGGCCCTAAGTGGAATAGGTGGGTGGCCACCAATATCCACCTTGATCACTCCTCCCCCCTTAGGAAGCAATGGTCCCCATTGCATTGAGTTCCTCCATGAGATGAGGAAACTCCTGTTGAACTTGGTCCCTGGTGAACCACTTGTCTTGGTGCAGGAGTTGGCCAGCTTTGAAAACCCGATACAATTGAATCTTTTGCTGGTGAGTGTTCTTGATTTGCATGTCCATGATGCAATATATGGTGGCCTGTTCCATGCAGTCTGAGTTTAACTATGTTGGTGTGTGTTGTTCTGCAATGTCTGAGGTGTCTAGTAGAGGTGGGAAGTAGGGCCGAAGGTGATCCACATTGAATACTGGGTGCAAACCAAGGAATGGTGGAATACTGAGCTCGAAGGAATTGTTCTCTACAATCTTGGTGATGGTTTATGGCCCATATCAAAGTGGGAGAATCTCACGGTGGGGTCCAATGAGGCTCTCCTTCTGCAAATGTAGCCACACTTTGTCGCCCACCTGGAAGTTGTGTGGCACCCGATGTTGATCATGTCGTTGCTTAAACTTAGCATTGGATCTGTCCAATATGTCATGAACCTATTGGCAGATGTGCTAAATACCCTCGATGAATCTATTTGTTTTGTCAACTTCATACTGGACATGAGCAGAATCGGCCTGAGTAGTCGCAAATGGCATGGCTACGCCAATGGGACACAGTGGTTGGAATCCCAAGCCCACTTGAAAGGGCCTATGGTCGGTCGAGATATGGAGAGCCCTATTATAATTGTGTTGTACATAAGAGAGGCTCTCATCCCATCTGTGTGGATGCTTTCAATTTTACATGCGTAGAATGTGTACAATCATCCTGTTGATGACCTCTATCTGGCCATCATTTTGGGGATGGAAAGTTGTGAAATTGGTGAGCTTGGTGCCCAGCATTGACCAAAGGTTGGACCAAAATGTACTGAGAAACCTGTTGTCCCATTCTAAGATGATAGACTATGGGATCCCAAAGTGCATCCACACTCATTCAAATAAGAGTTTAGCAGTAGTTTCTGTTGTGATATTCTTCTTGCAGGCTGCCAAAATGGCCATCTTTGAGAATCTGTCGACGACCATGAAAACACAGTCATTTCCATGCTTAGTAGAAGGAAGGCCCGACATGTAATCCATGGAGATGGATTCCCAAGGTTGACTAGGGGTAGGTAGCGAAGTATAGAGGCCTTTATTCTTGATGGTCAGTATTGTAATGGCACAAGTAGTGAGGGATTTGATGTACTTCTCGACATCCTGTCGAAGGTTCAGCCAATAGAAATACTTATGTGGTACTTCCACTATTTTCTCGACCTTGAAATTCCCAACGACTCGACTGTAGTGTTCTTCCCAAATCATCTTGGCACACTCACTTGAATGAACACAAAGGTGTCCCAGGTGACATAACAATGCATCTTGGAGGTAAAAATTTGGAACTTGCATACCCTCCAAGAGTGTCTTGTATGTGTGGATGAATTTTGGATCACTCTTGTAGAGAAGCGTCCAATCAGAAGTCTCGTGCCCACAAGAGTTGAGAACAGTGGTTAGCGCCACGATTGGTGGTCAACTGAGGCAGTCTACAACATTATTATTGCTACCCTTCTTGTACTTGATATTCAAATGAAACTATTGCAGATATGTGGACCACTTCTGATGGCGATCGTTCTGGAACTTCCCTTATGTCTGTATGAACTGCATTGGTCGGTGATCTGTGTACATGATTGTTTTCTTCCCCAAAATGTAATGCTTCCATTTTTGACAAGCCTGCACAATGGAATACATTTCTTTGTCATAAGTGGGATACTTGCAGACTGTGTCGGACAATGTCTCAGTGTGATATGCCACTGGGTGCCCCTGTTGAGTGAGAACTGCCCCAGTAGCATAGTCAGAGGCATCCCTCTCGATCGCAATAGGTTGTTGCAAGTCTGGTAATGTGAGCACTATGGCAGAACAAAGGCGATGTTTCAATTCTACGAACGCCTTCTTTTGAGATTCCGACCAAAAGAATTTTTCTTTTGCTCCTCCCTTAGTGACTTGACTCAAGGGCCAAGTGATATGAGAGAATCCCAACATGAATATGCGGTAGAAATTAGCAATAACCCCCTCTCATTAATAATGTATCCGAGATATCGAACCTGGGTCATGTCAAAAGTGCACTTCTCCAAATTCACACAGAACTTGTGTTGTCACAGTGTTTGGAGGAGCTGTTGGATGTGGTCGAGGTGCTCTTACCAATTTTGGCTGAAGATCATAATGTCATGCAATACACCACTACAAATGTGTTGGTGAATGGCCACAAGATGTAATCCATTAACCTCATGAAGGTTGTGGGAGCATTCGTCAACCCAAAAGGCATGACCAACCATTCGAAAAGGCCCTCCTTGGCTTTGAAGGTAGTCTTCCACACATCAGAGGGTTCGATTGGTACCTGGTGATACCCAAAATTCAAGTTGATCTTGCTGAAATATTTATCCCCTTTGAGTTGGTCCAGAAGGTCATCAATTCGTGGGATCAGGTACCTATTATGGAAAATGATCTTGTTCAGTGCTCGATAGTCAATACAAAGTCTCCACATCCCATCCGCCTTCTGTACCAACACGATCGGGCTCCCACAGGGCGATGAACTCGGACGGATGTGACCTTTTTGCAGTAGCTCCTAAATTTTCTTCTTGATTTTATCATTCTCTAGAACAGAGCGTCGATAGATCAGTCTATTGCATAGCAATGCAATTGGGGTCCGTATCAATGGGGTGCTTGACCTGACAGTGTAGAGGCACCCCTGTGGGTGAGGTGAAGATGTCCCTGTACTCCTCCATGACCTTGTCCATTTTTTGTTGTCGTGTGGAGGAGCCATATCTGGAGGTCGTGGCCACAATCTTCTTCTTTCCCTGGGGGCGGATCATCAGGAAAACAAATTTCTTGGTTTTGGAAATGAGCTTACTGCATTTTTTTGTAGTAACCAAAGATATAGTGGTAGGCGATGGTACCTCTGGTATCCTGTACAACTTATTGCCCAAAGTAACAATAACAGTGCGAGGTCGGGACTCATACACAACATGTCTATTCCACAAGTATGGCTGGCCTAATAATACATCACAAACATCAAGAGGAGCAATGTCACATAATACCTCATCCATGAAAAGCTTGATGTTGTAGGGAAGGCGACACTATTGGCTGACGCGGAGATACTGTCCTTGGTGAAGCCACCTGATGGTGTATGGTTGTGGGTGTGCTATGGTTGGCAAGCCCAACCGCTTCACGACCTATGTTGAAATGAAGTTATTTTGGCTCCCACTCTTGACAATGAACTGTAGCGGGGAACCCTTTACCCACATATGGGAGTGGAAGAGATGCTCCTCCTCCTCTAGATCTTCCAGTTCCTCCTTCTGGATCTTCGCAGTGGCAACAGTGGCATTGGGATCCACATTAATAATCTACTTCCCTTTGTCATTCCCCTTTTCAGGTTCTGATTCAGAGTCGAAGCATGCATCTGATTCAGAAGCCCTCATCTCGGCCACCAATGACTGCTTGGCCCGACACTCACTTGTGTTGTGAGTGGAGCTCTTATGGAATTCACACCACTTTCCCATGTCCTTCTTTGGCTTTGCGGTGTTGTTCTTTGCTTGCAAATTTGGTAGGTTGTGTTGGGCCGCCATGCTTTGGATTTGTCCTTTGTTCTGCGATTTTGGGGAACCTTTCCCTTGCTTTTGATTCGCAGGTCCAAAGTCTCGCTTCTTATGTTTGAATTTATGCTTAATCTTGGCAACATACCGATATGTCGTACCAAGCGAGGAGATGTCGAAGAAATCCATTTCCTCCTAAATGTATCTGTGTAGATAATTGAGATACTTTAGAACCAAATTTTTCTTCGTATCTTTGATACCCAACTTTGTGCGCAAGGGATGGAACATATTTGTCATCTCATGCACATCTTGATCCCTTTACTACCGCAGCGTGTTCCATTGTATGTACTTGTCCTCATATCTCCCCACGAGATAGTATTGTCCCTCGATGGCATCTCGGAAATAATTCCAAGTGGGTAAGACCAAGAACAGAGAGGGTTTCGTCTCATCCTTTTTATCACAGTAGGTTTCCCACCAGTCCTTGACATGGGGGGTAGCTTTGAGGAGTGAAAAAATAATCTTCTCCCAGTTGGAAAAGTCATGAATAGAGAAATAGATTCAACCATCTATCTACGACATCTACATCTATTTGGCCATCAAATATGGGAATGTCAAAGTTTACTTGTACCTTAAAGGGAGTCGCGCCTCCAGAGTAGCTACTGGATGCAGATGAGCCGTCGGTGGGCAATCGTTGAAGGATATGGGCAGATTTGTCCATCATTGCGTTCCTTTGTGTTTCGAGGGCCTCCTCAAGAAATATTTTGATAGGATCTCCTACTCCCTCATCTTTCTTTTCGTCCCCCATGGGCAGCCTTTGGGGTTTGCGAGGTTGAACTTGCGAAGGTTAAACCAGATCGAGCCCTAATTCCTTATACCTCAATCTCGTTGGAGACATGCAAATAAGGATCGAGAAAAATCAAACTGCTCTAATACCATTGATCCAGATTTATGTAGGAACGCAAAAAATACACATATAACCATAAATACAAAGATGCAACGAAAATAACACTTCATTTCATTAATATTACAGAACTGAAATTTTCTTATAGACAGAATGGAAATAAAATAGCTAGGGCATTGGTAGCTTATCTCTAAGAAGAGATGTGGTGGCTACAAGCCTATGAAATGTGTTACAATGAGGCTCAAGGGCCTATTTATTATTGAGAAATAATGGAAAGCCCTAAACATCCAAAAAACTAACCCTATGAGATGAAGCGCCAAAACTCCTGGGGCCCCATTTGGGTAAATTGGTATATCAACTTCACGAGGACGTAACTTTGGCATACAATCTCCGTTTTACGCGCACCATACCTCATTGGAAATATCTATCTGAGGACTACAAATTTTTAGTGAGAAACATCGATCCATGGAGCCATGTTACTCCCATTTTCTTCAAAAAATGTTGTTGAGGGCCTCAAAACAGCTCCAAAAGTTTAGGACCCGAAGAACTGCTAAAAATAGTAAACTGTGCTATAATTAAGGAAACTGAAAAAAACTGAAAGAGAAAATGGTGGGGCCACAAGTGGAATAGGTGGGTGGCCACCAATATCCACTTGGATCACAAGAGGAAATGTGAATCCATGGTAATATATCCATTTCTTGGGTTGAGTTTATTTCTTCAATTAAAAGACAATTTTATCCATTAGCCTATATGTAAAAATCTATTATGAGTTGGAAAAACTTTAGGCAACTCAAGGGTCAAACAGTTCAAGAGTATACCTAGGAGTTTAGAAAAAGGGATTTGTTGTTAGGAATAAACTTGAATTCCGAAGATACACTCTTGAAATACACTGGGGGTTTACATTCCTATTTGAAACATATTATCCTTATGTTTAACCCAAGAAATTTAGACGAAGTATGTGTGCAAGCCACACACCTTAAAGCAAGGAGAAAGAACATTCAGGAAGAGTGTAGCAAGAAAAATCCATTCAAGGGTAAGGGAAAAGAGAAGGGAGGAAAATGGAAGGGAAAGCATAATGCAATTGTTAAAAAAGAAGGGGATAAAACTACATGCAAACATTGTTCCAAAGAAGGGCATGATGAAGCTCATTGTTGGAAATTACATCCCGAACTAAGGCCTAAGAAACCAAACAATAAGGGGAAACAAAATATGACTGCCACCACACAACATGATCTTGGATCCGATTTCGGTGATGTGACCAAGATTGTAGCCATGGTAAAAAAGGGAAAAGAAGCCATAGCAAGTAATAGTTCCTCAAATTGTCACAAAAACACTCCAAAAGAAGACACAAGGATAGAATTGTTCCATGTAAGGGTGATTTCAAATCATACAAAGTTTGATGCATTGTTTGATATTGGGTCACAAGAAAACTTGATTTCATAAGACTTGGTAAAAAATTTTAACCTTGAAACCGTACCACATTATAAGGCATACCCTTTGGGTTGGAGAGTCAAGAATGCCAATTTATAAGTTACAAGGAAATGCATATTTCGATCTTCCATTACTGCAAACTTTGTTGATGAAGTTGAGTTAGATGTGGTTCCACTTGACATTTCCGGGATTATCTTGTGAATTCCATATTCGTATGACAGGAAAGCGGTATTTTATCACCATGAGAACAAATATCATTTGCTCAAGGATGGGGTGGAGTATATTGTGAGATCTCATCACAAAAAGCTGAATAATTCTTTAGTTAATGCATGGTAAATGAAGAGACTAGTTAATGCAAGTAAAAAATTTATGATTCTCATGATCAAGAAAAAGGATGTTATTGAAAATGAATCTTTTGAAGGATGTGATGACAAATTAAAATCTGATTTGTTTGATGTGGTAAGTCAGCATGGTGAGATGTTTCAAGAACCAAGTGGGTTACCTCCCAAGAGGGGAATTCAGCATGAGATTCAACTACAACAAGATGTTCCACTTCCAAACATTGGTATGTATCACATGTAAATTATGGAGAGTTTTTAAATCAAGAAGAAAATCCAAGAATTTCTGAACAAAGTTATCATACGCCCATCTACTTCGCCATGTGGTTCACCGATTGTTTTGGTACCAAATAAGGATGGGACTTGGTGCATGTGCATAGATTTCTGTGAACTGAATAAAATCACGGTAAAGAATCACTATCCACTCCCACGAATTGATGATTTTCTTGATCAGTTAATGTATGCAAATTATTTCACTAAGATAGACTTACGAATTGGTTATCATCAAGTTAGAATAACTGAGGAGGACATTTGGAAAACTGCATTTAAAAATAGATAAGGATTGTTTGAGTGGCTAGTTATGCCATTCAGTCTAACAAATGCTCCAATTACTTTCATGAGAGTTATATGTTTTAATACCATTTCTAGATGACTTTGTCATTGTTTACTTAGATGATATTTTGATATTCAACAAATCAAGAGATGAAAATTTCATGCATGTGAACAAGGTACTTGATGTCTTGAAAAAAGAGAAGTTATTTTTAAAGATGTCAAAGTGTGAGTTTGGCTAGACTTCTTTAGTGTATTTGGGACACATTGTTGGAGGAGGTGAGTTGAAGATATACCCTTCCAAATTTGAGGTCATTCTAAATTGGCCCAAGCCCAATACAGTTATGGAGGTAAGAAGCTTTCTTGGGGCAGAACAATATTGGAGGAAATTCATTGATAATTTTTCTTCCATTGCAGCTCCGTTACATGCATTGACAAGTGCCAAGAAAGTATTCCATTGGGCAGATATGCATCAAAAATCATTTGATTCTTTAAAACAAAAGATCAGTTCAACACCGGAATTGGCTCTTCCGGATCTTAGACAACCATTTGAGGTCTAAACATATGCTAGTGATTATGCCATGGGAGCAGTTCTCATGCAACATGGTAAGCCTATTTCATTTCATTCTGAAATTTTTAATGGAGTTGTGACTAACTATCCCACCTATGACAAAGAGTTATATGCATTGTTACAAATTGTAGATAAATGGAAGCACTATTTGATGGGGAACGAGACCATTATTCATACTAACCATCAGCCATTGGATTACTTACAGTCATAGTCAAAGTTGAAACAATCAATACATTTCGGATGGATGGGATTTATACAACAATTCCATTTGGTTATCAGGTAAAAAAATGGAATCTACAATAAGGTAGATGATATTCTCTCTAGGCCTATTGTAAATTCATCTATTATACTCAAGCACAATTCAGTTATGCATGAAAGTTACATTGAAAAATATGCATATGATAGTGATTTTCAAGATGCGTATGAAAGCTTGAGTCAAAGAAACCAAATTGAAGAGTTATATTATCATGTACATAACAGTTCGTGGTATCACTTGGGCAAGTTATGTATTCCATAGGAGAAAGAAACAGTATCATAAGGGAGGCACACACTTCATTGATTGTTGGACATTTCGGTGTAGGCAAGACGGTAGCGAATATCCAAAGGTATTGTTATTGGCCACGCATGATTGATAGTGTATTTCATTTTATGAAAGGATCTTTTTTGTCTGCAATAAGTAATCCTAGCAATAGGAAACTAGGATTGTACACTCCACTTCCAGTACCTTCACATCCTTGGGAGAATATCTCAATGGATTTTGTAGGACGTCTTTCAATGTCAAGGAAAGGTCATGATTACTTGTATGTAGTTGTAGATAGTTTCAGCAAAATGTGTCTTTTGATGCCATGTAAAAAAAAATTACAGCTAAGAAAACAACTCATCTTTTTTTCAAAATGTATGGGTTCATTTTGGTCTTCCTACTTCTATTGTAAGTGATCGAGATTCCCGGTTTGTTGGGAATTTTTGGTTAAAATTATGGGAAATGATGGACACTAAGTTGAAGAAGAGTGCAACCTTTCATACGCAAATAGATGGTCAGAGCAAGGTGGTTAGCAGGACAATCATTCATCTTCTGAGAGGTTATTTCAACAAACATTCCCAAGTTGTTGGATGAATAATTTCATTACATTCAACATGCATACAATAGGGCAAATCATTCTTCCACAAACACATTGCCATTTGAGGCATGTCTTGGGTACTTGCCAAGATCACCTTTGGACTTGATCTTTGAGAAAGATGTCACTATAGATGGTCATAGTGAGATAGATAAGGCAGGGAAGTTCATTGAGAAAATTTAGTTGGTACATCACACAGTGCAAGAACAACTTGAAAAGAGTCAAAGCAGCTACAAGGAAAGGGATGATAAACACCGTGTTGATCACGAATTCTAGGTTGGAGATGAATTTTGGTTATATATTAGCAAAGAAAGACTTAAAGGGGAAGGTAAAAAGCTTAAGCCAATTTGTTATGGTCCTTTTAAAATTCTAGAAAAGATTGGTAACAATTCATTTAAGCTAGATTTGCCTCCTTATATGCAAATATATTATGTCGGTAATGTTGAGAATTTGAGATTGTTTGAGTCTCATTTGATTGATGATCAAGGAGAGCATGTTCAACTGCCATCAATAAATGATTTCTCCCCATAATATCTTGATAAACTTCAGCAAGATCTCATACTTTATAAAAGAACCAGAACTTCAAGAAGAGGGAATGTCGAATACCTTAGAGTGGGACTCAAGGGACAAAATCCTTCCAAGGCCAAATGGATGGAGATTGAAAGGGTGAGGGAATTTTACCCTCACCTACTGAACAATTAATAGTATCTTTTGGGGTCCAAAAGGCTTCTAGTGGGGAGGAATGATCAGAGGCTCAGTATTAAGCTCAAAATGGAAGTGCTCATAAATGCTCCAAACCAGAACGGCCGCATAAAACTCGTCGCCAGGAATCTAATGCAATTTGTTTCATCAAAATTCGAATTCGGATGAGGAAGTTATGACATGTTATCCATTTGCTAAAACATCTAAAAAAATTTCATAATAGTGACATGTTGATGACATGGCAGCCCAATCAGCACTCCATGTATATTCAGGGAATATTCTCCTGTTTTAACCCAATGACACTGTGACAAGTGTCACAACCAGATTCACCAGTGAACTTTGGAGGTGAAATTTTTTTATAGCTATCCTAAGGTTGAAGGAGAATTTTTTTAGTTGTAATCATCCAACCAGGGTTGGACACGTGGTGTAGCCAGGGGCTGCCATGTGCCCCTTTGGTGGACCCATCCAACCGATGGTTATGCTGAAATTTTAAATTTCCGAGTTATGTCAAAGTCTTGACATATTTATGTATTTTGAGCTGAATTGTATTATTTGCAATCTAAGGTTTTAACTTTGGTGGGCGAACTTTTATGTGAAATGAAGACATTTTTATATAACCTATGGTTTTGAACCATATTATAGGTGGATTCTAATTGGGTCGAATATATATTATATACCCTAAAGTCTAAACCTTGACAGGTAGGCATATATATTTATACGGGCGGAAATTGTTTATAACCCAAATTTTATTTGACTAAGGGTTTGGTGTTATACGGTGGGACAAAATTATGGTGTTGGGGTCGGGGTCGAACCCACGACCTACCCCGTGCCATTACCACACCTAACCACCTCTTCTCTCTATTGGGTCTTAATCCACAAGGGTCGCCACTGCTATTTAAATATTGTCAGTTTCGATGACAGGGGTTCGGAGGGGGCCAACGCTGCAGGTCAGCCCCCTCCCATATGACTGTAGCGATGAAACCACAGGCGAAGCCAATTCAAATGGCGGAAGATTAACGTTAAATTAAACCATGTTTATTTCAATAATACTTGGGTTATGTTAATTAAGATCATATTATATTATTCGGATAAACACGCAGTTAATACGCGATTATCCATCATTAATTCATCTTAACTGCTAGGTAATCCTTGTTTAAAACTAGCGGCAGATTTAGCGACGGATCCAGAATTGGCAGAATCCACCAAAATAGAAAATTATCTAGAGTCTTCTCCAGATTTGGAGGAGAAATTGTAGGGAAATTTGTTTTTTTGCATAACTGCGCGAATTTTCGACCAATTTTGGCTCAGAAGAGTCATTATTGGTAGATTTTTATGTTTTGGACACATTGGAGTAGATTGCAAAGGAAATAGGAGACTTTTAACAACATTATTTGCATAATTGAGCTAATACAAAGGCCCATGCCATGGAAGCTAGACCAAGGAGATGTAGCCCAGGAGGTGTGAACTCCGTCACCAAAACAAAGTGTTATTGATTAAATTGTGATGCTTTGTTGTGTGTTTATATGTTGTTGTTCAAAATTTAGTTTCCATGCTTTTATGTTCAAGTTTTCAACTTAATCTCCCTAAATTTACTTTTCAATCAATCATAAGCACTTAAATAAACCCTTGTACAAGAAGCAAATTTTAGCACTTTTAATATAAATCTGAGGATGATATTATCACAACAAAAATAACAATCAAATTCAGATCAATGACACCAAATGAGGTGGTGTATTTCCAACTCCCACCTTTGTCAACTTCTTATCTTCTTGGATCTTCCAAATTCTAGGCATTGGATAATCTGCTTCGAAACCGAGCTGCCACTCTCACTCTTTTGAAAGATAATCTCAACCAAACACAAAAATGGATGAAGCAATGGGTTGATCAACATCATTCAGTAAGATCTTTTCGACTAGGTGACCAAGTGTTCCTTTGACTCCAACCTTATAAGAAAATGCCTGTTTAGAAAAGGGCTTCCAAAATTTAGCTCCAAAATTTTATGGGCCTTATCAGGTGGTTCAAAAAATTGGTTCTCTCACTTAAAAACTAGCATTGTTGGCCACTTCCAAACTCCACCCCGTCTTCCACGTCTCCTGTCTCAAGAAATTCATGGGACACAAATGTACTATTTATACCATCTTACCTGAATTGGACAAGGAAGGATCTATTTGGCTCCAGCCATAATAGGTCCTGGATTCCAAGGAACAAAATCTCTGTGGACGCACTATCAAGGAAGTCCTCATCCAGTGGAAAGGAAAATTACCAAAATATGTGACATGGGAACCAACAACTATTATGCAGAAATTTTTGCAGCTTTAGCCTTGAGGACAAGCCTGTTTCTAAAAGGGAAGGGCATGTTAGGGTCCAACCATAACCCATTTATTAATGAAATAATCCCAAGAGGCCTTGTAAGGGTCATAATTAGTTAGTATAATAAATAAATCTCGTAAGCATTGTAATTGGTTGACCTGCATAATAAGAAAGGGACCACAATTAGCTATAATGGGCCATAGTTAATAAATAAAGTGGCTAACCCGTAATATGTAAGGGACCACAAGTAGTTAGGGTTTTGGGTCTCAAGTAACTCTATAATTTAAAATATAGTAAATAAATTCTTGTCTTGTGTTATGTAATTGAGTGTTTCTCTACTGAGGTTTCCCCCTCGAAGAGGCAAGTGAAAAAAAATTGTTGCAGATCTTAATAAAATATTTATATTGTTCTCATCTCATTGTGTTATTTTTCTATGGTATCGCTAGCATATTCACCCTTCTGATATTTTTTGTTGTTCAAGAATATTACACAAAGGGATATTTCCATCTGGAACCTCTGTACATTCTAATTGAAGGCAGATCATGCTCCAAACCGAACAATCGAACAAGTCAAGGTGCAATGGAAACAATTTGGACAAGAGGAAGCCACATGGGAGATGGTTGAGAAAATTAAGGTGTTATACCCATTTTTATTTGTTGGGTAAGAAAATGTAAATATGATTGTAAATATAATTGAGAATAAGAGCTTTGTATATCTATAGCTCTTATAGATAATTTGTGTATTGATATATTGAACACCGAGGATAGTGTTCCTCTAAGGGGGTGGGGTCTGTGATAACCCTTTTGTTAACATTATTGTAAATATTATTATCACTTGTAAATTCATGTACATGATTCCTAATTAAAAATAAGGATGATTGACTGAGATGGGACATGGACTCGGAGGTCTATAAGAGGCGGGGTTGCTTGTAAGCAAAAAATGCATTTAAGTTGTCACCAAATTCCTTATTTGTAGAGATGGGCCTGTTGCAAGTAGTTAATGGAAGGAATGGGATCTTGATCAGAGGGAAAGTATGTAGGTCCCCTCGTGGACCGTGTGAAATATTCAACATGCAAGAGCATTCAGGTCAGATAAGACAAGAAAAAAAAGGGAAAGTGATTGAGGAGGGGGGACACGTCGTGTAGGAAAGGCATATGAGAATTCAATTGAGCTTAGAGGCTCTGATGGTAGCCAAGATAAGAAAAAACGAGAGAGCTTGCTAGTTGAGAATAAAAAAACTATGGTTGTGTTCTTACGACCAATAAAACCATTAGAGATTGTGATAGTTTAGAACCTCTAAGAGGTTAAGGAACCTGAAACTAGTGGGTTGATAACACCTTGTGTAGCCTTTGGGGGGGGGCGTGGAGAACATGGGTGGAAGCACCATTGAGAATTTGTTCATAAGTGCACTCTCATTCCCACAGGAGTAATGTAATTGAAAAACCTCCTTGTTATTTATCTCTGTCTCCAAGAGCGAATTGATTCTCCATGTGTTATACTCGAAACCCCATGAGATGTTTCGGTTAATGCATTAAAATCCACTAAGGTGCAACGACTGGGATCTCCTACGAAAACTTCACCGTAAGACCCTGAATCCAACTCGGGGGTGGTTGAATGCAAGAAAGAGTGCAATGTAGTTGTCAAAAAATGTAACAATAATTTCTCAATTTGATTTTGCCTTGGTTAAATTGGGAAAATTCGAATTTCCACATCAACAGACAACTTGGATGCAGTTAACTTGTGTGACATGGCTTATGTCACCAGGTTACTCAGTAAATTTGAGTTGAAGGAGTTAGAATTCAGTTGAGCATGTGTAAATGCTAATTTGTAGCAATCAAGATCAGTTATCTTAGGTTGTTTTCAGTTAAACAACCTAGTGGAAGGCCAATTAAGTAGTGGGACTTTAGTCAAACTCATTGATAATCTAGTTAACTAATTCATCAACTCAAAATATCTATTAAATGCAAAGAATTCGAGTTCCCCGGGCTTGATGGAGATTCCAAGGTAGTGTAACATCAGTTGTAGAGTAGTCTTGAGTTTACGGGTGTTGCGTGCAATCAGATGATCAGCCTACAAAATTACACAATCCGTTTTGGATAAATTCCTAAATAATAGAGGTCTAATTTCTCAAGGAAAAACACAATGAAATAGGAGCTCAAGGAGAGGCAAAAATTGACTAAGTCTAGATCAGAGCTTCTTAGTGAGTAGAGAGATAGGTTATTCACTTGTAGGTTGTGCTCGGTTGAGCAAATCAATTGTCATACATATATATTCATCAGATTAATGCAAGCAAACATTGGGGTTTTTAGTAGATTTCTTTCCCAAGGAAAAAATATTGTGTGCATCTGTGTTATTTATTATTGCATGTCTGAAATTATTGTTCTAGATTATGAATTAATTTCCGCAGAGCAGTAGAGTAGGATTGTGTCTTATGATTTTGATTAAAATTTCATGAGCAATTGCATATCTACAACATAATTTCTACATGGTATTAGAGCAGGAGTCACATTAGAGCAGAATCAAATTTGTTTCTCAGGACGTTCGAATTTGAATTTCAGTGCAATAGGGTCTCCTCGGAACTAAGAAGATGGCCTTCAATGGGTTGAGGCTAGAGTATTCCTTGGAAGACAACTCTTATTTTATCGCATGGAAGGATCGCATGGAGGCAGTATTAGATGACAATGGATTTCTAGAATACATCAAGATGGATGTTGCAAAACCAGTGGGATCTGATGCTCAGAATATTTCTCAGTGGAAGAAAGATGTAGCTAAGGCAAGGTGTAATATCCCAAAAGGGAGAATGCAGTAATACAAAAACACAATAATTGAAATTGCAGTAGAGTAAACATTTAATCTAAATACACCATAAAATAGATAGAAATAGTTGAGCCATTTTATTAACAAGAGGTGGATATAAAGTACAACAATGCTCAAAATACGAGACACTCAAGCTAACGAGATGGCCTAGAATGACCCTGAACTGATCCCACAAGAGGGACTGCTAGACTGCTAGACTGCTGGAAGGAAAACTGCACTGTCCTTGCTGCAACTGCTGGGACTACAACTTCCGGCAAAATGTAAAGTTAGATCTAGGCATTTTGGGAGCTCCGATGATGTTGAAACTTTAGATTTGGTCTCTATGATGGATACCCAAGATAACCCAGAAAGGATTTTCCATATCTAGCAATCTAGGAAAATCACCCTCTTAGGGCTTCACTATACAAGTGCTGGGTATGTAGATCTACTGCATAATCTGATCAAATATGGCTACAATGTGATGTACAATCAGATCTATGCAAGAAGGGTTGATCCCTTCACTAGATCCTCAAGCTAGAAGCTCAAGATATAGCTCCTCTATCCTTCTCCACTAATTGCAGCTGCTGCTACACAATTGCTGCCAAAAACCGCGCTGTCAATGATGGAGGCTCTCTAGCCTGGTTCTAGATGCTACAATGTAGCTCAAGAATGATGGAAATAATATTCCCAAGGTGAAGCAATGGTCCCTCACAGTATTTCCAGCTGAAATACTAGAGACTTCTCTCCTCCAATGGATCTACAAGACTGGATTGTGCAATCCTTGATGGGACTGTTGCTGCATGGAGGTATGATAAAATGGCCTGAATGCTGGATATGAATATATAGATCCTGGAAGGCTGAAAATGAAGCACAAGGTGAAAGGATGAATCCTCCACCGGTTTCCTATCAGAAGTGCTAGAAACAACATCGGCCTCTCAAAACCTGATGCAAGAATGCGTTATTCCTGTGGCTGAATGAGCATATGAGAGTGGTATGAATATGGCACCAATAATTGATGATGAATGGAGCTCAATAGAAACCTTCCCATAGTATTCACTTGAAGTCGCCTGTGGGTAAGGGTGGGATTTCCGCTCGGAAACACCCTGTGCTAAACAACATTGCAGACTTAGCTAAACAGAATAAGTGTGCATAGAAATTTCACATGACAAATCTAGATCTAAATAGATCATAAATAATAATACAAAGCCTTCCTTCTATTGTGCCTTCATCTTCATTGTATAGATTTTGAGGCTTCCATAGCCCTGGCCCACCTCATAATTGCATTGTACATGTGGCCACTAGCCTCTATGAAGACTGCGTTGTCTCTCCATGATCTCCATCATGTTTTGCATTTAATTCCCACTCTCTCGATCATGTGTGCATTAGATGCACCACTTTCTCCACTATCTCATCATAAGTGCTTTATGATCTTACTTTGAATGCACTATGATCTCAGTTGACCTCCTCCAAGATCCTCATGATTTTACATTAAAGATCCATGATCTCCACTCTTCCTTCGTTTAAGAATTTGCTCCACTACTCCATAATGTAGATCTAGATCTGAAATATCCACCTACACACATCAAAAGTGGATTTTATTCATCTATGGGGTTCGTGGGTCCCTCCACCCTCTTATTTACTTAATTAATTATGAAAATTACGAACTCTAATATTCCAATTATCTTGTGGAAAATTGGGAATATTACACAAGGAGAATAATATTGGAGGGAGTATGGGACCACATTGTCACCAATCTCCATGGGAAAGAAACTCCTTATGCAATATGGTAGGCACTTACAGATCTATTTCAGAATAGCAGCGACCATAGGAAATTGGCACTCAAGGATAAACTTTGAAATATCAAGATGCAAAAGAATGACCCTATTCAACAGTATCTGAGCAGGTTCACACAAGTTCATGATGAGCTTGCAGGCGTTAGTGTTACTATTTCTTATGATGACTTTGTAAGGCTAGCCCTTTTGGGCCTTCCCAAGAGCTAGTATAACTATCAAGATTCAATGAATGGGAGGGAGAAACTACATATTTGTGAGCGCTTATGGTTTGATTTAGTAGAGGAAGAAATAAGGCAGAATACGAGAGATGGGACTTCATCCAAGGGTGAGGATGAAGAAAAATTTGCATTTTCTGTAAAGGAAAAGAAGGGAGAAGAGAACAAATCTCAATCCAAACTAGAATCCAACCAAGGGGGAAAGAAGAAATATTTTCCCAAAATTAAATGCTTCCATTGTCATGAATTCTAGCATTATCCCACGAAGTGTCCACACAAAAGGGTAAGCAAGAAGACCTCAAGAAGAGCAGTAGGTGAAGCCTTGGCTTCACAATTCGAGCTTGACTTTAACCTTGTCACATGCATGTCCAACACAGTGATGAGGAGCGTGTGGTACTTGGACTAAGGTGCATCGTTCCACATGACAGGGTGTAGAGACTTTTTCAGTGACCTAGAAGAAAAATATTTGTAGATGCACATCGATATGGGAGACAATGGAAGTTATAACACAACCGTGGTTGGTACAATAACCTTTTTGAGGGAGTTGGGATCCCCTCTCAGGCTCAAGGATGTCATGTTCATTCCAGGCCTAAAGAAAAATCTCATCTCTGTTGCAATTTTGGAATACCATGGCTATGATGTGATCTTCAGCAAAGTAAATGCATTCTTGAGACACATAGCCACAAGATAGATGAAGTAGATTTGGGTTCATGTGAAGAAAATGTATAATATAGATGTGGAATACTATGTTTCATTAAGCACAAAGTCGGAGAAGGTGAAAATTCGCGATGTCAGTGAATTTTGTACAAAAGATTTGGCCACTTGCATCATGGCGCCCTGAAGATTATGAAGAAAAATACCACAGGCCTCCCCAAAGGAGCACTTGAGAAGCAATATGTATGCAAAGGATGTAATTTGGGTAAGCACACAAAATCCACATTCCACGATCGGGATAAAAAAGCACGTGCATTGCTAGAAAGGATCCACTCTCATGTTTTTGGAATTTCTCGACAACATCCACTGTCAAACAAAAATATTTTTTCATTATTATTGATGACTTCTCACAGAAGTGTTGGATATTCTTCATGCAGAAGAAGGATGAAACATTCTCCAAGTTCATAGAATTCAAGGCATTGGTTGAGAAAGAAATTGACAAGAAGGTGACGGATCTCAAGAGCGATAATGGAGGTGAGTAAGTGTCGAATGAATTTAAAAATTTATATGAAAAAGAAGGCATTCGACGAGAGTTTACAACACCCCACAACCCATAGTAGAATGGGGTGGTTGAGAGAAAGAACCGTAGCATTGTGGGAGCAACGAGGGGGGGATGTTGCATTACCAAGGCATACCTTTGCATTTGTGGGCCAAGGAATTCAACAAAATAGCCTATTTGCAGAACCAGAGTCCTTTATTGGGTTTTTGGCATGATTACACCAGATGATGCTTTCTCGGGGAGAAATTCAGATGTGTCACACTTCAGGATTTTGGAGACTCTATTTACTGCCATGTATCCGAAGAATCAAAGAAGAAGCTTGAGTTGACAACAAAATTGGGGGTATTCATGGGTTACATTGAAAACTCCCCACAACTACCTTGTGTACTTGTCATCCCTTAGACTGAAAATTGTGTGAAAGGATGTAAAATTTGACCAGGAGAAAGCAATGTAGTGCTCTCTTGAGAGGGATATTCAGATCCCACCAAAAGAGGAGCTTTTAGCTCCAAAGGAGGAGCCTCAGGAATTTTTTGAGCAGCGAAAAATTGAGGAGCATAAAGTGGAGACAACCACTCTAGTAGAACCATCCATATAAGGGAGGAACATAACTAGGGAAGCTGAGAGACTTGTGTAGGATGTGAGGGAGAATGTGGGTGATCCTTCAAATTTGTGCAGGCATAGAAGGTTTCCTGATCGGTACACTGGCTACATGGCTCAAGTAAGCTTTATAGCAACCTATGTGGTTTGATGCAATGATGGAGGAATAAAAATCTATTGTAAAGAAAAGTGTTTAGGAAGTGGTCCCAAGACCAATAGTTAAATAAGTTGTGGATGGATCTTCAATGTAAAACATGCAATAGACGGAAGCATGCAAAAGTACAAGGAAAAATTTGTGGCCAAGGGGTACTCTCAAGTTTAAGGAATTAACAATGAGGATACCTTTTCTCCTGTAGAAAGGTACTCATCCATTAGATTGATTCTTGCTATGGCTGCACAAATGGGGTGAAAGATCCACCAGATGGATGTAAAACAACTTTCCTTAATGGATTTATTGAGGATGAGGTGTACATCGAGCAAATAGGAGGCTTTTATACTTTTGATAGAGATTCTCATGTGTGGAGACACAAGCGAGCGTTGTACAGTCTCAAACAAGCACCCCATGCTTGGTACACTGAGATCAATAGCTATCTCACTAGTTTGGGCTTCACCAAAAGTGAAGTGGATGCAAGCCTCTATCATATATTGGTAGAAGTTAAATTGCTCATAATTTTCTTATATGTCGATGATTTAATTTTAACTGGTGATGAAAATTTGATCAGGTCTTGCAACGAGGACCTTGCAAGAGAATTTGAAATGAAGGACATGGGTCTCATGTACTACTTCCTTGGCTTGGAAGTATGACAAGGCGATGGGGAACTATTTGTATCTCAATCAAGGTACGCAAATGATATGCTACAAAGATTCCACATGGAGAGCTACAAACCCATGGAGACACCTCTAGCGATCAACTAGAGGAAGGAGGATGCCACCTCAGGTGAGGAATTAGATGCTACCATTTATCGAAAGCTAGTGGGTTCACTGATATACCTTGTGAACACATGACCAGATATGTGCTATGCAGTCAACCAACTGAGCCAAGCTATGGTTAGGCCAACCAAATTATTTTGGAAGGAAACTGAGTGATGATCCCCATCATTAGACATATTTGGAGGGGTTAATGGTCACCTTTCTGCCTTCTTAGATCTCTTTTTCTTGCATTATTATTATTATTTGGTTTTATGATGCTAGTATAGGTGGTAATTAAGGCTAACATACTCCGAGTGCCTAATATGAGGTTGGGGGCAGAAAATCATGATTTATTAAGCATTTTTATCAGGATTTTATCATAAAGACTTGGAGGAGACAAAAAGGAGAAATTATTGGAGGATTTTCCACCCTCCTTAACTCTCAAAGGCAGCCAAAGGATCCCAACGATTCTCTCCAACAATTCGAATTCCAAAGGCAACCAAAGGATCCGCAAGGATTCTTTCCAGCAATTCAAATTCCAGTGGCAGCCAAGCACTCAATGTTTGTTTACTTTGAGTCAAGTGGACTCAATCACTATTTTCTAGGGAGTTGTTGATAACTGCCCTATAGAATAAATAGAGCAGAGCTAGAGCTAGGAAGAGTTAGTCAATTCCAGTCGATTCTAGTTGAAACTTTGTTGCAAGCTATTAAAATTTATATTTGACTCAGTGATCAAACTTTTAGAGATGTATACGGTTATTCTTTTATGAAATGAGCACACTAATTTCATTCAACTAATTTAAGTTTCAGAGAGCTAGGCTCGTGGGTTAGGGCCCAATCCATGTGCCTCAGCTTCTCTGCTGCTTTCATTCTTTCCTTTCTGTCATTGAGTTAGTTTTTCTTCTACCATTTAGCTAGATCTGCTCCTGATAGTTTCATTGCTGCTTAGTCTTTGCTTTTAGTTTTTTGTTGTAGTTTTTCATTTGGTTGTGAATAATAGAATATAAAAAAACCAAGAAAAGCTGTGGATCAAGACCCCCTTCTCATCTCTGTCAATAGAGCTCGAGGAGGGCGAACCTTCCCACAGGCCCAAAAACTGGTTTCTGTTTACTGTTTCTGAGGTTAAAGGTAGAGTTTCATTACCATTTTTCAGCCTTCCTTTGCACTGTATTTTTATGCATTTGTCTGTTTCTTTGTGCATAAGTTAGCAGGATTAATTGCAGGGATCATTGTTAAAATCCAGAGCAGCTCTGAGGCGCCTCCCGCTTCATTTTCCCTCTCTGCCTTCACAACCTGAACACTTTTTCTATGCTTCCATTTCCTCCTTTGCCTCTTATTTGCAACTACTGCACCCACCTTTTTCCCTAAATGCACTTCAGCCCTTCGGCCTACCTTATTCCTTGGTTTTTATATTCACGGTTACCCTTTTTAACGTAGAACATGTAAAAACCATTCGAAAACCATCAAAAACTCGACCTTCGCCTTCCTCCTCGAAATCCCTGCTACCGTACTTTGCATTTCGGACTCCACATGGTTTAAGTTGTTCCCGTTAACACTTACCGCTTCATGACGCCTATTGCGATATTCACCACATCGCAAATCACTCACCACAACCTTTTCCCTTGTTTCCTTCAACACTTACCGCTTCCGAACACCGATGCGATATTTCCGCCGCATCACATATCTCTCACCACAACCCGCAACATTTTCCTTTGTTTCCTTCAACACTTACCGCTTCTGAACGTTGATGCAATATTTCTTCCGCATCGCACATCGCTCACCACAACCCACAACATTTCCCTATTTTCTTTAACACTTACCGCTCCAACTCTACGATATCTCGATTATGATATCGGCCCCACCTCCATGTCAGCACTCCGCATCGCACATCACAAATCGCATTTTTTTGTTCTTTCTTTAACACTTACTGCTCCAACTCTGCGATATCACGATTGTGATATCGGCCCCACCTCCACTTCACAACTCTGCATCGCACATCGCAAATCACATTTTTTTTTCTTTTCTTTTTTAACGCTTACCACTCCAATTTTTCAAAGTTGCGATTGTGATATCGCATATCGCAACCTTTGCCTCCATCGAATCTCCGTCATCGTATATTTCACATTATTCCTCTCCAAACCCATTTATGTTCCATATTATAAGGTTTTATAAGGTTTAAACCCCCGCTTTCCACTTCTAAGCCTCATTTCATGCATTAAGCCCTCCATTAGCCTCTTTAGCCTGTTTCTTTCCTCTAAGATGTAAATCAACATTTTCTCAATCAGAATTAAGTCATGGAAAGTTTAGCTGCATGGATAGAAGCATGGTATATAGAGCATAAGTTAAGTACGGTGTGTTCAACCGATTGGCCAAATTTAAGTGCAATTGAAATTAGTTTCCCTTCTGCAATTTCTTTTCAACAATTTAATTTAGTTTCTTTTATGTCATTTCATTTATGCACATTAAATTAGTTTCATTTTCGTCATTTACTTTCTGCAAATTAAGTTAGTTTCCTTTCTGTCATTTCCTTCTAGAAATTTACTTTCCAGTTCTTATCATAGTTTAAAAAATAGTACCCTTTCGTAAAGCAGAAGAGGATGACATGAACAGATTGCATATTTTGTGTATATACAACTGTCACCTCCAAGTTTGTACGAACCTCGGGCTGATAAAGTAAAGTAGGGTAGCCCATGGGAGTTGTAGCACACTTTGTGAAATACCAGGGCTCACCACTTTTTGGCGTTGTTGCTAGGGAGTTGTCTATTAGATGCTTTGATTTTGTTTTTAGCATTCTTTTCTGCTTTCTTTTCTTTCATGTCATTTTATAAATATTGAAAAAACTATATAAATATCTAATTACATGCCTTGTAGGACTAGGAATACTCAAAGACAAACCTTACCTAAAACCCTCACATCACCTCCTGGACACCCTTCGCTCTTCTTCAATGGCAGTGAGAGTGAACCCCTCTAGGAGAGCCTTCTGAATATTTTGAGGGTTCTATTGGGGAAGAAGAAGAAGACCTCGTTTCAACTGAGGGACCTGCTTCACCTATGTTAACCATGGATGGGATCCAGAGAGCCTTTCCCATAAGAGAGGAAGATGGGGAAACTAAGATGAAGAAGATTAGCCCCTCATATCTTCCATGCTTCCATGGACTTACCTCTGAGAACCCTAACACATTCATATTTGAATTGGCTGTTGTTTGTAGGACTTATGACTACACCTCTGATGATCAGAAGTTGAAGCTATTCCCATCCACCCTTAAGGATGCAACCTTGCGCTGGTTCATGGGTCTGCCTGGGGATAGCATCACTACCTGGGAAAAAATGTAAGAGACCTTCAACAACAAATACAAAGACTACTGTAGGTCCAAGGAAACTAAGGATGATATCTTTAGGATGACTCTAGGGACAGATGGATTCTTAGAGGACCATGAAGAGAGGTTTCAACTGAACTGTAAGGGATCCAACTATATGCTTGATCCTGACTCACTTAAACTTGTACTTCTTAGAGGGATCAATGAAGAGATGATAGAAACCTTGAATATGCTATCAGGAGGAGATATCTACCAACAACCCTATGAAGAAATCAAAACTGTCTTCTAGAACCATTCTAGGACATTTAGGAAGAAGGGAAGAGCTAGCCAAAGTACATCCAATACCCTTTCCTCTTCCACCTTCATAAAACATGAGATTTGAAATATGATAGAGGACTTCAAGAGTGACATTTTGCACACCTTTTCTTTGCAAATGGACACAATGTACTTCAAAATGAAGTAAGAGGAAGAAAAGAGAGCCCTGGCCATCTTTATGTCCTAGATGTACCAGGAAGCACCCAAGAAATGAATGTCCACTGAATGTCATAGAGGTTTGATTAGTCTATGAGGAGAAACATGCCATAGAAAAGTGTCCCTCCTTACCTGGACTTAGGATTGTATATCAAGGTGGGGAAGCAATGTCAGAGCAATTCTATTTCATCAACCAGAAAATTCCTCAAGGCCCTCGGCCATATCAACAAGGTATTCAAGGTGCACCTTACTCTTACTATGATATCAATCATAGAGCACCCATGCAACCTTGATACACCCCCACTCCTCCATCATGGTCTACACCTCCTACTTGGCCATACAATCCTTCATATCATCCTCAGCCAGTAAACCAATCATTCCAGCAGTATGTTCCACAATAACCTCAGTGGAACAATCCATCCCAAGGGTGGAGGCCTCAACAAAATCAACCACGTGCTCTAATGCCTCCACCCCAACCTCAACCTCAGATTACTCATGTTTCTCCACATAGGCTACCTATACCTGCACAACCCAATCCGAACTTGAACAACAGACAGGCACAATAGGCTCCGGGTGGAGAAACATCCTATCTAGCTTATGCTGTGGAGATACAGAAGATTAATCTCAGGTCGAGAAGAGTAATCCCATAAAACCATCCCCCATCTCCATCTGTAGGGTTTCAAGAGGAAAAGGAAGAAGGTAACTCTCAGATCCAACAACCTCTTTTTCCTGAGTGCTTGATCCACCCTAGTCAGCACACCCCTTAGGAGACTGAACTCCTGGGAGAATTGGAAAATTTGTGTGTAAATATACCACTTCTCCATGCCATTAAGGATGTCCCTATCTACAATAGCCTCATCAAAGAAAATTTCTTTAAGAAACCTGAGAGAAGGAAGAAAGATACCCCCACCATCAATGTGGTAGGACAACTGTCTAACCTAATGCTAGGAAGGGTGATATTTCCAAAGTACCTGGACCCTGGTATTCCAGTTGTTGATGTGCATGTAAATGGTGTCATAGTCCCCAACACTCAGATTGATCTAGGGGCTGCCATCAATGTCATGACCAAGGAAACTATGTTGAAACTTAATCTCCAAGGGACTTTGAGGAAAACCACAACAGTTCTGCAACTTGCAGATCGGTCCATAGTAACTCTGGAAGGAATTGTTGAGGATGTTATGGTTACCATTGACTCTTGGGAGTATCCTACAGATTTCCTGATCCTGCAACCAAAAACCAAGTTCAATGGTTATCCCCTCATCTTAGGGAGACCTTGGTTAGCCACTGCAGATGCTTATATTAGTTTTCGGGCCAGAAACATGACTATAAAAAATGGCCCTTTGTCTAAAAAACTAGTGTTATATCCTCCAGCCCAACCTTCCATTGATCATGATCTCCCTATATGGTTGGAGGATGAAGAAGATGAGTTATATAACACTTCCCCTATTTGTACCGTAGATTCTATTCTTAGAGGGGGGTAGCTTGATGAAGATGAACTCATCGACCATGCCATTCAAAACCAATCCTTCACTAACATTCATCTTGAAACTTTAGTCAAAGAGTCTGAAAGCCAACCTTGGATGGAAGTGCACGTAGTTGAGTCAAACCCTGAAACCACCAAGGCTATTGAGTTTGGCCCATCCAGATCTCTGAAAATCAACCCAAACCTCTCGAATGAAGAAGAGAAACAAATATGCCAGCTTTTGACAAAGAATCTAGAAGTGTTTGCTTGGGATTACAAGGACATGAAAGGGGTGCATCCTTCAGTGTGAAAACATCATATTTACATGAAAGAAGGATGCAAGCATGTGAGACAACCCCAAAGAAGGATGAAACAAGCTCTGAAGGACATAGTCAAAGAAGAGCCACAAAACTATTGGATGCAGGGTTCATATATCCTATATCCAACAGTGAGTGGCTATCCCATCTTGTCCTAGTCCCAAAGAAGAATGGGAAGTGGAGAATTTGTGTCGACTATCGAGAAATTAACAAAGCCACCAAGAAAGACCATTTCGCTTTGCCCTTTATAGAACAAGTCCTGGATGGCCTTGCGGGGAAGAAGTTCTTTTCCTTCTTAGATGGGTTCAGTGGGTACAATCAAATTTAAATCAACCCTGAAGACCAGGATAATACTACTTTCACCTACCCTTGGGGTACCTTCTCTTATAGAGTCTTACCCTTTGGGTTGTGAAATGCCCCAACTACCTTCCAAAGAGATGTCCTGAGCATATTTTCTGAGTTAATCCATGACTCTGTCGAAATATACATGGATGATTTCACACCATACTAGGATGACTTCCAGGAAACTATCTCCAATTTGGGTAAAGTACTAAGAAGATGCATTGATATGCATCTATACTTGAGCCCAAAAAAGTGTGAATTCCTGAAGAAAACAGGGGTTGTGTTAGGACACTCCATATCCCAAGCAGGAATACAGGTAGACTTGAACAAAATCACTATCATCAAAAGGGTACCTGCTCCTCAAAAGCAAAAAGATATCAGGAGTTTCTTAGGCTTAGCTGGTTACTATAAAAGGTTCATCAAATATTTCAGCAAGATGTCTTCCCCATTATTTGGTTTATTGGCCAAATATTCTAAGTTTATTTGGTCTGGTCCTTGTCAAGAGGCTTTCGAGCTTATTAAGAGAAATTTTACTATTGCACCCATCCTCTGAAGTCCAAATTGGACTCTGCCTTTCCACATCCATACTGATGCATCCGAAAAAGCTGTAGGTTCAACATTAGGAAAATTAGAGGACAAAATCCCTTATGCCATTTATTTCATCATCAAGAACTTGTCCAAGGCAGATCTAAATTATATTGTTACTAAGAAGGAGATGTTAGCCATTGTCCATGCCTTAAACAAATTCAGGCATTATGTAACTGGATATCTGACCTTTGTTCACACTGACCATGAATCCATCAAGTATTTAATGAACAAACCGGATGTTAATGCTAGAATAATTAGAAGTTTGTTACTTTTGCAGCAATTTTATTTGAATATTGTTGATAAACTTGGAAAGGAGAATGTTGTTGCAGATTTTTTGTCCAGGTTAGCTCTCCCTGCAGGTGAAGAAGGAATGGTGGATGACCAACTGCCAGATGATCATCTCTTTGCTATATCAGCTCTCTCGCCATGGTTTTCTTATATAGCCAACTACTTGGTTGTTGGGAAACTCCCTCCTAATCTTTCATTCAGGGAGAGGAGCAGAATCATCAGAAAAATTTCCCCTTTCACATGGATTTGGGGAAACCTTTTCAAGCTAGGCCTTGATCAAATCCTAAGGAGATGTGTGATGGAGGAAGAAGTTTTTGATATCCTCTCTGCATGTTATGATAGCCCATGTGGAGGCCACTTTGCTGCAAAGATAACTGCTTACAAAGTTTTGCAGGCAGGATACTATTGGCCTATCCTTCATCAAGATTCCAGAAGATACACCAGCAGGTGTGACCAGTGCCAGAGGATGGGGAAAATCACACAAAGGGATGAAATGCCTTTGCACCCTCAGGTGGCTCTTTAGCAATTTGATAAGTGGGGCATGGAATTTTTTGGACCTATCGATCCATCATCCGGACAAAATAAGTATATCATAGTCTGCACTGATTACCTAACAAAGTGGGCTGAAAAAAAAGTAGTGAAGGTAGCAACCGAGGAGAAAGTAGTAGAATTTCTGAGGGAGAATGTGTTTTACAAGTTTTGGTACCCCAGAGAAATGGTCACTGATCAGGGAGCACAATTCACCTCTCACCTCATTGAGAATATTTTGAGGAAGCACAAGATTAGGCATAGAACTTCTACTTGCTATCACCCTCAAGTGAATGACCTAGTAGAAGTAACTAACAAAGCCTTAGAGAGCATCCTCACCAAGGTTGTGAGCAGCAACAAAAAATATTGGGTAGACATATTGGTAGAAGCTACTTGGGCCTACAACACTACTTGGAAGACAACAACGAGATTCACTCCTTATGAACTAGTCCATGGTAAGAAGGCTCTAATTTCAGTTTAGTTTGAATTCAATACCTTAAGAGTGGCAGTTGAAGTAAATCTAGATCTATCGAATGCCAAAAAAGAGAGGTTTTTGCAACTAAATAGATTAGATGAGTTCATAATGCAAGCACTTCTTCACACGGAGGTAGTTCAGATGCAAAGGAAGGTTTGGAATGACAAGAACATCAAACAAAATACCTTCCAAGAAGGAGATTGGATGTTGTTGCATGATTCAAGGTTTAAAGATTTTAAAGGAAAGCTGATGACAAGAATTTTAGGACCTTACACAATGGAAAAATGTTTTGATAATGGCACAGTTCAAATCAGAACCATAGATGAGGAAGGAATCCCCTTGTTTGTCAATGGTCACACGCTTAAAATTTACAAGAAGCCTTTGTCAAAGGAAGAGTTCATAAATTCAATAAGCATAGAGGTGTATGTGATGGGAAACTCCATAGTTTCCCACACCTCTTGAAAAAAAAAGAGCAAAGGTCCATGGGTGAAAAACCTCTCTGAGGCATCCAAGGAAACTTTTTGGGTTGAAAACCTCCATGGAGGCAGCCCACTTTCTTTCAAAAAAAAAGAAAAAGAAAAAAACAAATAAATTACATCTATATCTCTGTTTTCTGTGTTTTTTGTTTTGCAATTCATTAATGATTTCTGGAAACATAGGGAAGCATTCATATTCTTCTCCTTTCTTCTGTTTTACCATCCATCCCATCATTCACTCCATTCATTTTCATAACTTCCTCCATCACCTCCATACACCACATTCCTCCATTCCTAAGTACAATGTAGCAAGGAAAGAAAGACATAGACTGCTACAGACATCAGGGAATTCCTATAGTGCAGACATCTATTCTTGAACATCAAGAAAAACAAGGGAGGAGCTCATGAATCAGACCCTAGGAAAGATAAGAGTGCCACCCATGGCATCTGGAGCATCCCCACGCAACATCTCCAGCAAGAAGAAACAACAAGGAAATATCAACAGGTCACTCAAAGAGCTACTCACTCTGAGAACAGGAAAAAAGTGAAGAACGCAGGAAAACCCATATAAATTCTTCTTCTAATAGAATATTCAATTGATGAATTCCAAGACGAAGACCCTTGACTTAGACTCCTTCAAGGTCAAGTCAAATTATCTCCTTGAAGTGCTCTCTCAATCCAATTCAAACTTTCCTTTTAGCTTCTTTCACTTCACCTTTGACCTATAATTCAGATCTGTAATATTGACCATAATTTTGGCCCTTTCTACCTTCAACCTTCGACCTTATGTAATTTTTGGCTTCTCTACAACTTCCTACAATCTTGCACGTGTGGACTTATGAGGAAAAAATTGAGAGGTTTATCTCCTTCTCTTGGGATATAGTCTTCCTTTTGTGAAATTTTTTGAATTTACTAAACAAAAACATACTATTAAATTCTTCATTTACATCTCCTACTTACATAAGTTATATATCTGAAAACTTCAACATTAACATCAAAGTAAATAAATTAACAACCTCCACATGCAGATATAAACTAAATAACATGCATAATGACAAAGCGACACGCATGGATTTTCTGGACAAATGTCCCTGGAAAAACCCAATGCGGGAAAACTGGTGCTGCTAGCTTCTAGAGGGTTTTATTATTAAACATATTTTAATTACAAAAAATTTGGGCACCAAACTAGTTAACCTGACACAGAAAAATAAACGACAACAATACCTCTATCTGGAGACAGAAAAATTCACTGATTCACACCGTCAAACGGGATTTATAGAACTCAGCCCTTTTCCGACCTCTGGAAACCCCAACGCTGCTTTGAAGCCTTCTGCATCAGCCTTTGCGCTGATCAGGAAGGTCCTACGTCACCCTAGACTAGGTTACGCTGCCCCTGCACTTCCCCTTTTGGGCCTGCGTCAGCCCTCCTGGCCTTCTACTGCCTCTGTACTGCTCCTGCTGGGTCTGTGTCAACTCTCTTGGCCTCCTGTTGCCTCTATGCTACCCCTGCTAGGCTCTCGGCTGCTCTGCACAACTGCTTCTTTTGCGCTGCTATGTATTGCTCCTTCTCTTCCCTTGTTGTACTCTTGGCCTGGGACTAGACCATCCCCCTCGCCAATATTTCCCCTCGCTGCAGCTAAAACACTCTGAAATTCTTAGCAAACCATGCCCTAGAATTCTAGCTTAGCTTCAATGCTCTTCTAGTATGTATGTTCTCCAACTAACCCCAAGTCCTCTTCTTATACTTTTCTCGTTGAAACATCAATGGTCATGATCTAATATTGAATCGACGACTAAGATTAGAAGATGCTTGATCCGTGTCACTTAAGTCATTCTCATCACATGTTTACTTTAATTATCTTTAATATTTTAATTTTCCAAAGTTAGACTTGGGGTCCTTAATTAAAAATATTAATTAATTAATTATCTCTTAAACCTAATGGAATTTCTTAAAACAATTTCATTATAAACAGAGTTTTGCTAAGGAACAATTGTAACATGACTCCATACAAATTATGGAAAGGAAGACCGACTAACGTCAAATACCTCAAAGTATTTGGAAGAAAATGCTACATCAAAAGAGAAGATAAAAAATTGGGCAAGTTTAATTCCCGTGTCGATGAAGGTATTTCTGTTGGTTATTCACGCAAAAGGAACGCTTATAGATGCTACAATCTGAGGTGAAAACAAATAGTGGAAAGCATAAATGTTACTTTTGATGAAGATTGTGTTACAAAGGATGACAATGAGATTGTCCCTTCAAGAAAATATGAGGGATCTGAGGGAGAATCTATGAAGGATGAAGAAGAAGCTCCAGAACAAGACCAATCAAATAAGGAAACAACAGTCAATCAAGAGGAAATAAGAAATGATTAGCAGGATGTACTAGAAAACTCTCCAAAAGCTTTAAAACAATGGTGTGAAAATAATCATCCATCAAATCAAATCATTGGCAACATAAATAAAGGAATTGGAACCAGAAGAAGTCACAACAAGCCCACCTTTCCTTTTTAGCAACTTTTCAGCCTAGTAATTTTGAAGAAGCTAGTCAAGATGAACACTGAGTAGTAGCTATGAATGAATAACTAGATCAAATTGAGAAGAACCATACTTGGGTATTGGTTCCACGACAAAAGGATTAAAATGTTATTGGAACTAAATGGGTCTTCAGAAACAAATTGAATGAGGATGGACGGGTTACCAAGTGTTACACAATATTTTGTCACCGTCCCTGAAATCCCCATCCCGAATATTGGAGGAACATTTCAATGACTTCTATGTATTGTCATACCTTGCAAAAAGTGTCATTGCATCCCTTGGCATGTGAAGAACATTTTCTCTGTTGACTATTCCTGGAGCAGACTCTCAAAAACAAATGATTTTGGGTCGATGTTAGTAGGAAGTTATGGCCTCGCGCCCATAGAGAAATTAGCACTGGGCCTCGCGCCCATTGGCGCTATGTCTCAATGGACTGCCCGCGTCGAGCTATTTTTGGAAAGTTTTTAAAAATAGAAACGAATTTTCCATGCCCAACCACTTCGTGAGTGGAGTCATCATGGTTTGTTCGACTGAATAATGTCGAAGTCCTTCCTTTGGCTTCTTGTTTCCTACATTTGAGCAACTTTCCAAAGGATAAGGTCTCCCTTCCACCTTATGAGGGATCCGAAACCACCTCCTCCTCTCCTATAAATACATCCTTCTCACATATTTTCTGCTAGCTGAACAATCCTTACTATAGCTGGTGTGAGAATAGAGCAGAGAGGAACCCATTGTCAAGAGAGAGTTTAGGCCCATTGCCTCGCCAAGTCCATTTCCAGATGAATGCTTGAGAGGCATTTGACTGGACCCGTTGAAGGAGGCTGCAACGTCAAGGCTTTTTGGTTGTAAACTTCTTCTCTCTATCTTAAATACAAGACTGGTTTTTTGGTTCCAATTTTGTGTTTGATAATATGCAAAGTGTTTTGATTCTCCTTGACCAATCAAATAGTTATGAATGAGAATATGTTTTTGTATGATGTCATCGTTCACTTGATCCTTGTGCAGGTACACAGATATTGCCATTGAAAGACCACGACATGTGAAGACAAAGATCATCGGATCGCTGCTGCAAACGACAACAGAGGCGTTGGACCAAGGTAGGCCATCTATCCTAACTCGTTTTCATTCATTAGCTAGGAGTCTAAAAGTCCAGCTTGCTCCCTTGTTGCTAGACCCACTCCAGGGCTAGAGGGATCGCCTCTATCCGCAGAGGGGATTTACCTGCACAACAAGTTGGCGACTCCACTAGGGATCAGTGTTTTTGTTGTCATTGGTTGTTCATCTAGTGTTTTGCTTGTCGAGTCAAATTTGGTCATTTCATCGTTTTTTCTGCTTTGTCTTGCATGTTTGACTTTTTTCAGCCATCCTGTTCAGTCCCAGATTGTCAATTCTGACCTTTGCTTAGTGGTTTTTATTTTTTCCCATGGTTTTCTAGCTCAGTGTTGCTTTTCCTTGAACACTCATGCTAATTGGCGCATGTTTCTTTTGTCGCGGGTGCGCCAACCCCTGTTTAGCACATATTACAGCTAAATAAATGCACCGAATCCTGTAGGTTAAAATTTTAGCCTTCTTCCTAAGTTTTGTCAGTTTATCTTGCCTCTGGATTGGATTTTTATCTTTCAATTGGTCCACTGAGATTGTTTTGACTCTCTCGTATCATTCTTCACAGCTTTTTATCCATCATCTAATCAGTGGAGTTAGTCATCCTAGGGTTTCTAGGTGTCTCATGCCGCTTGTTCGTCTCTCTCCTCACTGACCCTTCTGAGTTGAGTTTGAGTCAGTTTGTTCTGTCTCGTTTCAGTTTTTTGACTGATTGCTTTAGCTTTTCTCTCGGTTCTACGTGTCTTTGGTTTGTTGAATGATCGCCTTAGATTCCTTTTAGCTCTCCATTCATCACCATGAGCATAGATTACATTGCTTGCTGAACCGGTTTGAAAGCCCTCTTTTTGCTTGAAAGAGTGCATCTTTGTTTTGAGTGTGTTTAATTCATGTTATAATGATCTCTTGGTTTTAGATATTTTCATTCGAATTGCTTAAAGCTAGTGTCCATTTTCCTTTTTAGTTTAATAGTGCATTTTTCTTCTCATTTATCTAAAAAGAACAAAATTTCATTCTTTCTCTTTGTTTGAAATTGGAAAATGTTCTTTTGCATTAGTAGCTTTTAGTGAACAAGGAAAGAGATTTTCGTTTTCTACTTTGGTTGTCTCAGATGAATTAGGGAAAATTCTCTTGTATTCGATTGATTGTTGTTTTGTTATAGACTCCTATCCCTCTTGTAGCTAGCATTCATTGAATTGGAATGATTTTCTTTTGCATATAGTTGTGCATTTAAGTATTCGAGATCACATTCGGTAAGGCCTTGAAATCACAACATTAATTCAAGATCAACTTTAAAATGAATTCAATCAACCTATGGAAGCATTGAAACCTAAAGCACATATTTTACAGGTCTAGGCTAGTGACGTGTTTCAGCATCATTACATCTAGTAGCAATCGTTTTCCATCTGGCTTTAGACAACACTAGTACGGACTTGTGCCCCCCATACCGTCGAGTATATAAAGGGAGAACCTCATAGGTTAACATCCTTTATCCATAGGAAGCTGAGTCTACCGCCCTGTAACTATGATACACCGAACACAGGATTCGAGGAGACTTCCTGCATGTACGTCAAGTCCTTGGTCGTTTCTCTTTCATTTGATCACCAAGGTGTATATTGTAGTTCACGGAAACTTGGTACACCCTTCTGCTTAGATTTTCTGAGTAGTAATTTTCGTCTTTTCTTGACTCTCTAAAATTGAAAATATCCTCGAGCACTTTTCCTTTCACGCTCATTTCAACCTGAAAGTGATTAGAGACATATTTTGCTTGTTTCTTGACTCTTAAAATATGAAATGACAGAGTTTTGTTTCAATGTTCTAAAATCAATTACCTACGATTACATGCCCGTTAAAGATATTTTCTTGGCTTGTTCTTAAGTAATTCCTTAGTGTTTAATCTTGAAGCCTCGAATTGGTCATCTCGGTTCTCTTATGTTTTGAAACACAGTCACTGTGGCGGAACCACCAGTTTCTTCGTCCTCTTCATTGCCTCCTAGTGGTGATCCTTCTCCTGAAGTTTCTTCGAAGGCATATCCTCCCACTAGGTTTATCGATTTCTGGCAGTCTATTCTTTCAAGTATCTTACCTCTCTCTACCTGATATCCTCTTGAAGAGCCATTTGATATAAATTGGTAACCTTAGGATGCTTGGTCTAGTTTTGGGAACGAGCAAGACTTCCCTCCTCTTACTTTGGAACCATCTTTACTACCTACTTCTTTACTCGGCACTACTAGTCGCCTTTTTGACGATCAACTGGCTTCCTATGACATGGATTCTTCGAGTCCCGTTAGTACTGAAGAGATTTATGTTTCTACAGGATATCATCAGCTCCCTCTGGAGAACTTTCCTTATCTCTCAGGTTAACCTTCCTCACAACCGGCATCTCTCCCACGTGGTTATCATGCTTTGGGTCAGATCATTTATGGCGTTCAATCGTTGTATTAGAACCCGATATGGTTCGATACACCGACTCCCTCGAGGAGCTCAGCTGTCTTGGTATCGGAGGAATCACCCTCAAATCCCATGACGTCGAAGATTGTAACCTTTGTTCTTGTCCGACCCACTTTCTGTGTGGATTTATCTGCACCGGCTGTTAGTATGACTAAGTCATCATCAACATCTTTTGTTGTTCGTAGGTCCATTTTTATCAATCCCACAATACCTGTTAGGCCCACCGTGAGTGGATCACAACCTCATATTGCAGGAACTCAGCCTGTTAGTAGTGTGCCTATGGCCTCTACTTCCATTCCTAGCGGTTTTACATTCGATGAGTATTTGTTGGCTATTCAGTAGCAGAATTTCACTTCTCAGGGTTTTTAGCAAAAGAATTTCGCCTCTTAGGGTTCCCAGCAGCTAGAAACTTCTGGTAATCCTCTGCATCATTATGACGTGTACGGTAATCCCATCTATTTGTCTCCGATTGATCCCAATCAAATCGTATACCAGCCAGGACAACCTTATGGTTCACAAGGACAACCCTTACAGGGACAACCCCCTAGTCCACAAGGACAACCTTATGGTCCGCAAGGAAAAACCTTCCAGGGAAAACCTTCGGTCCAACAAGGAAAACCCTATGGTCCTGCTGGTCAACCTCATATTCAACAGGGAGCATCTTATGTTACCGAGGGGGAAATCTATCCTCAACTGGGACAACCTTTTGTGCAATAGCACTAGCCTTACGTTCAGAAAGGCCAAAATTTTGTACAACAAGGAAAACCCTACGGTTTTGCGACAGGTCAACTTGGTCTTCAGGGGCAACCTGGCCCATCCCAACCATCGGGCCAACCTTTTCCACAAGGGAAACCCGGTGGCTCTCAGCATCCAGGCCAACCTACTCTGGAGGAACAACCTATCCAACCACAGTATCCGGGTCAACTTTCACCCCAGGGGCAACCCATTCAGCCTCAGGGCAATGCTTTCATTCCTCAAGGTCAATCTCAGGTAGTAGATATTGTTCCCCAAGGTTTTACTTATCTTTCTCAAGGTCAATCCCAAGTTGTATAAAATGCACCTCAGGGCATTGCGTAGCTTCCTCAAGGTCAAACTCAAGTGTTGTACAATGCACCTCAAGACACTTCTTACATTCCGCAGCAAAATCCATATTTTTCTCAGACAGGACCTCAATGGTGTGCTCAAAATCAATATCCTGGTCCTCAACCCATGTATGGGCAGAACTATCAGGCTTGTTGGGTGTGGAGCCCGATTATCTTGTTTATTTTGTATCACATCGTTCGACTCCTGTACCTTAATGGGGTAGCAACGCTACCTGGGGGGTCCAGGGGGGGTAGCTACAACTTTATGGAGCCCCCCCCTAGCGGGGGGTTTCGAGGGCAGCGCCCCCAAAGCTAAAAACAGATGTAAAATTGCCTTGTAAAATTATAGTAATTTCTATTCAATCTGGGCCGTTCATTAGGCGAATGATCTAACGGTAGAAGTTATGTTTAGTTTAGGGTTTTTTTCCCTAGAAGGCAACCCCTCGCTTGTATGAGGGTATTGTATTGCGGCTGTGTAACGTACGTGTATTCTCAGAGCGAGAAACAGATAGGGATACTATGAGAGAGAACAGAGGATATTAAAACGGATCTGTTGTAGGTTGTGTCTCTTCATTTTGCTGGATATAGAAAGGAAGGACTGGCTGTTCGGGGTGGACGTAGCCCAAATTGGGTGAACCACGTATATTTGTGTCTCTCTCATTTTATGTGTTTTGTGTGCTTGTGTTTTCCACATATTTTATGTGTTGCATTGCTCTGTAATATATAATTTTTCTAACAAGGCTTATAACCCCTATGGACAAAATCCTCTGGGACAAAACATATGGGGGCAGGATTTCTCTCAACCTGGGCGAAATCCTAATACTGGTTTTTATCAACGACCTGCAATGCCTTTTAATCCTCAATTACCTTTCCTTGCTATGTTGGAACTACCCGATGTGTCGAAGTTGACGAATGATCCTATCCTTCATAATCCATATTGGCCCCTAGTTCCGACTAAAATTCCTGGCGATTGTCCCAAATTTGAGGGAAAGTCTGTAGAAGACCCCCAAGCGCATGTTATGACGTACCATCTTTGGTGCTCCTCTAAATCTTGGGTTGACGATTCCATTCGACTTCATATTTTCCAACAGACTCTCAGTGGTGGCGTTGCCAAGTGGTACATTGAACTATCCCGCGATGTCTTCCAAGGTTTAAACTCTTTAGGCATGGCATTTCTCATGCACTTTCAGTTACCAATTCGATATGAAACAGGGACACACCTCCTCACATCCTTGAAGCAAGATCGAGCTACTCATATCTCTGATCATATTCATGAATGGAGGCGTCGTCGTCGTTTGATAAAGTTTGAGATTCTTGATCAGCTTCTAACTGATTGGTTCACTACCTCCTTCGTTGCTCTGATTGCTAAGGCCATTGCTATGGGGGCATGTGTTACTGAGGAACAAGACATCGCTCATGCCCAGTACCTTGATCTCGTGTACCATCAGTCCGGCACATTGTATGAACTCTTGCGTGATGCCCCTCGACCTGGAACTTCCAAAGCGCCAGCGACGCCATCCGTCAACGGTATCATCAGTTCTGTGTTTCAGACTTCTTAGAAGTCTTGTCCAAATCCTGCGAAGCAAAAATCTACTACTTCCAATGATACTGCTTCTCAGCTACCTGCGAATTTTTGTAAAACTGCGGAAGTGAATGCCATCCAGTCTAATCTGGCGAAAAAAACTTCCAGAGGTAAAAATAAGGGTAAAGGTAAAGCTAAAGCCGATACCTCGAAACAAGATTCTCAGAAATCTCTTGCTGATGATGGTTCACCGTGAAAACCGAAGTACCCTTGCTTGATTTGTGACGAAGAGAATTTCAACAAGGACTGTCCCCGACGGGCCAAAGTGATTTGAATGCTTAAAGGCACTCAAGGCACTCTGGTTGTTCTTAAAGAACCTTTCCCATCACAACAAACTCAGTTGGTGGAGCAACATCAGTCCTCTGCCCCATTTGGCTCTTAGGTTTTCAGGATGAATGGTCCTGCATCCATTTCTATTGCTACCCGATCGAAATATTATACCGAACCGCGTCAAGCAACAAGGAAGAAAATCGCTAATGGTCCTCCTCCCCTGCCTACTTCTGGCCCTCTTCAGATTGAAATTCCCATTACTGAGCCCATTGTACGACCACCCTCCAAAGCTGTACTCCGTAAGTCTTCCTACAATCCTAACACCCGTGCTACTCAGCATTACAGTTGAGGATTTAGCTCAAGCGCCATATGTTATGTCTGCATTGGAAGTACTTCAGAGTTGTCTGTCTCAATAGAAGGATTTGTTATTTTCCATCAGTGGGGTTGATCCCGCCGATTCGAGCCTTATTACTTTCAATTCGGAAAATTTTGTCCCACGTCTCCCTCACCAGCTTGCGCTAATCATCCAAGTTGGGATTAATGGAAAGAATATCCATCGAGAGGTCGTGGACGAGGGTGCATCTATGTGCAACATGTCATCTGCCTGCTGGAAAGCCATCGACTCTCCAGCCCTCAATTCATCTACAAACTCTTTATAATATTTTGATGGAAGGGAATCTTTCCCTCTTGGTGTTCTCGCTAGTTTACCTATTACGTTAGAAGGAAAAATAGTTAACGTTGAGGTTGAAGTCATTGACACCAAGCTCAATTGCAATATTCTCCTTGGTTGTAGTTGGACTCACGCCTTGTTGTGCGTTCCATCCATTCTCTTTCGTGTTCTTCGATTTCCGCACGAAGGGAAGATTATCATTGTCAATCAGTCGACCTTTTTCACTTCTTCGTCTTCCGAGAGAAACATCCCATATGTAGATCATATTCCTATGCCTTATGAGAGTATAGCGTTAGGTATTTTCAAATATCCTACCCTAATGGGTCTTTTTCATCTTCCGCCACCTAACACTACTCAGGTTAACATGATCTCCATGTCCTCTGATCCGTGGGTCATCCCTTCACCTAAGTAGATTGATTCGTTTGGTGACTCGATGTCATTAAGCCCAATAGAGATTGATTATTGTGAACTTATTTTGGTTTCAACTCCTCTGCCCTCTGATCATGCTCCTTCGAGTATGTCTCTTGACACTTATTCTCAATCCCCTTGGCTCAGCGCTTTGGATTCGCCTGATCCCTTAAACGATATATTTCCCATTGATGAGGCCATCGTGGAAAATATGTATCTTGAGGATCCTCCTTGGAATGATAGTCATCATCGTTCCTCATTCATGCTTGGCCTTGGGGCCATGTATAATTGTCTCGAGAATTTTTCTTCTGAAGTTCCTTCTCATCCGCTTTAGACGCCCATCCTAACACATGAGGTATTTGCGGAAATTAACTTTGGAAACATCACACAAACGATGCCTATCGACATCTCCATCAAACTGGGGGTTGTCAATAACATCCATATTGGGGTGACCTATTCTCCCGATGAGATCGAGGTTTACACTAGTCTCTTCCGCGAGTTTCGTGGCATTTTTGCTTAGTCTTACGAAGAAATTCCCAACATTGATCTGAGTAGAGTGGTGCATGAGATTCCTACTTATCCTGGTGTGAAGCCTGTTCGCCAGCGTCTTCATCCCATGCACCCTAGAAAGGCGGCCGCTATTAAAGATTAAGTTGAGAAAATTCTTAGAGTTGGTTTCATTTATCTGATTCCCTTGACATAATGGGTTTCTAATATCGTTCCTATGGATAAGAAGCAGGGTACTATTTGTGTCTGTGTCGATTACCATGATATCAACCGAGCTTGTCCTAAGGATAATTATCCCACCCCTTTTATTGACTAGATCATTGATGATTGTGCTGGGAGTGAGATATTTTCCCTTATGGATGGGTTTTCTGGGTACAACCATATTAATATTCTTCCAGTCGATCAACACAAGACTACCTTTATCTGTCCTTGGTGTAATTTCACCTATAAAAATCTCCCTTTTGGTCTTAAAAATTCTCGGGCTACATTTCAAATAGAAATTTCATATTCTTTCCATGATATCAAGCCCATTGTTCAACCTTACCTTGATGACCTTCCGGCTCATTCAACTAAGCGTAACGACCACCCAAATCATCTCCGTCAAATATTTCTTCGTTGTTGACACTATAACATTCAACTCAATCCGCATAAGTGCATTTTCTACATTGATTCCAGTAGACTCTTGGGGTTTATCGTCTCGATCCACTCAAAGTTGAAGCTATTGTTAATCTCCCCTCTCCTTCCTCCTTACATCAGCTACAGAGTCTGCAAGGGAAAGCTAACTTCCTGCGCCGTTTTATACCGAACTATGCAGAAGTGGACAAAGGCTTTATGCGATTACTTAAGCAAGGCGTCTCTTTCCTCTGGGATGAGATTGCCCAAAAATCCTTCGATGCATTGAAAACATTTCTTATCAATGCTCCTCTTCTGCGTCCTTTGAATTATCATCATGATTACACCCTCTATTTGGTTGCCGTGTTTAGCACTATTGCCATTTTTCTAGTGCAAGACGACGATGATGGTGATGAGCACGTCATTTAATATTTATCTCGTGATCTTCTCGATACTGAAACACGTTACGCACATGCCGAGAAGTTGGCATTGGTTGTTGTTCAAGATGTTCAACGTTTTTGTCACTATATTCTGTTGCGGACAGTGACCTTGATTTCTTATTGCAACCCTGTGACTTATATATTGACTCATCAATTGCTGAGGGGAAAATACTCGAAGTGTATTATTATCCTCCAAGAGTTAGATTTGGAGTTTACTACCGCCAAATCGAAGAAATCATTGGTTTTCACCGATTTGATTTTCTCTCCCCCTTCTAATTCTGCTCCATCTGGTTCCGAGGAACGCATTTCGGACGACAAAATTTTTCTTATTAGCACCCTCGATCCTTGGTACGGTGATATCATCGTATATCTTCAGACTTCTACCTTCCAATCTGAGTTCACGAAGGATGCTCATCGATGCATCTGCCATCATTCGCAACCTTATCGCATAGTCGGAGATACTCTCTATCGCATCGAAGCTGATTCTGTTCACCGCCGGTGTTTGACCCTCGAGGAGGTTGAGAAGGGCCTCAACGATTTCCACTCTGGCGCTTGTGGCAGTCACATGTATGGATATGCTAATGCATAGAAGATTCTTCGTGCTGGCTATTTCTATCCCACCATATTTAAAGACTACATTGTTGTTGTCCGTAAGTGTCATGATTGCCAAATTTATCAACGCAAGATGCATGCGCCACCCACACACCTTCATATTGTCACTACCGTTGGTCCTTTTGCGAAGTGGAGCATCGATTTTATGACATGTAACCCTCACTCGGCCAGGGGGGCATGCTTATATTAGCGTCGTCATTGACTACTTCACGAAATGGGCCGAAGCAATGCCTACACTTACAACTGACAGTAAGACAGTCGCACAATTTCTATTCAATCATGTCATTACTAGGTTTGGTGTCCCTCAAGCCATTGTTACCGATCATGGTTCTCATTTTCTTCATTACATGATGGGTGAGTTGACTTCTAAGTTGGGTCTTTGTCACGACAGCTCAACGTTGTACTATCCTCAAGCCAATGGCCAGGTCGAAGTCGTGAACAAGGTTCTCGTCACTATGCTTCAACGTACGATTGGGATGCACAAGTCAAATTGGCATCTCATGTTGTTTTCATCTCTCTGGGCTTACGAACCTTAGTGAAGGATGTGACCAGATTCACTCCATTCCAGCTTGTCTATGGTCTGGAAGCTACCCTTTCGATTGAATGTGAAATCCCTTCTCTCAAGATAGTTGTTGAATTGTTGCCAAATACTTCACTAGACGAAGAGCGTCTTCTATATTTAGAGAGGCTTGATGAAACTCGTCTCTTCACTAGAAGCACAAAAGAAGCGAGTCAAAGCTCATTTTGACCAGTCAGTTTCCCCTCATTGCTTTGTATAAGGAGACCTCGTCCTCCTGTACGACCAAGCTCACAATAAGCTAGGGGCAGGAAAATTCCAACCCATGTGGCATGGGCCCTATATTGTTAACTTTGTTTTGCAGAACGGGGCTTATGAGCTAATTGATTATGAAGGTTACCCTCTAGATCAGCCCACAAATGGGTTGTATCTCAAAAAATACTATGCATGAGTTTCTCGTGCATGTTTCTTTTGTACATAGGTGTTTTTTCATTTTTGTACATTTTTGGCTTGGTGTGCTTTGTGAGCGGTTTTCCTGCTTATTGTGTCGTTGCTTATTGTGAAAATGTCTGTTACTCCTTATGTCGGTTTCACGGATGGTGCCTCCCGTAGTACCCGAAATTTGTCTTCTCTAGCCACGACAATTTATGATCCTGATGGTGAGTTGATAGATCTTCAGGGTATTTGTTTAGGACGAACCACAAACAATGTCGTTGAATATAGTGTTTTCATTGAACTCTTAACCGAGGCCATTGCCGTCGACATTCGTGCATTGATTGTTAACCTAGACTCTCAACTTGTTGTTATTAAGCTTAATGGGCATTATTCTGTTATAAATCCTCAAATCTTAAGGTTGTACTTACGTGTTCGTTTAATGGAAAGACATTTTGATTACATCACATATCAACATATTCCTAGACAAATGAATGTGTTAACTGATACATTAGCCAATATTGCATTAGATAGACATTTGTGTAATTTGTAAAACATCATCATCATATGATTCAATTCATACAAGAAAATTGGCATATATATATGTATATGTATATGTATATACATATACATATACATATATATATATATATGTATACATATATATCTATACATATATATGTATACATATATATATATATATATGTATATATATATATGTATACATATATATGTATATATGTATACATATATATATATATATATATATATATATATATATATATATATATATATATATATATACATATATATATATACATTATATATATATACATATATATATATACATATATATATATACATATATATATACATATATATATACATATATATATATATACATATATATATATATATACATATATATATATATACATATATATATATATATATATATATATATATATATGTATGTATATATATATATATATCGAGTGTTTGCATCCACGTGCATTATAAGTTCAAAAAATATGCAGAAATAAAAGCCTAGGTGTCCACAAACAATGTCGTTGAATATAGTGTTTTCATTGAACTCTTAACCGAGGCCATTGCCGTCGACATTCGTGCATTGATTGTTAACCTAGACTCTCAACTTGTTGTTATTCAGCTTAATGGGCATTATTCTGTTATAAATCCTCAAATCTTAAGGTTGTACTTACGTGTTCGTTTAATGGAAAGACATTTTGATTACATCACATATCAACATATTCCTAGACAAATGAATGTGTTAACTGATACATTAGCCAATATTGCATTAGATAGACATTTGTGTAATTTGTAAAACATCATCATCATATGATTCAATTTATACAAGAAAATAGGCATATATATATGTATATGTATATGTATATACATATACATACATACATACATACATACATACATACATATATACATACATATATACATATACATATATATATATATATATACATATATATATATATATATATGTATACATATATATATATATATATATATATATATATATATGTATGTATGTATGTATGTATGTATATATATATATATATATATATATATATATATATATATATATTTACATACATACATACATACATACATACATATATATATATATATATATATATATATCGAGTGTTTGCATCCACGTGCATTATAAGTTCAAAAAATATGCAGAAATAAAAGCCTAGGTGTCTAGTCAGCATGATGCTCATTGTAACATGTCATTGCCCGCACGAGCCACCTCAATAAGCAGTGAACACAGTTTGACACCCCTGCAGTGTGTCTCTGGTACGCACGAGGAACATCATCGAATCTCGCATAGTCTAGGATTCTACTGGTGAGTCCCTCCAGGTTGCGTATGATTTCCTCCTCGTCGCTGCCCTCACCATGAGGGGCCACATCAAAATCACGAGGAATCCACCGTGCTATTGGAGACATTCCTACAGGTCTTTCTGGGCCAACATCTACAAATACATGGACTAACATCAGAACGTATATAATAAAAAAAAATCATAAAACACATAAAAATAAAAAAACTAGTCTTACCCAATGCTTCATCCCAATCCTCTGTTGCTGGGAGTGGGAGATCTGCATCACCGGTAAATTCCGTGCCATAATAGGTCCAATCCTCCACGAAAATCAATTGTCGATGGAGCCACTCAAAGAAATCCAGTCTCTAGGATATCTGCTGACCTCCTCCTGATATTGGCATCAAAGCAGCCCAATGTACCATCCGTGGTTCTTGGGCTGGTGGTGTAGGAACTAACACTTCCTGACGTTGGAAAATTGGTAACCGTTCCAAGATGAATGGTACCATGATGGACCCATAGCCGAACTGTTTCAGCTTACCATTCTTAAATTTTGTCAGTTGGCACTTCATATTGATCATTACCGCCTCTGCCCAGTTGTAGAGAGTGGGTTCCAGTTGTAGAGAGTGGGTTCCATGCGAAGATTGAGATCCAACAGCTCACATGATGGTGTGCAACACTACTTTTAGTGTCAGATCGAGAATGGTTTGGATATCCACCTTCCTGCTTTTGGATTCTTTCCTTGCCCCTCGGCACACTCTGTCGATGACCATGCTCATATTTTCCATTGTGGGCCGGGTACCTATCAGGATTGGTACTGCCCCCCTCCGTGAAAATCTAGTTATGAAGTAAACATCTGAGACCTCAATCTCTAGCTCCTGGTCATGAATTATGAATCTTTCACGATCAATGTCCCATACACTGATCAGGTACTGTAATAGCTCTGGTTGAGCTTGGAGACATGGTGCCATGAAGAATTTCTTAGGCCCGCAGTCCCTGAGAACATCCATGCATCTTACATTGCCCAAGGCTTGCTCATCTTCTTCACCATGTTCTCGTTCCTTCCATTCGATCACCATTTTTCTTTTTCACACCGGCAAAAACATCAATGTGTCTGTCGTTAGTCAGATTATTTTCTATTGAAGTGTTTGAAAGGGGTTGATTGGTTGAATTCTAAGCTAAAATTTGTGGCCGTGGTTGGCGCAAGTCCGTGCCCGATACCTGCGCCGACCTCTGCGCCCTAATTTGAACAAAAATCCCTCCACAGATCTGAAAAATAGATTGCAGGCAATGAAAATTATATCAAAATGCAGGCAAGGATATGAGCTCTTACCTTGAAAAGACGAACTCACGATTGGCCTTCTAGATTGTCCGATGTCAACTCTGCAAAAATCATAGTGAAAAAAGGTAAAAAGTGCTCACAAGAGGTAAAAGTGAAAAGTGATTTATTTTTACTAATTTTTGCATTTTATAAACTTTTCAGAACCCTAATTAGGTTTTTTAGCACATTTTTCTATTTTATCTCCAAAAATGGGTTTTACATGTGTTTCTTGTGCAGCAACAAATCCTCAACGTGACAACGATGAAGTAACGAGTTGTATTTTATACTTTTTCGGACTCGGTAAAAACACAAAAAAGTCACCCCTGCAGTCGTCTTTCAGCTCTTCTCTGACTCTCAAAAATTGAAAAGATTGTCGAGACTCTTTTCGTTTTGAACTCGTTAAAGGATGCAAAATGATATCTACCCAGTATATGTTTACCCCTTTTTTAGGCTAGGATAACTTATTTACAAAAAATGAATTCCTTAGCCTATCACGACTAAGAGGTTCTCTTAGACATACTTTTCTACCTTTTCAGATCTACGAGACTACCTATGAAAAGGGACCTGCTAAAGTTTTATTTTCCGCTTCTTTTCAAACTCTCTAAACATGAAAAGACACCGAGTTCTTCCTTTACCAGACTCATTAAAACCTAAATGACATCGGAAACTGTCACCATGACGTAACCAAGTTCCTCCTTCCTAGGGCTTGTAAAATGTACTAGGATGGATTTGTCCTAAGGAAAAACTTATATGACAAGCACATGCTATCCCCTTCAAGCTTGTTTTCAAAAATAATTGGGGTACTCGCTAGCAATGGTGGGGGAAAATGGAACCATTTCTCAGTCTTGTCGGCAATATGTCGCTCCTGAACATGACACTCATCTGCATTCGTGTCGGGTTGGGGACATCCCATTTCGCCATTTCTTGTCTCCATGGGTTTGGGTAATCCGTTTTGACCTCTCATCCCCTCTATTCCACGTCATCATGACCTCAGATCTCCCGATGTCAAATAATGCCAAATTCTTGAGTCATGTCACCAATATGCTCAAGAGAAGTTTCCTTCAGTAGTTTTCAACCTCTTATCCTCTTTTGGTCCTGATTCAATATCATCTTGTTCCTCTGTCTCGTGTCGATGGTGTGGGAAACATTATGGCCCTCCTTCGACCAGGTCACTTCCTATCGACTTTAGCTCATTATCTAGGAAGTTGATCTAGAGACTCCCTTTCGGTACCTTGGAGCTTGCAAGCCTCAATGGCAAGTTCTTCACATTCGATGACAGGTCCTCATCATCGGCCTTTTATCGAGTGATTTCGCGAGTGTTCGACGCCAGCTCACTGTTCATATTTTGTGGATTGTACTAGTTGTACCTTGAGAGACATTTTCATTATTGGTGGTTTCTCTTGCGCCTGTTAACAACTTTTATCATTGGCTGGTAATCAGGTGACTTTCTTGCATGTTTGAATTCAGATCACTCGTTCTCATGCTTGAATTTGTACTTGTTCGGGTCGAGATGGAGCGCAAGACCCTAGGTTTTTTCTGATAAAATCCATGCTGTGAGACGATTTGGTTTATCATGACTCTTTTGATTGGATGGTTGTGACCATACCTGAGCCTATTTCTTGATCCTTCTTGCTGGATGGCTGCGTCCATACCACAGATCTTGTTTTTATATATGTACTCTATTTTGGATGGCTGCGCACATGGTGCATAATCATGTATCAGAGATATCAATTGTAATTGTACTTGCAGGTCTTTCGACGACAGTGTTTTGTTTGGACACGTTCTCGTAAAGCATTTCACTCCTCCCACTCCCTTGGACCTCATGCTTTAGGGGGAATCTGTTACATAGTATTTTGTCACCATCCCTGCAATCCCCATCCCGAATATTGGAGGACCATTTCAACGACTTCTGTGTATTTTCATACCTTGCAAAAAGTGTTATTACATCCCTTGGTATGTGAAGAACATTTTCACTGTTGACTGTTCCTGGAGAAAACTCTCAAAAACACATGATTTTGGGTCGGTGCTGGTAAGAAGTTATGGCCTCGTTCCCATAGAGAAATTAGCACTAGGCCTCCTGCCCATTGGCGCTCTGTCCCACGGGACTGTTGGCACCGAGCTATTTTTGGAAATTTTTTTAAAATAGAAACGAAGTTTCCATGCCCAACCACTTTGTGATCGGAGTCATCATGTTTTGTTCGACTGAATAACATCTAATTCCTTCCTTTGGCTTCTTGTTTCCTAAATTTGAGCAACTTCCCAAAGGATAACGTCTCCCTTCCACCTTATGAGGGATCCCAAACCACCTCCTCCTCTCCTATAAATACATACTTCTCACATAGTTTCATCTAGCTGAATAGTCCTTACTATATCTGGTGTGAGAATAGAGCATAGAGGAACCCATTGTCGAGAGAGATTTTAGGCCCATTTCCTCGCCAAGTCCGATTCCTGAAGAATGTTTGAGACGCATTTGACTAGATCCGTTGACGGAGGCTACAACGTCAAGGATTTTTGGTTGTAAACTTCTTCTTTCTATCTTAAATACAAGACTGGTTTTTTTGTTCCAATTTTGTGTTTGATAATATGCAAAGTATTTTGATTCTCCCTGACCAATCAAATAGTTATGAATGAAGATATGTTTTCCTATGTTGTCATCGTTCACTTGATCCTTGTGCAGGTACACGGATATTGCCATTGAAAGACTGCGATGTGTGAAGACAAAGATCATCGGATCGCTGCTGCAAATGACAACAGAAGCATTGGACCAAGGTAGGCCATCTATCCTAACTCGTTTTCATTCATTAGCTAGGAGTCTGAAAGTCCAGCTTGCTCCCTTGTTGCTAAAACTAGTCTAGGGCTAAAGGGATCGCCTCTGTTCGCAAAGCAGATTTACCTGCACAACACCAATAATAAGGCAATATTAGTCTGCAAAGAATATGCACAATTTGAGGGAATTTATTTTGAAGAAACATTTTATCCCGTTGCCAGAATGGAAGCTATCAGAATGTTTCTCGCTTATGAATGCTCGAGAAAAATTAAGGTCTACCAAATGGATGTATATTTAGCCTTTCTAAATGGTGAATTCGAAGAAGAAGTTTACATTAAACAACTCGAAATTTTTCCGCTCTCTGAAAAGGAAGACTATGTCTGTAGATTAAAGAAGGCACTATATGGTCTCAACCAAGCTCCTAGAGCTTGGTATGCTCATCTTGATGGATATCTACATCAACAAGGATTCAAGGAAGGATGCTGACAACAATATCTATGTGAAAGTGGATCAAGAATAACCTAAAAATTATCGAGGTATAGATATAATTTTTGGAAGCAATGATGAAAGACTAAGTAAAAACTTTTCCACAAAGTTTCCAAGTGAGTTTGAAATGTCTCTACTTGGCAAGCTGACATACTTTTTAGGGCTTCAGATATCTCAGCAAGATAAAGGAATATTTATATATCAAACCAATTTCATCAATGAAATGCTCAAGAAATTCAAGATGGAAGATTTTAAAGCATATTTATAAATGCTAGAGTCAAAGAAAATTTAGTTTGAGTCAAAGTCCCATTGTGACTTTTTGAAATGAAAATTTGAATTTTTGAAATGTAAATTTTGGCTCCAAATGTGACAAGTCAACTTCCCTCCAAGTCAAGTCGGAATTGTTAGGATACACACCCATTCATCCAATACAAACTGCTATATAAAGGCATCTCGACCTCCTCCACTATGAAAATTTGATCTCACTCACACAAGTCAGTTTTTGGGAAGCTAGTGAAGGAAAAGAAGGAAACAATAAGACAAAAAAGAAGGATGCAATCTCTATCTTCTCTCTCTCTCACAATGCACATGTGTGGATTGGATCCTCTCTTTTTGGTTTTCATTTTTTTTGGCATTCTGCTGCAGGGGGCCAAATGTTTTTGGGTAACTGGGCAACTATTGCATGGCTGAAATTTCTGGGGTGACTGGAAATTGCAAGTGGGTGAAAATTTTGAATTAGATAGGTAGAATGAATTGTTGGATCATATTGGGTGACTTGAATTGGAGGAGAATACCAAGTTCCATAGGTATAAGTGTGTCTCTCATTGAACATGAAGAGTTTCTCCATTGAAAAAGGTTGTTGGGATTTTCCCCTTGGTGGGTTTTTCCAGGGTAAATATTGTCTTCTTTTATGTATTGTGATCTCTCTTGTTCTATTGTTCTTTATGGTTGAATTTCTGAAGTATAATTGTTGAATGATATATTAGAATAATTTAAAATAAGATCTACATCAAAATTAATTACCAGAATTCAGAAATATTGTGCTAATCTATATTGAACCTCGAAAATTAACATGGTATCATACCATTGTTGAAGGAAGGAAGGAACATTGAGATCACCCTTGCAAAAAACCTAAAGAAAATTTTATTGAAGTCCTTCTTGTAGATTGGAATATATGGCTTCCTCCATGAAATATAAGAACAATTTATATGGAGAATTAAACTTCAAAGCTTGGAAAGTTAGAATAGATCTTATTCTTGCCAAGAAATTTTTTTTTGATATTGTGACAAGAAAGACTACTAAACCAGCCAATAGGAAAAGAGAAGTTCAAAGAGGATGAAATCATTTCCATGAGTCTTGTAGTAGACTCCATTAGATATCATTTGATTCCATATATTGAAAATCATGATACTTCAAAGAATATGTACGATTCCCTAACAAATCTATACATTATCAAGAATGTTTCAAATGCATGAGTTTGAAGAAAAAACTTTGAGATACAAGGATGACTAATGATGCCACACCATGGATTCATACTTCATGGGGAATTCCCAAATTAGAGATCAAATTCAAGCAATTGGAGAATCCATTTCAGATAAATAACTTGTGACCACATCACTCAATGGTATTCCTAGGTCATGGGATGCACTTGTAGCAGGTATAAGCAATTGGAAAGAATCTCCTTCATTTGAAAAATTATGAGAATCTTGTGCTGAAGAAGAATCAAGGTTGATTTTAAGAGATCGTTAGGTAGAAGAATCTCAAGCCTTTGTAGCTCATTTCAAGAACAAGGGAAACAAGAAGTTTGGTCCTCAACACAAGAAGTTAGGAAAATGATCCTCTTCTAAGAAGAAGTATTTATCAAAGATACAATGTTATGGACGCCAGGAATATGGGCATTTCAAGAGAGATTGTAATAATATGGATAATAAGAAGAGAAAATGGAAACAATATGCTTCTACAACAAATTTTGAAGGTGAGAAACTAAAGAATACCAAAGGTGACTAGGATTTCTTTTATATCTTTGCTCTAACAAGTTCCATTGCAGATGATGATGACATGTGGCTGGTATATAGTGGAGTATCAAGACGCGTGATTGGAGAGCATGGAAATATTTCTAGCATGATGGAAAAGAGGTTGTCTCAAATAGTTGAGCTTGGAGACAATCATAGCTATGCAAACAAAGGAATTGGAAAGGCCTCCATAGAGCCAGAATCTAGAAACAATATGCATCTTAGAAATGTTCTTTACGTACCAACTTTGAAAAATAATCTTGCTTGTATTTCTTGTTTGGAATATAAAGGAGATAGAGTTGCTTTTTTGGATGGAAAATTACTTGTTTGGTCCAAGAGTTGTAGTATAGATGATGTTAGGGTTATTGGATTCATGATGGAAGGTTGTATACACTTGTGATTCAACCAGCTCAAGCACTAGTAAATTATGATATCAATACAAGTGAACTATGGCATAGAAGGTATGGACATCTTCATTATAGAGAAATGTCTAAGTTGAGTCAAATAGTTCCAGGAGTTCCTAAATTGTGGATGAAGAATTATGGTGTATGGAAAGGTTTTGCTTTTGGGAAGAACATTAAGAAACATTTTCCAAGCAGTGACAATCAATCAAAGGGAACTTTGGATCTAATTCACTCTGATGTGTGTGGTCATATTCCTGTGAAATCGCTTGGTGGCTCCTTATATTATGTGACATTTATTAATGAATTTTCCTGTAAAACATGGATATATATTTTGAAGACTAAGAATGAAGTATTTGACAAGCTCCATGAATTCAAAGTTGAAGTAGAGAACTTGGCAGACAAGAATATCAAGATATTGAGATCTAACAATGGAAGAGAATCCACCTCAAAGGATTTTGTTGCTTTCTAAAAGTAGGCTAGGATTAAGAGGGATTTAATTGTCCCCTATAATCCACAATAGAATGGTATAGCAGAATGAAATAATACACTGAAAATTCTGTCAAGGCTATGGTTCATGATTTGGACTTTTCATTGTTCTTATGAGGTGAAGCATCACGGATAGTTGTATGCATTCAAAATAGAAATCCTCATACATTTCTAGAAGGTATAGCTCCTAAATAATCATTTTCTAAAAGGAAGCCAAAGGTTGGACACATGAAAATATTTGGTTTTCATGTATATATTCATGTTCCTAAGGATAAGAGTAAAAGGTTTGATCCTTCAAGAAATAAAGGCATATTTGTTGGTTGCAATGAATCATCGAGGGCCTATAGAGTATGCATTCCAGAGCAACAATGTATTGAGGTAAGTAGAGATGTCAAATTTGATGAGAAAGTGGGATATTGGAAGAATAAGGAATTCCCCATGGATTCCTTGGATGAATTAAAGTAGGAGGCATCAAAATAAGAGCATTCAAGTTCTACAAAGTGTCCAGAAAGGCCAAAAGTGCCTTGTGATCCAGTGGAACCGATTGTTGCCCTAGAGATCAAGAAGAGGCCAGCATGGCTTAGATCTACATTGGAAGAGGCATAAGGACATGTACCTTTTGATGACATATCTATATAAGTTAAGAAACCCAAAATGTTTTCTAGCTATGCATCTCTCATGAAAAGACTTATTGATTTAGAACCCTCCACATATGAAGAATAAACTAGCCAACAAGTGTGGAAAGAAGCAATGAATAAAGAGTACCAATCAATCATGAAGAATGATGTATGAGATATTGTGCCAAGGCCTAAAGGTAAGTCAGTGGTGACTTCCAAGTGAATATACAAGATCAAACATGTTGTGTAATATTCCCAATTTTCCACCAGATAATTGGAATATTAGAGTTCTTAATTTTCTTAATTAATTAAGTAAATAAGAGTTTGGAGGGACCCACAAACCCCATAGATGAATAAAATCCACTTTTTATGTGTGTATGTGTATATTTTAGATCTAGATCTCCATTATGGAGTAGTGGAGTAGCTTCTTAAATGAAGGAAGAGTGGAGATCATGGATCATTAATGTAAAATCATGGAGATCTTGGAGGAGTCAACTAAGATCATGGTGCATTCAAAGTACGATCATATAGCACTAATGATGAGATAGTGAAGGAAGTTTTGCATCTAATGAACACATGATGGAGAGAGTGGGAATTAAATGCAAATATGGTGGAGAACATGGAGAGACAACAGAGTCTTCATGGAGGCTAGTGGCCACATGTGCAGCGCAGTTATGAGGTGGGCCAGGGCTATGGAAGGCTAAAAAAATGTATAAGGAAGATGGAGGCACAATAGAAGGCAAGCTTTGTATTATTATTTCTGATATGTTTATATCTATATTTTTCATGTGACATTTCTATGCATGCTTATGTTGTTTAGCTAAGTTTGCAGTGTTGTTTAGCACAGGGTGTTTCTGAGCGAAAATCCCACCCTTAGCCACGAGGGACTTCGAGTGCCTACTCTGGGAAGGTTTATATTGAGCTCCATTCATCATCAGGCATTGGTGCCATCTTCATACCACTCTCATATGCTCATTCAGCCACAGGAATAACACATTCCTACGTCAGGGTTTGAGAGGTGGAGGTTGTTTCTAGCATTTCAGCTAGGAAACTAGTGGAGGATTCATCCTTTCACCTTGTGCTTCATGTTCAGACTTTCACGAGTAGTAGATATATATATGGAATTCAGGCCATTCTATTTTACCTCCATGCAGCAACAGTCCCCTCAAGGATTACACAATCCAATCCAGTAGATCTATTGGAGGAAGGAAGTTTCTAGTATTTCGGCTGGAAATACTGTGAGGGACCATCTCCTCATTTTTCATTCATTGTTTCCACCATTTTTTAGCTGGTTTGGCATATTTAGCAGTAGACTAGAGAGCCTCCCTCCTTGACAGCTTAGTTTTTGTCACGCAGTTGTGTAGCAATAGCTGCAATCAATGGAGAAGGCTGGAGGAGCTAGATCTTGAGCTTTTAACCCAAGGATCTAGTGAAGGGATCAACCCTTCTTGCATGGATTTGATTGTACATCACATTGCAGCCATATTTGATCAGATTATGCAGCAGATCTGCATACCCAACAGTTGTATAGTGAAGCCATAAGAGGGTGATTTTCCTAGATTGATAGATCTAGAAAATCCTTTCTGGGTTATCTTGGGTATCCATCATAGAGCCCAGACCTAAATTTTCAACATCATCGGAGCTCCCAAACTGCCTAGATCTAACTTTACATTTTTTCGGAGTTACATTCCCAACAGTTGTAGCAGGGATAGTGTAGTTTTCCTTCCAACATTCAAACATTTATGTAGTCCCTCTTGTGGAATCATTTCAGGGTCATTCTAAGCCATCTCTTTGGCTGGAGTGTCTCATATTTTTAGCACTGTTGTACTTTCTAACTACCTCCTATTAATAAAATGGATCAGCTATTTATGTCTATTTTATGGTGTATTTAGATTAAATTTTTACTCTACTACAGTTTCAATTATTGTGTTTTTGTATTACTGCGTTCTCCTTTTTTGGCATATTACAGTGGTATCAGAGCATGATCTTTGGCTCAACTTGTGGTCACTTCATCTTTTGCATCAAAAGAAGAAGCAGATAGTAGAGATCTATCATGAAGGAGGATTGAAGTTTTTCCACTCTTCTCTTTAGGTCCATGCAATATCTCTCCAAGGAGGTCAAACAAATGAAGAGAGAAAGGAAAAAGAAGGATCCAAGAAGAAAATTTGATGAGGAAGATCCCAGTGCTTCCTATCAGCAGAAGAAGCAACCGGAGAAGCAAAGAGCTTCACATCATTCGACTAGATCCACTTCCTTTGAGAAAGAAAGGGAATGGTGTGAATATGAAGGATACTTGGGGCATGAGACCCTAAGTAAATATTTCTCTGAGTACAAAGCACAGCCTGGAGCTCTCAAGGAGAATCTAACTCTCCAACAGTTTTTTCAACTCAAAGAGGAGAGAAGATCCTGAACAGCAATAGAAGGAATAGGCATAGATTCTTCTTGCCTGCATTTGATGGATCTTCCACAAGCACATTGAGGGCTTGGAGGGAAGAGTTAGCTACATTATTTCTGCAATATCCTATAGCAGAAAGAGAGGTTGTGGAGATCGTAGCACTACACCTAGAAGGTGAAGCAAGAGATTGGTGGTTTAGTCATTTGTCCCACATGAAAGTGTCTGCTTATGCAGATTTCATTCAAAGACTAAAGAATAATTTTGGTAGAAAGAAACCAGAGGCATCTCACATGGTGAAATCTCCCATCATTGAGGAGATAGTACATGAAGAGCCCAAGAAAGATGTCCTCATTATCACTCAGGAGGAGGAGCCTCTACCACCACCAGCTGCATATGTACTTACATCAGGAGGAGGATCACTTGCATCTTTGCAAGATGGTCTTGAGTTCTTGACATTTGGAGCCCCATGCATGATTAATGAGATGCATGAGGAGGAGGCAGATAACAGTGCTGGTACAATAGAGGAGATGCAGCCATCATCATTACCAGCAGTTGGAGAGGCCATTGCACGGGTTGGAGAAACTCTTGTAGATGTGCAAGATGTTCCCGAGATTCATCTTATCCAAGGTTTGCATATAATTTCATCTCATATTATTTCAGTACCTCATATTGATATTTGTGAGACCATGCCATCATGGAAAGTGCATAACCAATGATTAGAGCACCTTGCTGATTTGGAGCAGCAAATTATCACTGCATAGAGGACCCTTGACTTAATCAAGGAGAAGACTTATTGCTATCCTAGTTTGTCATGGTTGAGCTACACCCAATGCTTTGTGTTGAAGTGTCGAGGTGCAGAAGATGGGAGGAGCACATTCCTATTTAGTACAATGCCGAGATATGAGTTTAGCATTGTATGTGGTCATGAGACAACACATGTATCACCATGCAGATCTACAACGTTGTCACTTAGCAGCAGTGATGAGAAGCGGGCCCCATTATTCTTGGAGCATTATGAAGATAGATTCACTCATGAAGCACTTGAGGGACAGATGATAGATGGTAGACATCTTGTCATGGAGAGCACTTTCCATTGTCAAGATGAAGTTTCCTTGATGAGCATCTCACAGCTCAAAGAGGAATCTCTACCTACAGCATGTGTGGAGCCTTATGGGTTCCAATGGGCCATTCAGGAGAGTATCTCATGGAAAGACCTCAATGGAGGTGCACTTCAACATTTCATGGAGTACAAAGATATTCAGATGGAGGATGTTGGTATTCTACATTGGGAGGATACCAAGATTTAGCTTGGCATGATTCATCATCCACATTGGGATGAATGGATCTGGATCAGAATCAGGACATTAACTACCTTCCTACAGATATATGATACCGGGCAGCAAGAAGCATGGCTGCACTGGTTGCTTTTGGGTGAGTATGGATACTACCCAACATCTCACATTTGCAGGATCCATGCCATGTATATCACTGATGACATGCAACAACAGGAGGCATGGTTGCGTTGGTTATTCATGAGAGAGTTCGGACATCTCATGATATATCTTATGTCCATATATTTTATTTTGTTTGGGATATGTCTCATGTCTTTGCATGTACTTCTATTTGGGAAATATCTTATGTTCATGTATGTATTTGGGTTTGGGACAAGAACTAACTCTCACATGATGCCGTAGAAGGCAGCTTATTTGCATTGTTCTGATGTGACATACCACATGTCAATCAGTATGTTTTTACTCCATGACTTGCATCATGATGATGTAAGGAGGCAGCAAGAATCCTTGTTGCTTTGGTTACTATTGGGAGAGTATGGACTGATTTCATGCCATACATTGCATGATATTGATGGAGGATGGAAACAGGAGGCCCTATTGCGTTGGCTTATGTTGAGTGTTTATAGTCATTGTACTTGGCATAATGATGATCTGATGGGGAAGCAAGAGGCATTGTTGCGGTGGCTTCTCTTGAGAGAGTATGGCCACTACATTTGGTACAATGATGATGTGGTGTGGAATATAGGAGCATTGTTGCGCTAGCTTCTTTTGAGAGAGTATGGATCTCACATTTATGTTGATGCTGATTTTGCATGGCAGTAAGAAGCATTGTTGTGGTGGCTTCTCTTGAGTGAGTATGGCTATCTTACTTGTTTTCATGATGATCTAGCATGGCAGCAGAAGGCTTTTCTGCGGTGATTGTTATTAGGAGAGTATGGTTTGACATTGTACATGTTCACCCATATGTCTCTACTTCTTGTTTTGCACTATGTTGATGTTATGTTTGGATACTACATGGCCAACAGGGCTAATAATGAGAGCAGTTATAGGTGCAATCTACTCTATGTGACATGGGTTGGAGAGATAGTTCATGAGTTGGAACTTTCCACTTTGGGAAGAAACCACTTCATTTCATATATCGCATGTATAGAGGAGATCTTTGGCCATCATATGGTTGCCAATTGGAGATTCATTGATGAGGAGAGACATCTAACTTTTTAGTCGGAGGCCATTCTAGACATTCTAGAGAGGCAGCTTTGGAGTTGGGCATGCATGACACATTATGGAAGATGGGAAGGCCTTCCATATGAGGGTGCCATTTGGAGGGAGGATTTTGTTGTAGCATCCACATTTGCAGTTTCCTGAGCACAAGCAACATTTTGGCGGGCAGGACCGTAATATTCCCAATTTTCCACCAAATAATTGGAATATTAGAGTTCTTAATTTTCTTAATTAATTAAGTAAATAAGAGGGTGGAGGGACCCACAAACCCCATATATGAATAAAATCCACTTTTGATGTGCATATGTGGATATGTTAGATCTAGATCTACATTATGGAGTAGTGGAGCAGCTTCTTAAATGAAGGAAGAGTGGAGATCATTGATAATTAATGTAAAATCATGGAGATCTTGGAGGAGGTCAACTGAGATCATGGTGCATTCAAAGTAAGATCATATAGAACTAATGATGAGATAGAGGAGGACGTTGTGCATCTAATTCACACATGATCATGGAGAGAGTGGGAATTAAATGCAAAGATGGTGGAGAACGTGGAGAGACAACGCAGTCTTCATGGAGGCTAGTGGCCACATGTGCAGCGCAGTTATGAGGTGGGCCAAGGATATGGAAGGCTCAAAAATTATCTAAGGAAGATGGAGGCACAATAAAGGCAGGAATTGTATTACTATTTCTGATCGGTTTAGATCTAGATTTGTCATATGACATTTCTATGCACGCTTATGTTGTTTAGCTAAGTTTGCAGTGTTGTTTAGCACAGGTTGTTTCCGAGCGGAAATCCCACCCTTACCCATTAGGGACTTCGAGTGTCTACTCTGGGAAGGTTTCTATTGAGCTCCATTCATCATTAGGCATTGGTGCCATCTTCATACCACTCTCATATGCTCATTTAGCCACAGGAATAATGCATTCCTGCATCAGGGTTTGAGAGGTGGAGGTTGTTTCTAGCATTTCAGCTAAGAAATCGGTGGAGGATTCATCCTTTCACCTTGTGCTTCATGTTCAACCTTTTAGGAGCAGCAGATCTATATTCGGCATTCATGCCATTGTATTTTACCTCCATGCAGTAGCAGTCCCCTCAAGGATTGCACATTCTAGTCCTGTAGATATATTGGAGGAATGAAGTTTCCAGTATTTCAACTGGAAATCCTGTGAGTGACCATCTCCTCACTTTGCATTCACTGTTTCCACCATTTTTGAGCTGATTTGACATATTTAGCAGCAAGCTAGAGGGCCTCCCTTCTTGAAATCACAATTTTTGTCAAGCAGTTGTGTAGCAGCAACTGCAATCAGTGGAGAAGGTTGGAGGAGCTAGATCTTGAGCTTTTATCCCAAGGATCTAGTGAAGGGATCAACCCTTCTTTCATATATCTGATTGTACATCACATTGAAGCCATCTTTGATCAGATTATGCAGGAGATCTGCATACCCAGTAGTTGTATAGTGAATCCATAAGAGGGTAATTTTCTTAGATTTATAGATCTAGAAAATCCTTTCTGGGTTATCTTGGGTATCCATCATAGAGCCTGGATCTAAAGTTTCAGCATCATCGGAGCTCCCAAACTGCCTAGATATAACTTTACATTTTTTTGGTGGTTGTAGTCCCAGTAGTTGCAGCAGGGACAACACATTTTTCCTTCCAGCAGTCCAACAGTTAAGTAGTCCCTCTTTTGGGATCATTTCAGGGTCATTCTAGGCCATCTCTTTGGCTTGAGTGTCTCATATTTTGAGCACTATTGTACTTGCTATACACCTCCTATTAATAAAATGGCTCAGTTATTTCTATCTATTCTATGGTGTATTTAGATTAAATGTTTACTCTGCTATAGTTTCAATTATTGTGTTCTTGTATTACTGCATTCTCCCTTTTGGGATATTACATGTTGTTTATGGGAGTATTGAAAAATACAAGCCATGGTTCGTGGCTAGAGGGTTATACCAGAAAGAGTGAGAATATTATGAAGAAACCTTTGCTACAGTTTCCATGTACACCTCCATTAGATCCATCATTTCTCTTATTGCTTTGTTGGGATGGAACTTACAATAGATGGATGTGAAGATCGCTTTCCTCAATGGTGTAATTGAGGAAGAGGTGTACATAGAGAGACCTCAGGGCTTTGTGATACATGGGAAGGAATCTCATAATTGCAGGTTAAATAAGGCCTTGTATGAACTCAAGCAACCTCTAAGAGATGGTATTCTTACATTGACAACTATCTGACAAGATTTGGATTTACTAAAAGTGATTTTGATCTAAACCTCTACTTTGAGGTTGTGAATAATGCACCTATGATTTTGTTATTATATGATGATGACTTTTTTTTAAGTGTTGATCCTCTTATCATTAATGCAAGAAGCAGATGGATTTTGAGTTTGATATGAAGGATCTTGTGTTGATGCATTATTACTTGGGACTGGAAGTATGTCAAGAACCTGGTGAAGTATTCCTTGGTCAAGAAAAGTATGTGTTGGAGATCCTTCAAATATTTGGTATGATGGACTATAAATCGATGGTAGCACCCTTGGTGAGGCTCTGATTCTATATTGGTAGATCTATTTATATATTGGTGGTTGATTGGTTCACTGATATATTTGATTAACACCAGGACAAAGATGTGATTTTTTGTGAAAAAGTTGAGCCTGTTCCATATTGAAGTGAGGCGTGAGCATTGGATTGCAAAAAATCACATTTCGAGATATATGCTTGGCACGATGAATTATGGCTTGAGATATGTTACAAACAAGTATGTACAACTTCGGGGATATACAAATGTTGATTGGGTAGGAAGTGTTGAAGATAGAAAGAGTACCTCGGGAGTATGCTTCAATTTGGGATCTGCTATGGTATATGAATGAGTAGGAAGCATCGGCCGATTACATTCAACATTGTTGAAGTAGAGTACATCATAGGGTGTGAGGATTGTACCAAAGCAGTATGGATCTGGAAGTTTTTTTTAGAATTGTTCGGCTAAGGGTTGGAACCAACAGTGAAATACTATGATAATCAAAATTTTGTGAAGCTTCTGAGAATCTCGTGTTCCATGACATATTGAAGCATATTGAGATCAAGTACCACTGCATACTTGACATGGTGCAAGGGAGACTGGTAAGGTTCAGGTACATCTCCACTGATGAGCAGGAAATTTATGTTCTAATGAATTCGTTTCCAAGAGAAAATTTTGTGTATTTTAGAGACAAGTTGGGGATCGTGGAGATTACCCATCTCATTGAGAGGGAGTGTTTATATGTCTACAAAATAGATGGACATTCTCTTGGTAAGAAGAATGGGTTCAAGAGGCCTAGAGTGCTCAACAGGTTGGTTTGATTGAGTGCCTCTTAGAGGAGGACCCTGATGACACTAGAAAAGGTGGAGTGAGGCCTTGGACCCTAATCACACACTAGGAATGGTGGAGTGAAGTCCTTCAACAACTGGACCCTAATCACACATCAAGAAGGGTGGAGTGAGGTTTTGGACCTTGATGACACACTAGATAGAGTGGAGAGAGTTCTTTTCAGCATCTAGACCTGATCACCAACCAGGAAGGGGTTGAGTGAGGTACTGGCTAGAGTTCTCACTAGGAAGGATGAGTGAGTGCTTTCTAGTTGATGCTCTCAACATGTTTTACCTAAGGAGAGGTCATGGGATTCAAGGGTCGATCATTATGGAGGAGTGAGTCCTGATATGATGATGAAATCTCTATGGGTTTGGTATTGTCCCAGGTATGGCCACTAGAAGATGTTGATGATGATGATGGATAATCTTTTTATTTAGAGAAATTTGTCAATTTGAGAACACCTATCATAGTGATTATCAATACCTCCCTAGTTAAGAGGGAGTGTTGAATTTGTAACTATGGCCAATCTTCATAATGTATATTTGGTCACTTGATGTACTTGTATTTATAATTGTAAAGCATATTTATAAATTCTTGAATCAAAGAAAAAATATTTTGATTCAAAGTCCCATTGCGACTATTTAAAATGAAAATTTGAATTTTTGAAATGTAAATTTTGGCTCCAAAAGTGATAAATCGGCTTCCCTCCAAGTCAAGTCAGCCCTGATAGGAGGCACACCCTTTTTTCCAAGACAAACTAATATATAAAGGTAGCTCAACCTCCTCCACTGAGAAAATTCGATCTCACTCACACAAGACAGTTTCTAAGAAGCTAGAGAAGGACAAGAGGGACAAAATATCTCTCTTCTCTCTCTCTCTTGCAAGTCACACATGTGGATTGGAGTTTCTCTCTTCTCTCTCTTACAACTCACACGTGTGTATTGGAGTCTCTCTCTGTGGTTCGAATTTTTCTATTCATTATGTTGCAAGGGGGTGAACTTTTCTAGGCAACTAGGAATCTATTCTAGGGCCAAAAATTCCATGGAAATTGGCAATTGCAAGAGGGACGAAATTCTGGGTCATACATGTAGAATGAATTTTTGGATCCGATTGGGTGACTTTACTTGGAGGATAAGACCAGTTTTGACCATACGTGTAGGTGTGTCTCTCATTGAACAAGAATAATTTCTCTATTGATAAAGGTTTTTGGGTTTTTCCCCTTGGTGGGTTTTCCTAGGGTAAACCTTGTCTTCTTTTGTGTATTGTGATCTCTATTGTTATAATGTTATTTATGGTTGAATTTTTGAAGTATAATTTTTGAATGGTATATTGGAATACAATGAAAGAAGATATACATAAAAAGTAATTATTTGAATTTCATAAATATTATGCTAATCTATATTGCACCTAGAAAATCAACACTTCTTTAAGCTAATTTATGGCACAGTCAACACATTTAAAACCACTCATCCAATCAGGACTAATATTTTTAAAACAAAAATTCCCTCAAGCAATGGAATTTGTGTCCCTCTCTCAGCCATTTAAATAATTACAATTATTTACAACGAGAGAAATATTAACCAGGGGATGTTACAAGCACCTTCCCCTTGGGGGAAAACACTATCCTCGGTGTTTAATAACCATGTACTAAAAAACATGCTTTATAACAATTATTTTTTATTATGGAGCTTTATATAAAAAATTATGTACAATATTTACAATGTATTTACATTTTATTTACTCAATAAATAAGAAAGGATATGTTTCTCACATCAAGTCAGCCATTTCTCACATGGCTACCACGATCCCAAAGTGCCTCCACCGCACTTTGACTTGATCTATTACTCAATTTTGGAGCGTGAGCTGCCTCTGATCCTAGATATATAGAGGTTTTGGTTGGAACTCTCCCTCTGGTTCTACATGTAACATAAACCAATCAATTACATGATTAGCATCTTTCACATATCTTTTAAGCAATGAAACATAGAAAAAATCATGCACTCTAATTGATACAGGTAGAGCCAGTCGATATGCCATTATCCCTATCCTCTCAAGCACATCAAAAGTTCCACAAAACCATGGTGCAAATTTTTCACATCACCCAAATTTTAAGGATATCCTCTTGGGTATAACTCATAGGAAAACATGTTACCCAACTTGAAACATTATGTGAACTCTATGTTGGTCTGCATAGCTCTTATGTCTGTCTTGTGCCACCTTTAAATTTTTTTCGATGGCTTGCATTTCCTACTACATGTCTTTTGTAACATCCTCCTCCCACACTTACCCAAGCTAATCAGTCCACCTAGCTAAATATGTGACAGAGAGTTACTATGATATGATTCAACTCCCCAAGTACAGGAAGTGGAATCAATAAACACAAGACCAAACTGACCTTCCTCAGGAGCTACAGGACCCCCAAAGGCTAACCAACCACTCTAAGTGCCCAACCCCTGAGTTAACATGATTTTTTACTAAACTAATATCTAGTCTCTCCCATTACAATCCCTCCAAGTGATTGTAACCCTCCAATCGCTCCCAAGGCTTCCATGTGATTGTAACCCCGAAATATGAGCCACTTTTTCAAGGCTAGGATTCAAGCCTCTACCCAAAACTTGATGAAATTATCAGAAATGATAAATAATAGGAAGAAAAGGCTTCTAATGCAAAAACTTGAACAAGGACCTCACCTGACTCACCCTAACCATGACAGGCATTTCGTGAAGCACATCATAAACATGTAATGTATAGGTCATAAAAACACATCTAAACGTAGGGACCTCATACTTGTCTGAGAATATTCAAGAAGGTTTGATGCCCTCTCACATTAGCTGCATTATCATCTATTAGGTCATTCATTCATTAAAATTTCATCTACTAACCAAAACATGATGAGAGACATAAATAAATATTGTCATAAAACCATACTTGTAACCAACATATAACTAGATAAATAACAATAATAGAACATCCATCATATCCACATAATAACAAGTACATTTACACATAGAACATAAGAGGAAAATATCTCTTATTAACATATGTGAATCCAACCAAGTTAAGGACTTCCACGTACCAACCGACCATAGATTGGGTTGAACCAAATCTTTCTTTCAACCAATCACACATGTGCCATATTCCAAGCATGAATGTGGGCTCTCATGGAATAAAAAAAGAAAACCAAATTAGGGCTTCCAAAGGCCAAACCGCCTCAACCCTCAACCAATGATTCCACTTCACGGTTGGACATCACTAACCATCACCAGTTCGGTCTTTTCCTAATTTTTCCAGGGATGCAAAGCGTTTGTTCCAACTCGGATTCTATGACTAGTAACTTAACTGACATTCGTGGTCGAGCTTCAAAGTGTTTTTCCAACCAAGGCTTCCAGGACTAGTAACTCAACCCACTAAGGGCGCCAGAGCATTTGTCCAACAAAGGGTGTTTGTCCAACAAAGGCTTCCAGGACTAGTGACTCAACCCAAGCTATTAGAGGGCTTCCAAAGCATTTTTACAACCAAGGCTCCAGGAACTAATAACTCACCCCATATCCATAAGGAACATGAGCACCAACCAAAAAAAAAAGAAGGTAAAACCCACAACACCATGGTTATCCAGTAAATGGCAAGGTTGGGAAAAAACCACTATCACTCCAGCCAATCCTCCTTGCCAATGACAACTCATAACCAAGAAACCACATGCATGTACCATGCATGCCAAAACTAGCAAGGAAACCATACATGCAACTTGATACTCGCAAATAAATCTAGTTGTAGTTGTTGATCCCACTATGCTCTCTCATTTTCTTGCTCTTCCTTTTCCTTCTTTCTCCAAATCCCAAGTATGCCACACCTCTCCAAGAATTCTCGAAGAAAAATCGAAGTGTCCAAGCATATGAGAGAGAGAGAATAGAATGAAAGTGCCAAAGACTAAATTGATAAAAGTTGTGAACTAATCCTTAAAATCCTTTTTATCAATGTGGCCTCTATTTTCTTCATTTTCCTTCATTTTTCCTTCAATTACCTCTCATGAAAATATGTGACCTTTCACCTTCATTTTCTCCTATTTTCCATTGTTTTCATAAATAAAATGATAAATAATGTCTCGTGCCTTTTCAAATCCTTTTCCATTGTCTTTTCCAATTTCCATATCCATTTATTAATTACAAGTGATCCCAAAAACTATTTTTTTTCCCAACATTAAACTTGGAATACATATCCCACGACCTTGGTTATTGTTTTGCCTTTATTAACTTTATTATATGGATGTTTAACCTGGGGCTATTACAAACCCCTCCCCTAAGGGGAAAACAATTCTCGATGTTCAATGACACCTACAACCAACAATACATACTACCCATGGAGCTTTATAACTTAAATTGATGTAGTATTTACAATGATAAAGTTGTTGAAAAACAAACCAACATGATACCCATACCGCTTATTTGAGTTTTATAACACAGCTTCATTGTATCATATATAAATATGTACATATATCAAAACTCATTTTCTTCCATCGACAAACAATTAAGGATACATAGCCCGCATCTGATCAACCATCTCCCATGTAGCTTCATCGGGCCCACCAAAGTTCTTCCACTGCACTTTAACTTGCTCGATTGCTTGATTCTGGAGCATGAGAATATTTCTCTACAAAATGCACTGAGGTTCTGGCTAGAATTATCCTTCTGGCTCCACCTGCAATACATACCAATCAATAACATGATCAACATCTTTCACATGGATTTTAAGCAATGAAACATGGAAAACATCATGGAATTTCGTTGTCTGAGACAGTGAAAGTCAATAGGCCACTAGTCCAATCCTCTCAAGGATCTCGAAAGGCCTGCAATATCGAGGTTCCAGCTTCACACGTGACCCAATCCTCAAGGAGCTCTTCCTGGGCTTGATGCACAACTATAAATGTTCCCCAACCTGAAAATACTTAAACAACATGTGTTTACTTGCATAAATTTTCTGCTTGTCCTGCGTTGTCTTTAGATTCTTCTTGATTACCTACATTTCTTGTTCCATCTTTGCCAACATGTCCCGTTCAATTAACACCATGTTCACTAGATCACTCCAAATGATGGGAGTATTACAACTCTTCCCATAGAGTGCCTCAAACAGACTCATCCTCAATAACTCATGATAACCATTATTGTATGCAAACTCAACTAGTGGAAGATCCTCTTCTCACTTCCGTTGCTGATGCATCACATACATACTCAACATGTCCTCCAGACTCATGTTGACCCTCTTTGTATGTCCATATGTTTGTGTATGATCAGTTGTGTCGAACGCCAACTTTGTACCCAAACCTAAAAATAAATCCTTCCAAAACTTTGAAGTGAACTTAGCATCGTTGTCTAACAAAATATTCTTTGGAACACCATGAAATCTTACTACATCTTTGATTAATACCTTTGCTACATCATTAGTTGAATAAGTAGACTTCACTAGAATGAAGTGCACTACCTTTGTCAAGCTGTCCACCACAACCATGATAGAATCATGTTGCCTGTATATCCTCGACAAACCTGTAATGAAATCCATGGAAATGACCTCCCATTTTCACTCTAGAATTGGAATCATATGTAGTAATGCACCTGGATTCTTACACTCTACTTTTACCTGTTGACAATCTAAGCATCTAGTTGTTAGGGTCCTATAGTCTAGGAATCAATATTCCTATATTTCTATTTCATTTTGGGGGTTTGGTTGTCAATTTTATCCTATGAGTCACTATGTGTCACATCTTAAAGAGTCCCTTGTGTAAAGAGGTAAAAATAGTCAAATTCTTGTAAATATATGGGTCATGAAGGTGGTCTTTGAACCTAACGTTGAAATTTGTGAAAGTTTAAAGTTCATGAGGGAGTTTTCCAATTTTGCATTAATGGAGGGAAAATGATTCATTATGGAAGCGTAGAGGGGTCATTTCATGAGATATGGTCATCATAAAGAGTTAGTTTGAAGAGTTATTTATTGGTTAAATGTGTCATGTCATTTTCTATATTGCAAAAAGTGCCCCTCTCATCACATCTTTTGCATCATCAAGTGGCCTATTATCATTCCAAAAGGAGGATTTGGGTGGTATGAAATTTTCAAATCTGTTTAGAATTATCTCATTATTACCCCATTAAAATTTTACACTAGATATGAAGAAAATTTAAAGGCCGAAGAAGGGAGTTGCAGGCTCAGACAAAGTTTTGCTACCGAATTTGCTCCAAAATTGATTGTTTTTGTCATCATTTTCAAAAGATTTTTCCGGCCAAATGAAAACGAATATAAAACCACTAAAAGAGAGTTTTTCCAAGCACAGGATAAAGAAAAAAAACCTCCCTCATTTTCTTCACAGGTGTTATGGTTTTGGAGATATGTAACGCTCTTGGAGGCCTATTTTTCAAAAAATAAAATTCTATATTTTCCACCTATTTCAGTCATTGTTTTGTGGCACACTTTTCTAATAGTTGGAATTGAATTTTTCAAAACTAAAAGAAATTTGTGTTCAGAATAGTAGAAATAACAAAAACCTCTCTCATTTTTTTCACAAGTGTCATGGTTTAGGAATTATAGACCTCACTTGGAGACCCATTTTCCACAATTTCTAGCCCACAAAATTCTGAAATTTTTGAAATTCAATTTGTAGCTTGGAAGTTTTGGAAGGTTTGAAGTATGATGGATAATCTAAGGAAAATTTAGATGGTTGGTTGTTCATGCATAATCATTTTGGAGCGTGAAATTTGATTACAAGTTCAAAATTTAACTTCTGCTACGCAAATGCTATGCAAGTTCAGAACAGACATTTTGGAAGGCTTGCAAGCATGGAAGGAAGCATTTAGTGGGTTCTACACCAACACGCCATCATCTCAAGCACGTCAATCTGCTCAGTTTTTTCCAAGACGATCTACAACCATGCCAAGCTTGAAGACTTATGCCATTTATTGCACAAATGCTAGACAAACATATATGTCCATTTTTACCCTATGCTGCGCAAATATATCAGTCAATTTTATTTTGTAAAATTTCGAATTTTGGAACTTCTAGAAGCATTTTTGGTTATTGGATAAGTGTAGATAAGTTTAAATTCACATAGTTTTAAGTTTTAAAGTCAAGTGTCGATAAGTTATAACTTGCTTGATATTTCTAAAGTGTATTAGTCTTGAAACAACAATTTCTATTTTTTTGTAAAGAAGCATTGCATCTAGACTGTTTAGCTTTTATGAAATGAATTTGATCACCTAGAGTGGTGATCTGAATTTCTAGTTGCATATAAGGATGTAAAGACATGGAAAATGGTTCTGGTTGGGAGTGTTAGAGGCTAGAATACGTTTTTTCAAGTAGTGTATCTTTTGTCGAATGAATTGAAGAAGGCAGGTGCATATTTATACATAGATTCTTGTGTCAGTTCTTAATGGTATCTTGTGTCTCTTGTTACATCATATATATTGTTTTCATATGTGCTTATATTTTTTAAATTCATACCGTAAATTTCTTCATGTTTAGTTTGAAAAAATTTCTCAGAATTCATGAGTTTCTATGACAAATTCGACTGATCATTATATGTATTGTGTCTTTTCTTCCATGGAATTTCGAACTCATCTGTGGCTTGATGCTCAGGTTGTCATTCTTCTCTTTACTCCATTCATACTACCACTACAACGAAATTGTTTTATTACCCATAGGTTTGCGTATATTTTCTCTATGTGGATTGCGATATATCCATTATTCATTCAGATCTGGAATAGTGCTATGATCTTAGGTAGTCCTGCACTATACACCCACCTTAAATAAATCAAACTAAAAATCATCATTTGATCATCATAACCAACCTAAAACTCAAATCCTATCAGTCATCTACTTTATTGATAGCATAAACTAGCAAGAGATCCCTCTCTAAGGATAGGGGGGCTAGACCTTAGCCTAAAAGAGGTTTTGGTTACCTCTGGGATTTCTTTCCTCATCCTAGAGAAATTTACAGAGTGATAACACTAGCCACAAAATCTGCCATGTCTTTATTCAAATTCGGCCAATAATAGAACTTCTTCACCGTTGTTAAAGTCTTTTGATATCCTGGGTGACCTAAATATGGCTTAACATGAAATTCCCTCAAGATAAGCTTCTTGAGATCAAGTATGTTTGACACATATATCATATCCCTAAATATTACCAAATCATCCACTGTGAGATGATAGTCCACATACTAATCACCTGTATCTTGTTGTAATCTATGCCTAAGCTCCCTATACTTGTTATCTTGCTGAACTTCCAGCAAGATTTGATCATGTAGATATCTCCCATAAGAAATCATAACTGCTACATCATTCACCTACACTCTTCTACTAAGAGCATCTGCAACCTTGTTCTCTTTCCCTTTAATGTAATTTATCTCAAATTCAAACTCGCTGATTATGGCCAACCATCTAGATTTTTTGGAATTCAAATCCAGTTGGTCAAATAGATATCTCAATTAAATGTGATCACTCATCAAGATGCATCTCCTGCCAAGAAGATAGTGTCTCCACATCTTCAAATCATGGATGATCGTTGTCAACTCAATATCATGTTAAAATAATTTTTCTCGTGCTCATTTAGTTTCCTTGGTTCATAGCACACTACCTGACCTTCATGCATCAATACTCCACCAAGTCCTCTCTTGCGAGCATTTGTACACACCACAAAATCTTTATCCATATCTGCAATATTTAGAACAAGATCATTAGTTAACAGCTGCTTCAATTGCTCTAAACTTGCTACACCTTCTTCTGTCCATTCAAATTTCTTACCTTTCCTTTCCAATGATGTAATAGGATAAGAAATATGTGAGAATTTATTGATGAACTTCCTATAATAACCCACTAACCCCATAAATGACCTTACCTCATCCACATTCCTAGGAGCTACCCATTGCATGATAGTTTTTTCTTTTCCGGGTCCACTATTATGCCTTCCTTGGAAACAACATGCCCCAAGTAATATACCTCTTTTTGAAATAAACTGCATTTGATAAGATTGGCATACGACTAATGCTCTCTTAGCATCTCAACACTTCTGCTAAATGTTCGACATGCTCTTCCTCATTCTTAGAATATATTAATATATTATCAATTAACACAATAACAAATTTGTCTAGATAAGGACGCACCACATTATTCATAAAGCACATAAAAGTATCTAGAGAATTAGTTAGACCAAAAGGAACTACAACAAACTCATGATTCCCATACCTAGTTTGTAAAGCAGTCTTGTAGATGTCCTCTTCTTTAATTCGTACCTGATGGTATCCTAATCTCAGATCAATCTTGTAGAACACCATTGCTCCCTTCAACTGGTCAAACAAGTCATCAATCCTCGACAACATATACCTATTCTTGAGGCTTACCTTGTTTAATTGCATGTAATCAATGCATAACCTAAGAGTACCATCCTTCTTCTTAACAAACAACAATTTTGCACCCCAAGGCGATACGCTTGGACTGATGTATCCCTTGTTAAGCATTTACTTGAGTTGAAACATCAACTCTACTAACTCTGATGTGCTCATACTGTATGGTGCCTTTGATGTTGGTGTTGCCCCTAGTACCTGTTGAAAATGGCACCAATAAAGGCTTCTAATTTAATCTTCCCTTGAATTAAATTAGAATAAAATTGTAATTCCACATCAAATGACAACTTGTACAAGTTAACTAAGTTAGGATGACTTAGTTGGTTCAGTTAATTTGAGTTGAGGGTCAAAATAGAGGCATGTAGAGTGTCTCCTACTTTGTAGGGGCCCTTTATTTTTAGTTGTAATTAATTAACTCCTTTTATCTAAGTTAAATTCAGTTAAACTAGTTCTAACTGATGGAGGAACTAGTAGGAGGTTATAAATTGGGGTGTCACTTCATGTGTTCAACCAATTAATTGATAGTTCACTCATAAATAACACATGCATGCCAGTTTTGAGAAAGACCCAGTTGAGATTGGAGTTCAAGGGCAGTGTACTATCAGTTGTATAATTATATGAATTGTACAGGTGGTGCATGCAGCTAGAGGAAGGCCCCCAGTGGATTGTATAGTATGGATTGGGAATTTTCTTAATTAATAGGGCCTAATTACCCAAGGAAATTTTTCAAGGCAATAGGAACTTGGGCAAGCCAAAAATTGGTTAAGTATTGAACTAGACTTGTCTAGGAATCATTGAGACATATAGAGATAGTGCAGAGGTTTCTCATCTTGGAGAAAAACATTGTAATCTTCTCGTATTCTTTGGCTTATGCAATATATAAATAGCGGGATTTTTAGCTGAGGATTTTCCCAAATAAATATTTGTGTTGTGCGATTGAAATTATTTCTCTTTCATGTTTTGTGATTACAAGATCTAAATTGGTTTCCGTAATGTTTTAGCATATTACAATTATTAGAGTAGATTCATGGTATCGGAGCAGGAATCACTCTAGAAGAGAAGAATACGAGTTTGTTATGTATAGGTGAATCGAATTTGCATATCTACACTTCAGGGCTAGCAGCAGGATCATGATGTCTTTCTTTGGATTGAGACTCGAATATGCCCTTGAGGGTAGTTCAAATTACATAGCTTAGATAGACAGGATGGAAGCACTATTGGAAGACAATGGGCTGAATGAATTCATAGACAATGATCTTCGTAAGCCTGCAACAACATATGCTCAAGATTTGGTGGCATGGAAGAAGAACGTAGCAAAGGCAATAAGGATTCTATTGGAAGGTGTTCGAGATCATCTTGTCTCGAACCTCCATGGAAAGGAAACTCAATATGCTATGCGGAAGGTCTTAACATATTTGTTTCAGAACAAGAGATACCATGGGAATCTAGAGTTGAATTACAAGCTCAGAAAAATCAAGATGGAGAAGGGCGACATAATACCAAAATACTTGACCAAGTTCACTCAGTGTCAAGATGAGCTTCGAAGAGTTGGTGTTACAATTGTCTAGGATGATCTGGTGAGCCTAGAACTTGTAGGAATTCCTAAGAGCTGGCACACCTACCAATATTCGGTGAATTGGAGGGAGAAGCTACCAGAGTGGGAGTGTTTGTGGTCTGACTCGGTACAAGAAGAGATTCGACGGAACACCAGAGATGGATCCTAATCAAAGAATGATGATGAGGATAATTGTTCCTTGGCTAGAAAGAAAAATAAAGGGAAAGAGAATTCATCCCATTCCAAAACAAATTCTGGTCAGTCAGACAAGAAGTAGGACTTGTCGAAGATTAAATTTTTTCATTGTCATGATTTGCAACACTATGCCATGAGTGTCTACACAAAAAGGCCGACAAGAAGCCCTCACAATTAGAGTTGGATTTCACTCTCGTCTCATGCATGGTGTCATCGGTGATGGGTTTTGTGTGGTACATGGATAGTGGAGCCTCATTCCATATGACTGGAAACAATGAGTTCTTCAACAACTTGGAGGAGAAGTATCTCTAGATTCACATCAAGATGGGAGATGATGGGAGGGTTCAATAACTTATGTGCATCAAAAGGCATTCAACGAGAGTTGATAGCACCTCATAACCCACTATAGAATGGGGTTGCATAAAGGAAGAACATAAGAATTGTGGGAGATGGACGAGAAATGTTACATGATCATGGCCTATCGTTGCGCTTATGGGAAGAAGCATGCAAAAAAATTGTGCATGTGCATAATAGAAGTCCTCATTAGATCCATGGGATTAGTAGACTAGAATAATACTTTTCCAATAAGAAGCCAGACGTGGCACACTTTATAATTTTTGGTTCATCAGTTTACTGTCATGTTACCAAAGATGCACAGAAAAAGCTAGAACCAACAACTGAGTTGGGAATATTTGTGGGGTATATTGATACACCTCACAAATATCGGTTGCACCTATCATTTTATAGGATGACAGTGGTTCGTAGATATGTGAAATTAAATGAAGGAAAGGTCATGAAAATTTAACTTGAGAGGGAGATTCAGATGCATGCAGTTGATGATCTCTTAGCTCCAAAAGAAGAACCTCAAGGTGTGGAGCATCCACAAGAAGAGGAGCAGAGAGTGGAAGCACCCACTCATGCAAACACATCCATAGATGGAAGGAAGTGCACCAGAGAGGCTAAAAGGTTGATGCATGATGCTAAAGAGAATGTCAGAGCATCCACATCACAACGTAGGAAGAGAAGGTCCCCAAATAAATACATTGGCTAAGTGCCTCTTATGAGAGAGAGTGTAGAGACTCATCCATCCTCATTCAAGGAAGCAGTGCAACAACTAGTATGCGTTGATGCCATGGTTGAGGAGTATGACTCCATTATCAGAAACAATGCATTGGAATTTGTCCCAAGACCGGAGGATAAATCAGTTGTAGGATACAAGTGGATCTACAAGGTGAAGTAAGCAGCAGATGGGAATGTGGAGAAACACAAGGAAAAATTTGTGGAAAATGGGTTCTCTCAAGTAGAGGGAGTATATTATGAGGAGACCTTTGATCCAGTAGCAAGGAATTCTTCAATCAGATCTATCCTTAGGATGGAAAATACATCAGATGGATGTAAAGATAGCTTTCCTCAACGAAGTGATTGAGGAAGAGGTGTACATAGAGAAACCTAAAGGATTTTATACCTTCGACAGAGAGTCACATGTGTGCAGAATCAAGTGAGTGTTGTATGGAATAAAAAAATCACCATGTGCTTGGTACACGAGGATCAAAAGCTATTTCACTCGGTTGGGATTCACCAAAAGTGAAGCAGATATGAACCTTTACCATATTGTGGTTGAAGGTAATTTTTTTATTATAGTATTATATGTTGATGATTTGATTATGACAGGTGACGAGAAGTTGATCAATTCTTGCAAAGAGGATATTGCAAGAGAATTTGAGATGAAGGACATGGGGCTCTTGCATTATTTCCTTGGTTTGGAAATTTGGAAAAGAGATGGGGAACTGTTTGTCTCTCAGGGAAAGTATGCCAACGAGATACTGAAGAGGTTTCACATGGAGAGTAGAAAACCCATGGAGACTCCTCTAGTAGGGAATTGAAGGAAGGAAGATGTTACTTTAGGTGAAGGGTTTGAAGCTACCATTTAAAGGCATCTTGTGGGTTCACTCATGTACTTAGTGAACATACGACCAGACATGTGTTATGCGGTTAACCAGCTTAGTCAAGACAAACATGTGTCGAGATACCTTAGAGGCCCCACTTAGTTTGGTCTTTGGTACAAATGGACAGAGGGAGTGAAGTTGCAAGGCTTCATAGATGAAAATTGGGCAGGGATTCCATGTGACAAGAAGATAACATTAGGGGGCATCTTCAATATTGGGTCAACAACAGTTTCCTGGAACAACAGGAAGCAGAGATCAGTTGCACTCAGTTTAGCAGAAGAAGAGTACATGGCTACTAGTAAAGAAACTTGTGAGGCTATCTGGATGAGGAAGATCCTTTTTGGGTTGTTTGGTAAGCAGATGGATCCGAAAATGATTTATTGTGATAACCCAAGTTGCATCAAACTCTCAGTTAATCCAGTTTTTCATGACAGGTGCAAGCATATCGACATCTGGTATCACCATCTCAGAGATTGTGTGCAGAGGCACGTTATGATGTTAGATTAAATTCCTATAGAGGAGCAAGATGCATACATCTTGACGAAGGCACTATTAGGAGAAAATTTTGAGTTCCATAGAGGCAGGATCTGGGTATCAAACAATCCCTTTCTTGTTGAGAGGGAGTATTTAAAATGGCACCAAAAAAGGCTTCTAATTTAATTTTCCCTTGAACTAAATTATAATAAAATTGTAATTCCACATCACATGATAGCTTGTACGAGTTAACTAATTTAGAATGACTTATTTGGTTCAATTAATTCGATTTGAGGGTCAAACTAGAGGCATGTAGACTGTCTCCTACTTCCTAGGAGCCCTAATTGAGTTTATTTTGAGTTGTAATTAATTAACTCAAACTATCTGAGTTAAATTCAGTTAAACTAGTTCTAAATGATGGAGGAGATAGTAGGAGCTTAGACAGTGGGGTGCCACTTCATGTGTTCAACCATTTAACTGAGTATTCACTCATAAATAACCCATGTGTGTCAGTTATGAGAAATACCTAGTTGATATTGGAGTTAAATGGAAGTGTACTATCAATTGTATAATTATCTGAATTGTACATGTGGTGCATGCAGTTAGAGGAAGGCCCCTAATGGATTGTGCATTATGGATTGGGAATTTCCCTAATTGATAGAACTTAATTACCCAAGGAAATTGTGCAAGGAAATAGGGACTTGGGTAACCCAGAAATTGGTTAAGTATTGAACCATGCTTTTCTAGGAATCATTGAGAAATATAGAGATAGTGTAGAGGTTTCTCAACTTGGAGAAAAGCATTTTAATATTCTCGTATTCTTTTTCTTATGCAATATACAAATAGCAGGGTTTTTAGCTGAGAATTTCCAAAGATAAGTCTTTGTGTTGTGCGATTGAAATTATTTCTCTTTAAATTTTTTATTTCAAGATCTAAATTGGTTTTTGTAATTGGTAGATTAGATTCAAGTATAATGTTTTAGAATATTACAATTATCTTTTGAATCTACGTGGATTTTATATAGTTCCAACTCAATAGAAAATTCCAATTCTGTGTGAGGCGAAAACTCTGGAATCTCTGCTGGGAATACATCCTGAAATTGTTGTAGAACTAGATACCTCCTCAAAACTTCCACATCCTCAAAATCCTTACCCTTATCACTGGAAATGCATACTGCAAACAACACACACCCTTTCTTGTGCCTACATAGTTGTCACCATTCTAACTGATGTTTCTTTCTTCTTACCCGACAAGATCCTCTATTCTCCATTGTCATCCAAGCATTCAATAACCTTGTCATAATAATCCAACTTGGTCCTATGAAGACACAACCTATCCATAACCAACAACATATTGTATGATAACAATGGAATCACACTCAAATGCGTTGATGTAGGCATACCATTCAACTAAAATGCACAAGCTCTTACCTAGTGATGAACTCTCTTCTTTGTATATTTACCCAGCTGCACTAACAAAGATTATGCATGTAATTATTTACTCAAACCACACTTATCCACTAGGTTAGGATTAACATAACTATAATTAGATCCAAGGTTAATCAAAATAGAAACAACTTGATCACAAATATTATTGTCCATATCGGTAGTAAATGCTTGGTGATTCACCTACCTGTTATCCAACACTGCATAAATTCAAGGAATACCTTGTCCAACATCTCCCACTGTTTATGCTTCTTAAGAACTGTAGATATACGGTCTACCACCCTGATGTTGTGGACAATATCTCCTACTATGATATTTTCCACAAGTCCAACACTGTAAAGGAATCCTTCAATCGCCCTTGTTCTTCTCCTCAAGCTGAAATCCCTACCCTCTATCAGATGCATTGAACTTCTTAGGTGTTGTTGCATTCTCTTTGTTACCTGTGTCTTGATGTCTTGTTCGCATCTTATCCCATTTTCCTTTATTCATGTCATTACCTTTCTAATCTTTCTTAGTCTCATATCTATTCTTTGATTGCTCATAACAATGCATTAGCTTATGATGGCTTCCTCCAACGATCTAGGCTCATCAAAATTAATCTCTTTTTTGAATACTATTGGAAACCCACTTATGAATCATTGAATCTCTGCTTTCTCCTCCTTAAGATAAGTCACATAGCTCAACAACTCCAGGAATCTGCCAGTGTACTCCTCATCTCTCATGGATCATATCTTTAGCTCATAGAATTATTTTTCCTTGTCATCATAGTATCTCTCTGATAGATACTTCTTCCTGAAAAGTCTCTCGAACTCACTCCAAGTTAACTCCTCTTCCTGAATACCTTTGAAATTATTTACATCTTCCCACCCAATGTTTTATTTACCTTTAAGACTCAACGTAGTTATTCCAACCTTCATGTTCTTTGAGTAATCATGCAATCAGAAGAACTTATTCATTCCAAGCAACCATGCTTCAACATATTTTGAATTATTCATTTCTCCATCAAATGTGGGTGGCTTTTCTTTCTTGAACTCATCTGGGAAATATCCCCTATCACTCCTCCTGTAAGGATTATAATGATGATGAACATGGTACCTTCCTAAACAAGAACTAGAGTAAATCCCATGTCCACTGCCTTGTCTATCAAGTGTATCCAAGAACCTGTCATCTCTAACCATGTCATCTCTATCCGACCTATGCCCACCATGAGACTTGCTACCATAGGCTCCATTATTCCTATCCTCCTTTCCATGATTGATCCTCAGTGGTCCTTGTCTCTGCAAGTATGACAAGCTTTGAAGGATGACTGCATTAACCTCTGCTTGTTTCTCCTATGCCCTGGAAAGTCTCTCTTGTAATTGAATTATTTTGTTATTATATGTTTTAAAACTCCTTATTTTTGCCTTCAAACTTCTCAAAGTGTTTGCTATGTTAGGAGAGTAACCATCACCATGTTTCTCATATGATTTATAGGGAGAATATTGTGAGCTATAATTCACCATTTTGATAATAATCTTTTATCTTCTTCCTGCAAGTATACTATGCCCGCTAAACCAAATATAAACATAATCAACATACCTCATCATAGTTCAATAGAGGATATATCGTCTACAAGATCAAATAGATTGGTACAATACATGGATAAACATAATCATTACAATATATAAACATCATCTCAACCATCATCCAGTTATCATGCATGATTTCAAAACTATAACACCAACTCGACACAATGCATGCACAACAACATATAGACACTGACATGCATTCATGAGAAACATATACCATCAAAAACATGGCAACACAATTGTAACAATGAATACTTCCATGGATACATAACAAACACATACACCACAAGCATAATGAACACATTTGAAACCGATATGTATGCACGACAAACACATTCCACCCATCCAATATAAGGGTTGAACCATGCTCTGATACCAATCTATAACACCCTCCTCCCACACTTTCCTAAGCTAACCGGTCCAACGAGGTAAATATGTGATGAAGAGCTACTATGATATGATTCAACTCCCCAAGTACAGTTAAGGAAGTTGAATAGACAAAATCAAGACCAAGCTGACCTTCCTCGGGTGCTACAGGACCCCCAAGGGCTAACCAACCACTTCAGGTGCCCAACCCTTGAGTTAAATTTCCTTTTTACTGAACCAACTTCCAGTCGCTCCCTTGATAATCCCTCAAAATGACGGTAACCCTCCAGTCGCTCCCACAACAAGGCCTCCATGCAACTGTAGTCTTGTCCATGTAGTTTTATGCCAGTGACCCTGAAATATGAGCCACTTTTTTAGGGTTAGGACTCATGCCTCTACCCATAACTTGATGAAATTATCAGAAATGATAAATAACAAGAAGATAAGGCTTCTAATGAAAAAAATTGAACAAGGACTTGATCCGAATCACCCTACCCATGACAGGAATTCCATCAAACACATCATGAACATGTAATGTACAGGTCATTAAAACACATCTAGACATAGGGACCTCACATTTATTTGAGAATCATCAAGAAGGTCTGATGCCCTCTCACATTAGCTGCATTATCATCTATTAGTTCATTCATTCATTAACATTTCATCTACTAACCAAAACATGATGAGAGACATAACTCAAGACTGTCATAAAACCATACTTGTAACCAACATATAACCAGATAAATAAAAATAATAGAACAACCATCATAGCCACATAATAACAAGTACATTTACACATATAACATAAGAGGAAAATAGCTCTTATTAACATATGTGAATCCAACCATTTCAGGGACTTCCACGTACCATCTAACCGTAGATTGGGATGAACCAAATATTTCTTTCAACCAATCACCCTCGTGCCATATTCTAATCATGAACGTGGGATCTCATGGAATAAACCAAGAAAACCAAACCAGGGCTTCCAATGAGTATTAGTAACTCAACCCATAGTTGCCACCAGGCTCTAGAGAATTTGTCCAACCAAGGCTTCCAGGACTAGTAACTCAACCCACCAAGTGCTCTAAAGTGTTTTTCCAACCAAGGATTCCAAGTAGTAACCCAACCCAACCTGTTATAGGGCTTCAAGAGAATTTGTCCAAGAAAGTCTCTAGGAACTATTAACTCAACCCATAACCATAAGGAACATGAGCACCAAACATAAAACAAAAGGTAAAACCCACAACACCATCACTATCAAGGAAATGGAAAGGCTAGGAAAAAACCACTGTCAATCCAAGAAATCCTCCATGCTAATGACAACTCATAACCAAGAAACCACATGCACATACCATGCATGCTAAAACTAGCAAGGTAACCATACATGCAACTCAATACCTGCAAAGCAATCTAGTTTTAGTTGATGATCCAATTGTCCTCTTGTGATTTCCTGATCTTATTTTTCCTTCTTGCTCCAAATCCCAAGTATGCCACACCCCTCCGAGAGTGAACCATGAAAAATCTAAGTGTCCAAGAGTATGAAGAAAGAGAATAGAGTGAGAGTGCCAAATACTGAACTAAAAAAAGCTGTGAACTGGTCCTCAAAAACATTTTTATCATTGAGGCCTCTATTTTCTTTATTTTCCTTCATTTTTCCTTCAAATTCCCTCTCGTGCAAATATATGAACTTTCACCTTCCTTTTCTCCTATTTTCCATTATTTTCATAAATAAAATTCCAACTAATACCTCATGCCTTTTCAAATCCTTTTCCAATTTCCCTATCCATTTATTAATCACAAGTGATCCCCATCACTATGTTTTTTTCCAACATTCAACTTGGAATATGTGTCCGGTAACCTTGGTTATTATTTTTCCTTTATTAACTTTATTACATGGATTTTAACCCGGTGTTGTTACATATTTCAACATATCAAGCCCAATGAGGACTCTATTCACTGTATTTATCCAATTGATAGGAATGTTAAATCTCCTCCCATAAAGTGCTTCAGATGGGCTCATTTTTAGTGATTATTGATACCCATTTTTGTATGGGAATTCCACAACTGGAAGGTACTCTTCCCATTTATTAGGCTGGTGCATTATATAAATTCTTAGTATGCCTTCAAGAATTTTGTTTAATCTCTCTATTTTCCCATCATTCTGGGGATGGTATGTTGTGTTGAATTCAAACTCTATTCCCAAGCCTTCAAATAATTCTCTCCAAAAAATTGAAGTGAATTTGGTGTATGTGTCCAAGATAATTTTCTTGGGAGCTCCACGCAATATTATGATTTATTTTAAGAAAACTTGTGCCACCTCACTAGTTGACTTTGTAGATCTAACAGCCATGAAGTGAGCCACCTTGCTCAACTTGTAGACCACCTCCATGATTTCATCATGTTGTTTTGGTGTCCTTGGCAGCCCTGTAATAAAATCCATAGGAATCACTTCACACTTCCATTCAGGAATGGTAATAGGTTGCAATAAGCCAACTGGGTGCTTACACTCAACCTTCACCTATTGTCACTCTATGCATTTGGAGATAAAATCTGCCACCTCCCTTTTTAAATCAGGCTAGAAATAAATAAATTTGATGTTTTTTAGCATCTATTGGTAACAGGGGTGGCTATAATATGGCTTGGATTTGTTATTTGGTACATAAATTCTACTTCTAAATTTAATCAGTTTGATTTCAACAAGGTTGTATTCCCTACTCTCTATGCTCTCATACCCCTATTGCAACTTCTCCTTTAGTTGTTGGTATTTTTCATCTTGTTGCCCATTGTTTTTGATATTTTCCTCAAGATCATTCCCGCAATAAATTATTGTTGCTAAATGGTTTAATTTCACCCTCCTGCTGAGTGCATCAACTACTTTGTTCTCCTTGCCTTTTATGTATTTGATTTCAAAAACAAACTCGTTGAGCATGGCCAACCATCTAGCTTTCTTTGCATTTAACTTGGGCTATTCAAATAAATACTTCACCCCTCCATGATCAGTGATTAGAGGGAATATTCTACCAATAAGGTAGTGTCTCCACATCTTCAGTGCATGGATGATGGAAACCAATTCCAAATCATGAGTTACATAATGTTTCTCATGCTCATTTAACATTTTTGATTCACAACTTGGCCTTCATGCATCAAGACTCCACCAAGTCCTTCCTTGCAAGCTTTTGTGCAAACCATGAAATCCTTTTCCGGGTTTGCAATTCTTAGCACTAGTGTGTTGGTTAAGAGTTGCTTCAATTGATAAAAATGTGTTGCACAATTAGTTGTCCAGTCAAACATCTTCCCTTTTCTTTTTAGAGCAATAATTGAACAACCAATCTTGGAGAAATTTTGAATAAACCTCCTGTAATATCCTTCCAATCCCATGAAGGACCTAAATTCAACCACATTTTTAGGTGTTGGCCATTCCATGATAGACTTAACTTTCTTTAGATCAACTGTTACTCCGTCCTTTGAGGCAATGTGTCCCAATTAATGAATTTGTGGTTGAAATAAATTGCATTTATTAAGCTTTGCATAAATCTTGTGCTCTCTTAGAAATTGTAGTACTGCAGCCAGATGTGCTTCATGCTCCTCCTTGGTATTTGAATAGAAAAAATGTCATCAATGAAGATGATAACAAAATTATCCAAATAGGGTCACAACACATTTTTCATGAGACACATAAAGGTCGCAGGTGCATTGGTAAGCCCAAAGGGCACTACCACGAATTCATAATGCCCATTCCTCATTCTAAAGGTTGTTTTATGAATTTCCTCATCTTCTATATGCACATGATGATATATTTATCTCAAATAAATTTTGGAGAATATTGTTGCTCCTCTTCAATAATTTAATAAATCATCAATTCATGGTAATGGATACATGTTCTTGATGGTCACCTTATTTAGTTGTCAGTAATCAAAGCACAACCTGAGTGTCTCATCCTTCTTCTTAACAAATAGAAATGGTGCTTCCCATGGACACACAATTGGCCTTATGTAGCCTTTTTCCAACATCTCCTTGACATGTGGCTTCAGTTGAACTAATTCTAGAGTGCTCATTCTATACATAGATTTAGATGTTGGAGCTTCCCCTAGCACTAATTCAATGGAAAAATCTACTTCTTGATGAGGTAAATTGGGATTTTTTTCATGGAATACATCTGATAACTTCTACAAGACAATGTATTCCCTCAAAACATTACCGTCATCATTATCACCACTGCAATAAATTCAACATTGTTGGATATTTGCATAGAAAATAAAACACATCCTTTTCTATGGCTTCTTTTGGCTTGCATGGCAAAAATTTGTCTTACATAGGTAGTTTTCAGTTTTTCGCATAATACTCTAAGCTCACTAGCTTTGTCCAAACATTCAATCATCTTCTCAAAGCAGTCAACCTTGGTTTGGTGTGCATATAACGAGTCCATGCCCAACAATGCACTATATGTTTCCAATGACAACACATTGAGGTTTTCCACTATTAACATCCCATTTAATTCAATTGGGCAAGCCTTCACCCAATGCTCAACTCTTCTTTTCATCTAAATGGCCAGTTGAACTAGCCAAGACTCATCATTTTATTCCTTATTTAGTACACATTTCTCAACAATAATGGGGTTGATGAACTAAAATTTGAACTAGGGTTAATCAAAATTGAAATTATTTGTTCATGGAGCATACCTTCCATATCTATAATTCACCACAAGGAAAAGACCCTCTAGCGGAGGTTATAAAGGAGGTTTTTAGTGTGATAAAATTGGCCAAAATTGTCAAAAAAGCATATGCTACCACATCCATTTCTGGTAACAGAGGTTTTAGCGGAGCTTTTAATGGAAATTCAACACAACTAAAAAAAAATGGGCGGCCGGAGGTTATTACGGATGTTTTTCATCGGTGCTCTTATCAGGTTTTAACGCATTGGTACGTATCGATAGACAATGCACCGGGGCGGTCGCAGGAGAATGCAGTGGGCCGTTAAGGAAAATAATAGCACCGGGCCTAGTGTTGGTGATACAACGCATGGGGCCGTTCTAATTGGTCTTGGGATTTGAGCGGTTCCCATAGGTCGTATCAACGCGCCGGTTCGTATGCTTATATAAACGCTCCGGTGCATCGTATCACACAAATGCACCGAGGTTTACAATTGGTATTGGTATTCGTGCAGTGCAAATATGTCATAAAAATGCACTGGCGCTTATCGACACATAAAAGCTCCGGTGCGTACTATCACACAAATGCATCTAGATTTGTAATTGGCATCGGTATTCGTGTGGTGGCTATTGGTCATCCAAATGCACCGGTGCATATAGACAGAAAAAACGCCTCGGTGCGTAGTATCACACAGACGCACCACAATTTATAATTGGTATTGGTATTCGTGCGGTGCTCATAGGCGGTAAAACGACACTGGTGCGTATAGATACATAAACACACTGGAGTGCCGTACTGCACAAACGCCTCGATATTTTTAGCTGGTTTTGGTGTTTGTGCGGTTCCGATAGGTAGTAAAAATGCACCGGTGTGCTTAATAATACAAGCGCACCAGTTTTCATTTTGTATTTTTTAAAAACATCAGCCTGTGGCAGTGCAATTATTGTGATTGTTTTAAATTCATTATTCATCAAAAGTCAACACATATTATAACAATATTCATATTAATTAAATTTTTATTAATGGATTTGAATGTGATGTTTAGATTAATTTGTTATATCATATCATAATTATTGTGGTTTTTTAAAATTCATTATTCATCAAAAGTCGACACATATATATGTTATAACAATATTCATATGAATTAAATTTTTATTACTGCATTTGAGAACGAAAATGGAGAACGCAATAGCGACAATAGAGAACGCAATAGAATAAATTAAAACATTTTTTATTATATATATATAAGACATTCTTTGTCATACAAAATGGGGCAGTTATTGGTATCCCTTTATCTTTCAATTGGGACACTATGTCCATTACATTAAAGAAAATGTCTGATTTCACAGACATTTTTCCAAAAATAGTACAACGCCTTGCTTTTATATCCAAACATAGTGATCATCATTCTTCACTTCAACTGCTATCGCTGCTAGAGCTACTTCCATGACTTGGGTTATTTTCAAAAATGTTTTGTTCACAACATTGATTGTTTTCTTCTTCTTCACCTTCTTCCATCTACAAACATAAAAATAAACTGTAATGAGTGTATATACATTGGTGAGAATAATGAAAATTGCAATATTAAATAATACACATCAATGTAAATCGAAAAGAAATGACGTACCAATGCAACAATTGACTCATAAACTATACACATTCTTTCAAAACCATGTAACATGCCATCTTTCAAGATTTGATCTGTTGGCGCACTGCCATACTTTGTTTCTTGCAAGTTTTATACCCCATAAGAAATCATATATTTAATATAAAAGATTTATTTTTTCTATTAATTATAGACGGAGCTAAGTAAAACAAGATCGATAGATGCTTACAAATTCCACAATTAAGTTATGATATGCCAACATATACGCACAACCCATATTTAAACCAATTTCAATCAATTCCTCTGATGGCTCTTCTTTGTATGTTAGCACCTGTTTGGAGACATTCAATGATGATTTTTGTAAAAAAACTTAAAAATACAAAAATAAAATCTAGTTAAGTTGTTATAAGGAAGTAACAATTACTCACAAACTTAGATATCAATCCTTTTCTTCCTTGTCGTCATGTTTTATGTGTTGAATGGGTTCCATTTTCTTTTCTTTTCTGCAGGAAAATACTTGAAAATTAATATTTAATGCTAAATTGTTTATTTGTTTTACCTAATGATCAAAAAATTCAATGATTACATATTACATTTGAAGCACGTTGTTGTTGAAATGGCTCCACCTGTGACGCAATTTTGTCCATTTCTTTGACCATCTCCTTGTACACCTTTTTGGACATTCCTACTGGCATATTTCTGATATCAGCTCATTCATCTTTTGACATTTTCATAATCTTTCTGAAAATGTAACATGACAATAAACTATTTAATTTTTATATTGATATATGAAAATTAAGTATAACAAAAGTGATATTTATAAATAATTCTAGACAAACATCTAAAGGAATATTACTTTTTCATTCCTTCTTTTTTGTTGTACGTTTTTTATATTAAAAGTCTGACATGTCTCATTGACCAATTCTTTGGAAACTCTTCTTGTAGTTTACATAAAATCTGGTTCTTAGAATCATTGGATTGGTTTTTGTATTGTAAGTGGAAAGAACGTCTATACATTCGTTCCACTAGATCCCTCAAACATTTGTAAAAGTTTTCCCCCCTTTTGTTAACCTCCAATGTCACTCCAGATGAGCTAAGGAGCAATTCATTTTCATTTGCATGTTCTATTGTTTTTCTTTTCTTAGAACAACATTCTTTTTCTGAGTTGTTGGTCCCTATAGAACATTAAAAAGAGGTGAATTAATGGACTTTTTCACACATGTTATCTAACAATTTTAATTATATTATTAATGAAAACTAAAAAAAGAAACTCATATTGGATCGATAGTATTTTTTCATTCACCTGATTCATCCTTTCGCAATTTTTCCATCAAGCTTATACGTTCTTCTGGTTCTAGATTAGAAAAAATCTTATCGAGCTTTGTCATTTTGTGGTTCTGCATGATACACATTAAACAATACATATTATTTAAACTTACATATAGTTCAAAAATAATTTTTTTGTAAAAAATTTACAAAGAACTTGCATTTTTTGTTTTTCTTGATGTGTTATCAGTATTTTTGTTACTTGATCTGTTGTTAGTCATTTCTTTAACAATATAAAACCTGTATCATATCAGTCAATAATATATTTTTAAATAAACTGTCAACTTCTTAATTAAAAAAAAAAAAAAAAAAAAAAAATCTCAAAAACCCGGTGCGCCATTCATGGTGAACGCACCGACGTTGGTGTGTGTATGTCTTTCCCACGCACTGTAAAAACAGTATAATACACCATATGGTGCTCTATGTCAACAAGAAGGGCACCAATTAACCATCATAAAAATAATAAAAATCGTCCAGTGTTAGTTTTTTTAGCATAAATCGGTGCTATATTTTACATATGGTGCACCGTTAAAAAAATCTTATTTTTTCACATTACTTATCCCATGCTCTTGTAAACAACAGAGCATCGGTGCACTACCTTACATAGGGCGCACCGGTAAAAAATCTGTTTTTTTTTTTAAATCATTCCAAGGCCCACATGGATTAGAATACGACTATGCTAATCGTCCCGTCAGTTGCATGTCTTAGGTCTATATTTAGCAATACAAACCCTATAAATCTAAATTGAAAAGTCCCAATTCTGAATCACAGAAAGAAGAAGAAGAAAGGGGAGAAACAAAAAAAAAATTAAGTTAGCTTTTTTTCTTTTTTTCTTTGAAACTGAACGTTTGCGGTGCGTCATAATGAAATAGCGCACCGGCTACATATTTTTATAATTTTTTATGGCAGTACTTTCGCAGTGCGTTGTGATAACAGAGCGCCCCAGTGCACTCTTTCAAATAGGATGCACCGAATTTATTTATTTATTTTTTATTTTTTTTATTATTTACGCAAGAGCCAACATGGATTGGGATCCGACTATGTAGGTCAACCCATACGTTGGATGTCTTAGGTTTATATTTAGAAATATAAACCCTATAAATATAAATTGAAAAGCCTTAATTCTGAAATCAAAACAAGTGGGAGAAGACATGGCGGAAACAAAAATAATGTAGGGTATGTTTGTAAAATGGTTTTTCTTCAAAACAGCACGTTCTGCGGTGCGCCATAATGCAATAGTGCACCGGTGCCATATGTTAGATATGGCGCACTGATAAAAACATAATTTGTTTTTTTAATTTTTTATCACTGTACTTGCACGGTGCGCTTGTATAACAGAGCGCACCGGTGCGCCTTGTTACGAAGGGGCACCGACAAAAAAAAATGTCTTTTTTTAAGATTGACGCAAGGGCCAACATGGATTGAGATCTGACTATGCAGATCCTCCCCTTGATTGCATGTATTAGGCTTATATTTAGAAATACAAAACCTATAAATATAAATTGAAAAACCCTAATTCTTAAATCACAACAAGTGGGAGAAGAAAGGGCAGAAACAAAAATAATGTAGGGTATGTTTGTAAAATGGTTTTTTTCGAAAAAAGCACGTTTTGCAGTGCTCCATAATGTAATAGTGCACCGGTGCTATATGTTACAAATGGCGCACAGATAAAAACATATTTTATTTTTTTATTTTTTTATCATTGTACTTCAGTGGTGCGCTGGTATAACCAAGTGCACCGGTGCGCAACGTTACGCAAGGCGCACCGACGAAAAAAAATCTGCATTTTTTTTTTAAATTGACGCAAGGGCCAACATGGATTGGGATCCGACTATGCAAGTCATCCCATGGGTTGGATTTCTTATGAGTACAGAAACCCTATAAATCTAAATTGGAAAGAAAGAGGGAGAAAAAATGGCAGAAACAAAAAGAATCTAGGGTTTTGTTTCTAAAAATTGATTTCTTTTTTTATTTTTGTTTCTGAAAACTGCAGAAAAGGTAAAAAACTGCATAAAGAAAAAGTTAAAAAAACAATAAGATTTGATTATGTATTTTAATTCATAAAAAACTAGAGAAAAAATAAAATAAAACAATAGACTTTGATTTCTTATTTCACTGCATAAAAAAAACTGCAGAAAAAAAGTACAAAAAAACAATAAACTTTACTCACGTCGTTTAAAATTCTATGGTACAGGGTTTGAATTACCAGATGTTTGGAATTTGGATTGTCTGAATACTTCTATTCAAACGTATTTCCCTGCTTCACAGTGCTCTTGTGCTTTGTTTGCTCCAGGTATGTATCCTGCAAATATCTGGCTGAATTTTTTTGCAAAAATAGTGAAATAATGAAAAGTGTTTAGTATTTAAAGAAATATTTTATGAAATTAGATTTTAGAAAATATTTAGGTTTGTGCACCAAAGTTTATTGTTGTTTTGCTCAAATGCAGGGAGAAAATATCATATATTATATGAAATGGACAATTCTTCAAAATCCAGCTTGTTCCATAATATTTCTCAAAGTCCATCGCGAAGTTCTCCCTATCCATGTGGAGACGCAATATTTACTTAAGATTTGTTTTATTTGTTCACTATCTAATTGAATTTATGTATGTTTTTTATCCATGTAGTCAATCATGCACAACTTAATTAAATTTATAATGTATACAAATTTGCAGGTTCATGCAGATTCATCATCGAGTTCAGATGCACAAAATTATATTCAAAGTACTACTCCAAAACATCGAAATTTATTAGCAGGAGTTGCATACCGCAAGATGCATTTGGTAGATGAAAATGGACATCTGCTTCACCCTGCCAATTATAACAATATTACATCTTCTAGCTACAATTCCGGGACAATGATGGTAACTATAATTATAATTGTTTGGTATATATATTGATTAATATGTAATTATTTCAACATCAAACCAATTTATAATCATGCAATATTGTCAACGTGGTTACTAATTGATATCATATATTTTGTACTAATCATGTTCAATTTATTTTTTAAATTATTAGGATTCTAGTGATGATGAATGACCTACCTACCATCTTCCGTTGCACCCCACGACAATGTCAAATCGAGAGAAGATTGAATTAAGAAAAAAAATCAAAGAGGAACGATACCAAGAATGGTTGAATCAACCACCGATTCAATTCCCGCTACGTCCAGATTCACCAATTAGGAATGACTACAGCAATAGTAGTTCTTCAAAAGCTGGCAATGGAGACAATAAAATAGAGGTTGGTATGGATGATTACTTAAGGGATACGACTGCCATGGAGACAATGTTGTTAGATGCATTCCAAAATGATGATGAATTTGGGGATGATGCTCATATGTTGATCTGATCCCCTTGCAGAAAACCGCCAAATTTTAACTACCACCCTCTCTTTGGACGATGATCAATTGAAATCCTGATTTGGAGCATGATATTACTGGCAACTTGAAGAAAACAAAAGTTTGGCTTGTGATATATTTCTCGAAGAACTTTCCCAGGGCAATTGCAAGTACTTACCATATATAAATTTGAGCTCTTTCTGTTCATTGCAATCCCAAGTGAACTGACCCAACTATTGTTTATGTTGATGTATGTTCTCTGACATTAATGTACATTTATTAAACATAGTTTTAGTCACCATCACAGTTAATAAAGAATAGGTTCTTCAGTGACATTAATATCCTTTTGATGACTGAAAGGGCACTATTGTGTTGAAAATGTTGGTTGTTGAGTACATATCATATCATGCATGTCCAAATGATTGTATTCTATATAGAGGAGAATATGCAGACAAAGAGATGTGTTCGAAATGTGGGCATGACAGGTATGATAAATCAAAAAATAAGGGTAAATCACGTACTGGTCCTCCTTTTAAGATATTGAGGCACATGCCTATAATCCTAAGGATTCAAAGGCTCTTTCGTTGCAAAGAATTAGCTATGTTGTAGGGATGGCATGCTTCACACAGAAGTGAGTTGGGAGTGTAGAAATTTGAATAACTGTTCAATTATTCATTGAGATTATCCTGATCACACACTATTTGAGCTTCATGCATAATACATAACCTCTTCTACCATTGATCATTAATTTTGGAAATATAAACAATCGCATGCGCACATTAAAACCATAAACAATCACACATATAAACACAGTATTTATGGGAAAGCTTAAAGCTGAAAACCCCCAAATATCTGTATATTATAATGATAGAGATCATGTAACAATAATTGTACAAACTCCTGCATAGCTCTGGTGCAATCTCAGTTATTTGCATACAATGAGTCATACTGACACGCCTCCAAATGCTCCACACAGTGGCCTACTCTCTTTGCGTCAGATGAATAGTGTGCCGCATCTTGGGACTGAATCCCTACAGGCTGCCTTTCCTTGATGTCATTGGCACATCTCCATCAATGTGTCATGCAAATCTCTGTGCACAGTATAGTCACAACTGATAGTTAACCTGCTCTTTCACCTATTTCTGCACTGGTCTCCACTGAAACTATCCATGCACTGAAGTTAACTGATGCATTATTTAGTTGATTAATGAGTTTATAATTGGTGAATTAATTAATAATTAATTCACACCACTCTCACTAATTGTATCAATTAGTTAAACTGAATACAAATAGCTCAACTATGTTTAGATTAGTTAAATTGAATACAACTCCACTAACTTCCTCAATCAACTCCACCAAACTCTGTCACATGAGTTCTAACTGAAGTATCCATGCAATAGCTCCACATAACCCTTAGGAATAGCGTAATTCCTTTTTTCAGCTCCTGTGCCACATCTGTGCACTTAACTGAAGTGCTCCAAGAGAATAAGATAATGTTTAGAGTCCAAATATTATTAAGAGCTAATAATATTCGACATGTCTATTTTTAGACTAGCAATCTAAAAATAGATTCCGCCCAATATGTCTAAAAATAGAAGTCCATCTATTTTTCCAACTTGACCAACCATCCACAAATAGCATCTTGCTACATATAGAATATGCTCACCATGTCTAAAAAAGTAAGACTTTACTTAAAAGCACCCTACGGGCCACACTTGGTAGGCGACTCCTTTCACTAAACTCATCAGTCTTTTAATCTCAGGGAGTTATGTGAATACCAACTGATTCAATATCCATGAAGAATATAGAGGATACATGGCCCGAAAAATTCAAGAATGAAGTAAGAAGTCTACGACTTAGCATAGCCATGGATGGCATCAACCCATATTCCCTCGAGAACACCAACTATTCTGTTTGGCCTGTAGTAGTGATCAATAACAATATCCCTCCATGGTTTTCTATGAAGAATGAACATCTTATGTTGGCTCTCATAGTCCCTAGTAGAAGACAAGTGAAGAATATGGATGTCTACTTACAACCACTGGTAGATGAATTGAAGGAATTATGGGATGGGATAAATGTATACAATGTATCAAGACCCATCGTAGTAGAGAGGAGGTTTACTTTGTATGGCATATGTGCTTACATGACACATGATTATCTAGGCTTAGGAGTTTGCTCTGGTAAATTTCATGTTTAATTTATTGATTTGTTTATATATAATGTAACAATATTATTTCACATATTAGTTATTTAATTCGTTGTAATATTATTTGTTTTGATCTTCATGATAGTCTTTAACGTGCCATGCATATTAATTAATGTATACAAATATAATCTCACAGGTCTTGTAACAAAAGGGTATTTTGGATGTAAATGTTGTGGACCTTCTCTGAAAGCTAGATGGTCCAAGGACCTACAAAAGCCAGTGTATGATTGCTCCAGGATATTCCTACCAGAACAACACCCTTACAGAAGAGCAGCATCCGCTTTCAATGGTAAACAAGAAAGAACCCAAAGGCCTCCAATAATGACACCAGCTAAATGGCTTAGAGAATATGAGAGAGAGAAGGAGAATGAGTTCACAGAAATGTTCGATTCAAATGGGGAGCCTAAGTTCGATGATCCAGATTTATTCAACACCTATGTTGAGAAATTTCCCATTGGGATGAAAAGGAAATCTATCTTTTATGACCTCCCATATTGGGAGCATCTTAAGATTGCCCACTTATTAGATCCCATGCATATATTTAAAAATGTTTCATCTTCTTTATGGAGGCACATATCATCGAAACAAAGTGACACTTTGGCTGTTAGGAAGGATCTTATTACTTAAAAAACTAAAAAGAAATATTGGCCAAGACGATTAGAAAGTACGAGATCAGAGGCAGGCGCTGGTCCCTCTAATTCATGGTTTTTCAAAGAAGGTGATGTCCCATGGATTTAAAAAAAAGATGATATATCTTTGGCAAAGGAAGTTATAATGGATGTGAGGGTTCCAACTTCATATGGGTCTTCACTACGACGCTGCTTCACCGTGGATGACCATTTGTCGAGGTTGAAATTGCATGACCATTTGAATCTTCTAAGAGTACATATAATGTCAAAAGCATGATTTTATTATTTTTTATATTAATAAATTTTATCCCATGCGGTGACCATAAAACATAACTAATTTTGTATATTATTGCACGTTTTTATAACTTTGCAGTGTTATTATCCTTTGTTTGTGCGTGGGTGTGTGAAACATGAATTCCCTCAAGACCTAGGACGTGCCATATCTAAATTATATGCATTTGTATGTTGGATCACTTCAAAGGAGATTCATGTGGCTAGCATTCCACGGTGGCGTCAAGAGATAGTTGAGATTGTTTGTATGTTTGACAAGGAACTGCCGACGAGTTTCATGGACTTACAGGTTCATCTTCTAATTCACCTGGTAGATGAGGTTGAATTAGTTGGGGTTGTTTCTTGTCATTGGATGTTCTTCTTAGAGAGGTACATGAAGAAATTGAAAGGTTTTGTTCGACAAAGGGCAAAACCCGAGGGGTCTATGGTAGAGGGGTACATATCGTATGAGTCTTTCTACTATGCCAGTGATTACATCAAGCAGATCGACAACAAACCAGGTGCGGTGATTTGGGGCGATGAATTGAATTCATTCTTTACAATTCTGAAGCGACACAACCGTGGGTCGCATTGTACGAACAAAAAAGAATGAAATGGGATAGTGACATGAAAGAATTTAGACGGTTGAATGGTAGAAGTGTGCCTTATCCCGATCATTTAAAAGAAAATATGCCAAAAATATGCCCCAACGGTTGGGTTGCTGACCAAGTCAGAGAGAAATACAGTGCTACCGATCGTTACCCGCGTGCTGAAGAGGATGCGCTAAACGTAGGGATTGGGTGCAGCAACTCGGTAATAATTTATATGTAAATTTGAAACTTATATTAAGACATCTACATTTCATCTTTTAACTGTTGGATTATTATTTATAAGACACATGACACTTATATGATTTTTTAAACTTTTTTATAATAGGTGCATTTGTTCCCATCTATGTGGGCATATGGACACCATTTTCGCACAGAAAATGCTGATGTTGGAAACATCACACAAGACTGTGGAGTGGAAGTCGAGTTCGATCAATCTAGTCGATCTAGCCACCGTGATCAACAACTAGTAAGAGGGACGTTAGGTTATGTCGGAAAGATACAAGAGATCATTGAAGTTGATTTTTCTTCTTTCCAATGTGTTATTTTTAGGTGCAAGTGGTGGGACACCTTTGATCGGAATAATGTAAAGGAAGATCGTGATAGTAGGCTGATATGTATCAACTCTAGAAAGATGTGGGATGAAGCTTAGGAGCTCTATGTTTTCCCTAAACACTGCAACCAGGTGTTTTTCCACCCAGATGTGTTGGATAGCGATTGGTGGTTCGTATTGACACATGACCCTAGATCAAAACATATTTTTGAGAACAATAGTGTTATCATGCCATGCGAGCTTGAAGATAATGAGAGTGATCATGAGAACCGAGAGTGATATGGTACAATATGTGTTATTTCATCAATATTTATACTTTTTAGGATGAGTTTTTCGAAATATTAATGTAATATGTATTTTGAATTAATTGGTAATTTGCATTGTGTTAATGTTAAAATCAATAATTCACTTGATAATTTGGTATTATGTACTTGATCTCAAAAATAATGGCGTACTGTATAAATTAATTCTTTTTTTGTATCTAAGATCATAATAAAATAATGATAATTCTAATTAAGTACAAGAATTTATTTGCATTATTTTCTAAATTTCCTTATGTTACAATAAATCATATTATTCTATATTTATTATTTTACAATTATTTAAAATTTACAAATTTACAAATTTAAAAATTTTAATAAATTCATTTCACATTAATACAATTAAAATTTTACAAATATTTTACATACAATTACAATTAGAATTAGAATTATTAGAATTACAATTACAATTTTACAATTTCACGTACAATAACAATTTTAGAATTTTACATATATACAATTACAATTTTACAAATTAAAAAATTACAATTACAATTACAATTTTAGAAATTTACATATATATCATTACAATTACAATTTTAGAATTGTAAATACAATTAGAAATACAAATATTACAAATTTACAATATCATGATCATTTGGTATTTATAAATTAATTAATAAACATCACGTTCATGATAAGCATCGTACAAACATCATATTTGACTAAAAAACACGTTCAAAATCACTAATTGCATCATCGTGATCGTGATCATCTAACAGAACACAATTAAAATTATATATTAACATCATCAGTACAACACAAACATCAAATATACATCTCATGCTATCACATACACATCTATCTGCAAGCTACACATTAAATGAACATCTCTAACATGACCTAACAACATACACATAATGATGATCACCAACATGTAAATTAAGTACAACTGCAAAATGAACATAAAATACATGGACCATATAATATATATATATATATATATATATATATATATATATATATAACTGAATAATGTTAAAAATATACAACTGTAATATAAATGTCATGGATCAGCCGATGATCGAGCCTTATCTCCATGATGACTGCTGGTAGATGCTACTGGAGGCTCATGCAAATCTAGCGCGGCGCGAGGCCGTGAACGATCATGAGATGTCGATGGTACACTGCGCCTCGCAGACTATCCATCATGTGCTGTGGCTCGCTCGTAACGTGTGACAATCCTCGTCAGTCGCGTAAAAGTTGTTGTAACTCCTACGACATGCCGCATCAAGTTGTACATGTTACGCGACATGCCTCTCCACATCTGTAAGAGCCTATCATCAGCCACTATATCTCTGAAATCAACGGGGTGGATGCCCGCCTCAACAAACAATGCAATGAGTTGGTCACCTAACTCCATCCTGTATCTAGCATCACTCAGACGTCGACCGCGGGCCGACGTACCAGCAAGAGCAAGTCTCTGATCTGCACCGGCCTCCTGCTGATCCTCGGCAATATCTGACATCATGCCTTTTGCATCCTCATCAAGATCCACAACTGGATCAGGTGGTGGTGGCGGCATCTCCTCGCCATCATTAGAGCCAATGTCTGCAAAATATATACAAGTACACAACAATAATTAGACAATTTCATTACACAATTTAATAAAAACAAGTTTTAGAAAAATATTAGAATAAATTTAAATAAAACAGTAATATTACCTCTATCATCTGGCGGCTCATCATATGTGAAGAGGATGTTGGCACACCCTTGCCAATCAAACCCCGCATAAGGACAGGGGACCATAATGAAGGGATGCTCAAAAACACTGGCTAGCAACCCCAGTGCATCATCTTATATCCTCGCTAGAAACAAAGTCTCCTCTCTCTTGGGCATCATCTGCCCCCACATATGCATACGTGCCTCAGTAATCGGCCTAGGAGGCTGCCGAAGAAAATAAGGCCTCGTCTTTGGAAACCTCTCAAAAAATAAACAAAAAATATCTAAAGGAAAAGGGAATTTGACCCTCCCTTGTGCATGAGCACGACATCTATCTAATGCTCTACAGAACTGCCGTAAAAAAATGGCAGACCACCTGACAAGTCATGGTTGCTGTAGTAAAGAATCAAAATAATATAAAAGCTGGAAACTAATGCGTTTCCCATCACTGGTGTTGTGCGAAATGGTCGAAATGATAAGTGAGAGACACTGGACCTCCTCACGGCCAAATGCACCAATACGTAACTGTCTTCCGGAGACATGAAAATCTGAAGGAGACAATATATCTGCTTCAATGTATCTCTGGGAGTAAACTAACTGACTCCCTACCACACAGCCAGCTGGAACCTCGGGGAACGAGGGAAAATCCACCCCTCTCCTCGAAAGCCCTGTAATAAAATATACATCCTCCTCAATGGGTGTGTACCACTGGTCGATACCAACTCGGAAAGCCTATTGCTGGGCATTCCACCTTCGGATAAGATGTCTCAAAAAACCACTATGGGACTTTAGGGAAGTAGCCCCCTCATAGAACTTGAGGAGGCCTACCTGTCTTACAAGCCCCTGCATCGCTGTTGTAATAGGGCGAGGGTACGCATCTCTCTCCCTCTCTCTTGCCTCCCACAAGTGAACCATGATATATTGTTCCGCCTGTTGTTGTTGTTGTTGCTCCTCTTCTCTCCTTTCACATCTCTGAATGATTGACATAATAAACATAATTTTTTAATTAAATGACACATGTATTTACAAATATACGTATATAAATATTTTTTGAAAAATAAATAAAAAAAGAGTCAGTGCGCCGAAAACATAGTCATGCACCGGTAACGGTGAGTCCCTCCATAGAGATGCACCGGCGACGGTGCACATAATGATATAAAAAGCACCGGGAGCGGTGCTCCAGAAAATATTTTTAGCGCAACGTTCACTAAATGCGGTGTCAGGAGGCTGGTGCGCTGACTTCACTATACACCTCGGGGTTTATAGCTAAGTCAGCACACCGCCCTCCTGCCACTGTACATAGTCGTACGGTGCAGCACCGCAAACCGGTGCGAGCCGAACGGCTCGAGAGCGCAGCGCGACCCCTTTTTTTTTCTTTTTTTTAATGGTTAATTTTAAGGTTTTTTCAAATTCTAATCCACTAAAAGGTTTAATTATGGAAAAACAAGAAAAATACCTGTACATTTACCCGTCGAGGAGGCATATTGGCTGTACAATTTAAAAAATAAAATTTGTCCATTGTTTTATAAAATTCAAGCTGGAGATTGGTGGCAATGTACAACAGCAGTGCGTGCAATAAGTGCAATGGGAGCACAGATGTCAGTGCGGCTCAAGAAGGGATAACTTGCACCGGTGCTTGAGAGCTCTGTAGCACTGACAAAAGTGAAAAATGCGGTTTTTTGGCCATAATTTTTTTTTTATTTAACCATGTTCCGGTGCGCGGGGTTTTTATTAGAGTACCGGTGCGTTGTCTTAATGCCGCCCCGGGCGCTTTCTGTTTTCGCGTGCTTTTAGGAGGCACCAAGGCACCGGTGCTCTATAGTAATATGATGCACCGGTAATAGTGTCCTGTGAACCAATGATTTCTGCGGTTTTTTGGCCATAAATATTTTTTATTTAACCCTATTCCAGTGTGCGAAATTTTTGCTGGAGTACCGGTGCGTTGTCTGTATGTCGCACCGAGCTCATTCTGTTTTCGCGCACTTTTAGGAGGCACCAAGGCGGCGTAGTTGTAAAGCACCGGTGCTCTACAGTATCATGACGCACCGGGAACAGTGTCCGGTGAACCAATGATTTCTGCAGTTTTTTGCTGTAATTTTTTTTTTATTTAACCCTATTTCGGTGCGCGGCATTTATGGGGACGCCGGTGCGTTTCCATCATTCCGCCCCGGGAATTTTATGTTCCGCTCACTTTTATGACGCACCGGGGCATGGGGATGTGACGCACTGGTAATGGTGCCCGGTGAACCAATGATTTCTCCAGTTTTTTTGCCGTAATTTTGTTTGTTTTAAACCCTTTTCCGGTGTGTGGCATTTACGGGGATCCCGGTGCGTTTCAGTCATTCAGCACCGGGACGTTTATGTTCCGCGCGCTTTTTATGAGGCACCGAGGTTGACGATATGACACGCACCAGCGCGTTTGCTGAATTAAAAGCACCGGGAGGGTGTGTACGGAGCGCACTGTTTCCGGTGTGCCAATGTTTTATGTGGTTTTTTTGTCGTAATTTTTTTTATTTAACCATCCACCGGTGCGTGCATTTTGTGGGCACCCCGGTGTGTTTCATTTATTCCACACCGGGCGGTATCTGTGCGGTCGACATGTAAAGCACTGGTGCTCTACAAAAATAAAATGCACCGGGCGTGTGTGTACGAAGCACACGGTGTCCGGTGTGCCAATTTTTTTAATGCATCGGTGATTTTTCATATTGAACGCACCGGTGCGTTTTAGGTTGATAAGAGCACCGGAAGAAATACATCCGCAAAAACCTCTGCCCGCCAACCTCCTCTAGGATCCTCTACTAGAAACAGACGTCTGGGGTATTTTTCTGTGGGGTTCCTCAAAAACATCCGCTAGAGGGTCTTTTCCTTATAGTGATTGTTTCATGATGATTAGCTTGGCGATTATCCACTACTGCATAAATTTTGGGTATACTTTGAGCTACGTCCTTGATTTTCTCTGCCTACTATGTATTGTATAGTCTTGGGCGAGAAGGCTTACACTATGGGTAGTATTTCCTTAGATGATTTTATCCACAATTCCAGCACTAGTATGGACCCTTCCCATACCCTGTGACTTCATCTTGGGTAAAATATCCTCTCCTATCAATGTTGGACCTTTGCTAATTTTATTGGTTAAAATGGGCCGCCCTCATTCCCTTAGTTTCCTTTTTCCCTTTTCCTTTGAACTTGGCATTTCCTTTCGATTTCCAGTCTAATTTATACTCAGGCCTATGCCTTGACTTATCATAGCAATGCTTCAATTTCTAGATTGCATCCTCTAGTGTCTTGGGCTCATTAAATTCAATTCTATCCTTGAAGGATGGTGGAAATTCATTGACATACCTATGAATTTTTTATTTTTATTCCTTGAGGTAGGGAACATACCTTAGAAGCTCCAAAAATTTATTGGTGTACTCATCATCCGTCATTTGATCCAATATGAGGTTCATATAACTCCTTAGCCTTGTTCTGAAACTATCTATCAAATAGGTACTTTCTACTGAAATACTCCTCAAACTGCTTCTAGGAAAATTCTTCCTCCCTTAATACCTTTACATTTTTTAGATCTTCCCACCATATATTAGCCTTGCCTCTTAGGTTGAAAGTAGATACTATTTATTTCGTGTTCTCTGAGTAATTATGGAGTCAAAATAATTTCTTAATTCATAGTAGCTAGGCTTCAACATCCTATGACTTCCTCATCTCGCCATGAAAGGTGGGGAGATTAGCCTTTTATACTCCTGTGGAACATACTCTCTTTATCTTCTCTTCCCATGATGATGATGGTGGTGATGAAAATGTGGACTACTATGAGTGACCTCATACTGTTGTCCATCGGTGCTTGACTTCTTCTTAGGAGTGCTTAGTGTTTTCCCTTTGTAGAAATTTCCAGGTTATAGAAATATGTCAAAGCATATAAGTAAGTCATGTGTTTGAAAATGAATGATTCAAAGATACAGGCCCTCTTTGATGTTAATAATCCTTAAAACTTTTAAAGAGCACTCAAAGTGTTGATTCCAACATTAAAAACATACAATTCTTTGAAAGTATTTGGTAGATGAATGAAGAAGGCCTTAAAAAATCAAATATTATTTATGAATGTCTAATCATATAAATAAGTAGAAGCGTATAGAATAATTTGTTGGAAATAATGAGAGGGGGGTGAATCAGTATTTCTTTTCAATTGTTAAACTTTTTCCAGTTAGATCCTTCATAATTAAAAACGGAGAGGTGTATAATAATAATATTATTAAGGATCAATAAGAACTTCAATCAATTTTTTTAAATAACTGAGTACAATAGATGTGTGAGGGCACCAACCTTTCCATGAATCAGACACCAACCTGTTGCCAAGCACCAACTTGGACTTTGATGAGGCTCTGACCTCTAGGGCTTCGACCCTATCTTCTCAAGGCACCAACCTTGTGTTTAGGAGATCCTACCCCAAGGACACCAATCCTTATTTGCTTCTTTACTGGACTATTAGTTCAAAATTTCTTCATTTCACCAATCTGCACAATATTGCATCATCTAATTTGCACCACACTTCTTCATCAATTCTACACAATTTTCTTGCACCAAGACTTTCAGCACTGCATCAAGATTTCTGCACCACACCAATATTTCATCACTACACCATGCCAAGACTTCATTGTAATCCACAGTCTGTAAGAGCAACAATTCGAATAGGAAACAACACTTGAAGACACAATCCAAGGGAATTGCAAGCTACAGTAAGTCCAAATTTCCTTGGTCTTCAACACCCAAAATTCTGGTCTCCACCGAGGCTATAATACTCACTGTTCTGGGAAATATACCAAGTCAAACCCACAACTATTTTAGATAGGACCGAGACTCTAATATCACACAGGTCACTACAACTACAAAAAGGAGCCACTTCAAATAGGTCCAAACTACAGTGAAAATTCCAAGTCAAACTTCAGAAGATCAAAGTTGTATTACACAGAGACAGGTCCGATCCAAACTTTAGTGAATCCAAATTGTATTACAGTGAGATAGGTCTGAGTTAAACTTTGGTTGATCGATCTATATTACAGTGAGACAGGTCCAAGCTCTAGGAGTTATGTAACAGAATCTGAGTCCTTCAATATGTCACCTTCTTAAGTCTGTGCATAGACCGAGGTTCTGTGATTAGTTATGTAGCCTATTTACCCAAGTCTGAGGGTCTGTTTTAGCTGCCTATAGGTGTATGTTTTGTGGCTTAGTTTCAGTCAAGCATCCAATTTATAGCCCAAAGACATTACAGACTTGCTCGTAGTCTCTCCCTCCTTTATTTAATGCTCCCTCTCTTTTAAGTTCACGAGTTGTGAACTTCTCACTGCCTTATGTTCTGAGTTGTCTTTGCCGTGATGATTTGGATAATGAGGGCTGGACGTTATATAAATAGAGATATGCCAAAACATAAAGGTATGTTAGGGCGGCTGACATGCGTAAGCAAGGTGAGGTCGGCGCAGTGAATATATATACCTTTTGAATTAAAAAATTAAATTTCTCCCTAACAACTGGGAATTTGGAAGCATGTGAGGGCTCATTGGAAAGAGGAAACAATCCTCTTTTAGATGGTGTAATGCTCTTTGTGAAATAATTACTCTAATATGGTGGAAAAAATCATTTTATTGTGACTGGTAATTCATAGAGCAGAAATGAAGGTAGGGCAGAGTGTAGGATTTTTATGCAGTCCTCCATTGTCCAAATGATCATCTTAAGCATGGTAATTCATCATCATCATTATTTTAAGCATGGTCATTCATCATTATATAGCATCCTATTTCCATCAATGACAACCTTGCTTAACAATCTCCCCCTTTGTCATTGTATGGCAATATTTTTCTTCTCTCCCCCTTTGACATCAATGGCAACGGGGTGTAAATGTGCTCCCCCTATCATGTTGCTCCCCCTAACAAGCTGCTTATTTTAATGTGATGCAAGAGCAATGACCCCCATCTTTTGGCGAAGATACTCAAATTCTTCTTGTGGAAGGGTTTTATAAAGATGTATACAATTTTCTCTTTTGTATTGACATATTCCAACTTGATATTTTGTTCACCAACTTGTTCACGGAGAAAGTGGTATTTGATTGGAATATGTTTGGTCATTGAGCGCATTACAAGATTCTTTAAAAGACCAATGGCACTAGTGTTGTCACAAAAAATAGTGATTGGCTGCTTAGTTTCTATGTTGACATCCTTTAAAGCTTCCTTCATCCATAATATTTGTGTACAACAATCAGCACAAGCTATATATTTGGCTTCAGCTGTAGAAAGAGATCTAAATGATTGTTTTTTGCTGAGCCAAGATACAAGACAATCTCCCATAAATTATGCATTTCCACTGGTACTTTTTCGATCATCCACACTTCCGGACCAATCAACATCAGATTAAGCTGTCACAATAAGATTTGAACTCTTAGGATACCAAAGACCCATATCGGTTGTTCCTTTTAGATATCTGAGAAATCTCTTCACTGGTGCTAGATGGGATTGTTTAGGATTTGATTGAAATCTTGCTACCATTCCCACTGCTTGCATAATATATGGTCTTGTAGCGGTTAAGTATAAGAGAGCTCCAATTATTGACTTGTAAAGAGTCGCATCTATGAGAGGGGTATCATCTTCTTTACTTAATTTACAATCTGTGGTCATCGATGTGCTCATAGATGCACAATCTTCCATCCCATATCTTTTGAGCATGTCTTTAAGATATTTTTCTTGAGATATAAACATGCCTGCAGAGTTTTGTGATATTTGTAGCCCAAGAAAGTAAGATAGCTCACTAATCATTGACATTTCGAATCTTTTGGACATATTTAGAGCAAATTCATGGCTCATCTCATCATCATTGCTAGCAAATATTAGATCATCAACGTATACAAGAGTGAACAAAAGTTTTTCCTTGTCCATCTTCATGTAGAGATTGCTACCTGCTACTCCCTTTTTGAAACCTTCTTGTTGCAAATAATGATCCAACTTTGCATACCATGCTCTAGGGGCTTTTTTTAATCCATATAAGGGCTTTTTCAGCTTGCATACAAATTCTTTTCCTTCGACAAGATCAAATCCTTCTGGTTGCCCCATGTAAACTTCTTCCTTGAGATCTCCATTCAAGAATGTTGATTTTACATCCATTTTATAAACCTTGAATCCTTTTGAGCAAGTAAATGCCAAAAACATTCTTATGGCTTCCAATCGAGCTACTGGTGCAAAGGTTTCTTCGAAGTCAATTCCTTCAATTTGTGAGTATCCTTTACAGACAAGTCTGACTTTATTTCTGATGATTTGTCCATCCTCATTCATCTTGTTTTTTAATACCCATTTTGTTCCAATTATATTTTTATCTTTTGGGCGAGGTACCAGCTCCCAAGTCTCATTCTTTTTTATTTGAGACATTTCTTATTCCATGGCCTTTATCCAATAAGGATATTTACTTGCTTGAGAAAAAATTTCAAGTTCTATTAAAGATAATAGAGCAACACCATATTTTCTTGGAGTGTTTGTCATCCTTCTTTGAGTTTGAATTCCTTCATCTATATTCCCGATAACTTGTTCTTCCGAATGATGTTTTTGAATGAATTTGATCTTAGAAGTAGTTTGTGAAGGTTCACTTTGAGGTTCTCCATCCTCCTCTTATTTTGTAGGTTCTTCTTCACTGTCTTCAAGGAAAGGATCAACTTCATGATCTTCAGTTCTATTTTCTGGAAGACCTTCATCAATATTCACATCAATGCTTTCCACTATTTTCCATAGACGATTGTTGTAACATTTGTAAGCTTTGCTCTTTGTGGATTATCCAAGAATATTCCTTTGTCAACCCTAGAATCAAATTTTCCTTGTGAGTCATCATTTATTTTTATGAAGCATTTTCTTCCAAAAAACCTGAAATATTTTACTGAAGAAGTTATTCCTTTCCATAATTCATATGGATTCTTTTCATTATTTGGTCTTAGTTGAGTTCGATTTAAGGTATAAATTGTCGTCCCAACTTCTTCTCTCCAAAATTTTGGTTGCAAATCAGTTGCTAGTAGCATTATCCTTGCCGTTTCTTCAACGGTTCGGTTCCTTCTTTCAACTACTCCATTTTGCTTAAGTGTCCTAGCAGCAAAGAGTTCTCTTTTGATTCCATGCTTTTTATAGAATTCATCAAATTCTTTTGAGGTGAATTCTCCTCCTCTATCCGTTCTAAGAAATTTAATCTTGGAATCTTTCTCATTTTCAATGAGAGCTTTAATATTCTTAAAACATTCAAATGCTTTGGATTTATATTTTATGAAATATACCCACATCATTCTAGTATAGTCATCAACAAAAAGAGCAAAGTAACTTTCACCTTGAAGAGCTAGAGTTCTAGTTGGCCCACATAAAGCTTCATGAATGATTTCCAGAGGTTTTGATGTTGAGAACTCCGTAGTTTTGTGGCTAGTTCTGGTTTGTTTTCCATGTTGGCATGGGCCACATACAACTTGATTTGGCTTGAACATTTTTGGAATGTCCCTTACTGCATTAATTTTCCTGATGTTGACCAGGTTATCAAAACTTGTATGCCCCAATCGCTTGTGCCATAACCAACTTTCATCTGTTTTACTTAAGTAACATTTATCTCCTTGGATTTTACTGAGAATATAAACATTATCAGGTGTTCTTACTCCTTTCGCCACAATTTATCCTAAGGATGAGTCTCTTATTTCACAATTTTTAGTACTAAAGACAACATTATGTCCTTGGTCACAAATTTGGCTAACACTTAAGAGATTGTGTTTGAGCCCTTCTACCAGCAAGGTATTTTGAGCCTTTCCTTGTCCATTGACAAGGGTAGCAGTTCCTTTTCTAGTGATTTTAGCGGATCCACTTCCAAAGGATACATTTCCATTTTTCTTATTAAATGAGACAAACTTATTTTGGTCACCTGTCATGTGTCTTGAGCATCCACTATCCACGACCCAATGATTTTCTTCACTATGAGCACATAGACCTAGGCCACATTTATCCGTTTTGAGATTTACGCTTTTAGCTTCCTCTCCTTTAAGAGGGCAATTATGTTCATTATGATCATAATTATTACATAAGGAGCAAGACGGATCAAACTTAGCCAAGGGATTAAAGGAATTGTAAGTTTTTATTTTTCCTTGCTCTTTAGGAACACGTAGTTTGTTTGTTTGATCTTTCAATCTTGGTGATTCATTCTTATGAGCCTTGCAATGCTTAGCTTGATGCCCAAATTTTTTACAATAGTAACAATACCCAAGAAAAATAGTTTGGTACCTGTTGTAATAGCCATAGCTTGAACCAACATTCTTCCTTGGAGTTGCTCTTTCTTCAATTATTGGTTTTGAGATGGGCCTTTGTTCCTGATAAGATTGTAGAAATTATATAACTAATGTGTTATATATCTAAGATTATCCTGATCACACACTATTTGACTTCATGCACAATACATAATCTATTCCACTCATTGATCATCACATGCAGAAATTAACACAATTGCAATGCACACATGAAACCATAAAAATTCACACACATTAACACAGTGTTTTAACGAGAAATCCTGAAGCTAAAAACCCCAAATATCTGTATATAATATATGTCATAGAGATCATGTAACAATCCTCATACAAAGCTTCTCACAAGCTCTCAGTACAATACAATCGCTACACACTAATCAGGTCCAATCTAGCAAATCCATGCACCGATCTTTGCCACTTGCTAGCCTGCCTCTACTGCGAAATCCTTACTAAAGAATGGCTCTGAATGAACTCAAATTCAGCCATCATTCCTCACGCAATCCTCATTGGAATCTCCACTGAGTGTTGGGTGCAATCAATGCATCACTATAGTCACAACTCATAGTCACACTTGCTCTTTCACCTACCTCTGCACTGGTCTCCACTGAAACTGCCATACACTATAGTTAAATGATGTATTCTTCAGTTGATTAATGAGTTATTATTTAGTGAATTAATTAACTAATTAATTCACCACTCTCACTAGTGTTGTGATTAGTTAGACTGTGATACAGGTAGCTCAATCGTACCCAACCAAAGTTAAATCGAACACAACTCCACCAACTACTTCTACAACTCCACCAAACTCTGTCACATGAGTTCTAACTAAAGTCCTCCATGCAATAGCTCCACTAAACCCTCAGGAATAACATAATTCATTTTGCCAGCTGCTGTACCACATCTGTGCACTTAACTGAAGTGCTCCAAGAGAATAAGATAATGTTTATAGTCCAAATATTATTAAGATCTAATAATATTTGACACATCTATTTTTAGACTAGCAATCTAAAAATAGATTCCGCCCAATATGTCTAAAAATAGAAGTCCATCTATTTTTCCAACTTGACCAACCATCCACAAATAGCATCCTGCAACTCATAGAATATGATCGACATGTCTAAAAATAGACTTTGCGCCAAAAATAGCCTGCGGGCCCACTTAGTGAAGGTGACTTCTTTTCACTAAGCTCATCATCTTATTGCAATCTCAACACTCCCTCTCAACAAGATAGGGATTATCTGCCACCCCGATCCTGCCTCTATGGTATTCGAATTTGCTCCTGGTGAGCGCCTTCATCAAGATATTAGCATCCTGATCCTCCGTAGGAATGTAAGAAAGTAACATGATCTTCTGCTACACACAATCTATGATATGATGGTACCGGATGTCAATATGTTTAGATCTATCATGAAATACTGGATTAACCAAGAGTTTAATGCAACTCTGATTATCACAATATATCACAGTAGGATCTAAGTGTGAACCGAACAACCCGACCAAGATCTTCCTCATCCATATAGCCTCGCATGCAGCCAAACTTGCTGCCATATACTTAGCCTCCGCTGAACTGAGTGCCACAGATCTCTATTTCCTGCTGTACTAAGAAACTGTTGTAGACCCGATACAGAAAATCCATCTAGATGTGCTCTTTCTGTCCGTTGGGCTTCCTGCCCAATCTGCATCCGTGAAGCCATGCAGCCTCAACTCATCCGACTGTCTGTACCACAGTCCATATCCCGATGTGCCTCTGAGATACCTCAGAACATGCTTCCCCACCTTCCAAAAGAGCTTGGTAGGCTTAACCATAGCTTGTGAAAGCTGGTTAACAACATAGCATATGTCTGGTCGTGTATTGACTAGATACATGAGCGAACCAACCAACTGTCGATAAATAGTGGCATCCACTACCTCTGCCGATGTAGCATCCTCTTTCCTCCAACCACCAGGAAGAGGAGTGTCAATAGGCTTGCAGCCTTGCATGTTGAACTTATCTAGTATCTCCCAGGCATACTTTCCTTGAGACACAAACAGTCCACCCTTCCACTGCCAAATTTCCAATCCCAGGAAATAATTAAGGAGGCCCAAGTCCTTCATCTCAAACTATTTTGCAATATAAGCCTTGCATGAGAGTATCAATTGTTCATCACTGGTCAGTATTAAATCATCTACATAAAGTACAATGATCAGCAACTTACCCTCAACCACAATCTGGTACAGGTTAGGATCCGCCTCACTCTTGGTAAAACCAAGTCCGGTAAAATAACTGTCTATCCGTGTGTACCAAGCACGAGGTGCTTTTTTGAGCCCATATAGTGCTATTTTGAGCCTGCACACATGCGACTCACTGCTAAATATTTCGAAACCTTCTGGCTGCTCTATGTACACCTCCTCATAGTCGATCCCCTCAATCTGTGAGAAGCCCCGGGCAACAAATATTGCCTTGTACTTCTCGACACTCCCATCAGCAACTTGCTTCACTTTGTAGATCCATCTCGAACCTACCACTGATTTCCCTTCTGGCCTTAGGACAATCTCCCATGCACTGTTTCTGACAATCGAATCATACTCTTCCACCATGGCATCTACCCATGCGGGATCCTCCACAGCTTCCTCGAAAGAGGATGGCTCTGTCACGATACACTTGCTCATAAGAGCCATGTATCCAGTATGATGGTCAGGTGACTATCTCTGTCTGTGCTGTGATGTAGGTGCTCCTACAACCTTCTCTGCATCAAGATTCGGTCGCTCGGCTTCTGTGCCGCTTAACCCTTTGATGTTTGGTCTTTTATGGTGGTGTATTCCACTCCATGAACGTCCTCTTGTGGCTGATCCACATCCTGAGGCTCATCCTTAGGAACTAATAGCTCCTCATCTGCATGCAAGTGTGGCTCCCTCTCAAGCGAACACTTCAAGGTTTTCTCCTCATGAAATTTGATATCTGATAGCACAAAATTCTTCTTGTTGCTCACAGGAAAATACGTAGTTGTTGGGTGTTTATTTATGCCCACAAATATCCAACCTTTGCGGTTGGTAAACACACGGCATCCTTCGTCACATGAATGTAAACATGTGAGCCAAAAATCTTCAAATGAGAAATATCAGGCTTCTTACCAGAAAACGCCTCTTCGGGTGTACTCATGCCAAGTACTCTATGAGGACAACGATTTTGCACATAAACCGCAGTGTTGCATGTCTCAGCCCACAAGTGTATGGGAAGGCCCTAACATGCAACATCGCCCGTGCAACACCCACGATCATTCTGTTCTTTCGCTCCGCGACCCCATTCTGCTGTGGGTTATGAGGCACTATGAGCTCTCTTCAAATTCCTTCTGCGCTACAAAATTCCTTGAATTCGCCAGAGATGAATTCACCACCATTATCGCTCCTAAGAGCCTTCACCTGCTTCCCCGACTCTTTCTCAACCAGTGCCTTGAACTCACAGAACTTTGAGAATGTCTCGCTCTTCTTCTGCATGAAGAAGATCCAGCACTTACGAGAAAATTCATCAACAAATATCACATAATACATGTGCTTTGTTGTCAAAGCTACTGAGAAAGGTCCACACACGTCTATGTGAATTCTCTCAAGGATCGTCGTGGCGCAACTATCCTTCTCATGAAAGGTGGCTTTCACAAATTTTTTCAAAGTACATCCCTTGCACTGATCTGACTACAAGTGTACCCTTGGGAAGCTCGGTAGAAATCTACTGCAAAATTTTCAAAGCGCCATGGTGAAGACGGCCCAATCTCCTATGCCACAATTCGCCCTCATCTCGGCTCACCACTGCTTCCGCTTTTCTTGCCATTGTTGCGCAACCATCTACCTACAATTGATAAAGGTTCTTAACTTGAACCCCTATCCTCCGAGTTTCACCAGTTGCCTTACTGCGCAGGAAAGCCTTTCCCTCGCTAAAGACAACATCATATCCCTTTTCTTCCAACATAGCCACATAGATCAGATTCTTCTTCAATCCCGGAACATGCATGACATCCTTCAATATGAAAGGTTTACCAGAATACCTCTCAAAGGAAATGGTCCCAATACCAGTCGCACTGTATCTACCATCATCGCCCATCTCGATGTGCACTCTAAGATCCTTATCATCCAGATCACGAACAAATCTTTGTCTCCGGTCATATGAAAAGATGCACCACTGTCAAGAAACCACACTGATCCCATCACACTTGAAACCAACCATGCGATCAGCGAAAAATCTAGCTCAAACTGCGAGGCTAAGGCCTCTCCAGCTGCAGATCCAGCAGCCTGCTTATTTTTCTTCTTCTGTGGACAATTAGTGGTGTAATGTCCATGTTGGTGACAGTGAAAGCACTTCACCTTGGACATGTCCTGCTTCTTGCCTTTCGCACCGGATTGAGAAGGATTTTTCTTTCCCTTCCCTTTCCTTGCTTTGGCAGCCAAAGCGCAATTTTCTTCATCTTCATTCTTCGATGAAGATCCATCCATGGTACCCCGCCTTATCTCCTCCTGCACAAGATCCGACCAAAGTCGCTCCCATCCTGGCAGTTTCTCCCGTCCATTGACAGAGTCCTCATAGGAATGCCAACTCTTCGGAAGCCCAAGGAGAGCCAAGCTCACCAAGTCCTCTTCATCTACAGTAACCCCCACACTTCCCAGATCATCCCTACACTGGATGCACTTCGTGAGGTACTTGGGTATACTTTCGCCCTTCTCCATTTTTATTTTTCTGAGCTTGTCTTTAAGCGCCAACTTCCTCTGGTCGCTTTTTCTTTGGAAAAAGTATATCAAAGCTTTCCACATCAATAATGGAGAAGCTTTACCATGAAGGTTGGACACTATGTGATCCTTCACACCTTCCAACAGAATTCTCCGACACTTTTTTGTCTTCTTTTGCTATGCGTCAAGTGTGGCAGCATCGCTAGAAGCAGGTTTAGGAATTTCTGCATCTATGAACTCCTTCAACCCATTATCCTCTAGCACCGCCTCCATCCTATCCTTCCATGAAATATAATTCGAGCTGCCCTCAAGGGCATACTCCAATCAAAATCCGTTGAAATACATCTTAACTTCGACACCAAGAAAACACTACAGCAAATTCGAATTCCACCAGCACAAAACTCAACAGCTTCAATAATTGCAATCTACTCCAATGATCAATATCGCTCTGATACCATGTAGAAATTATATAAATAATGTGTTATATATCTAAGATTCTCCTGATCACACATTATTTGAATTCATGCACAATACAGAATCTATTCCACTCATTGATCATCACATGCGGAAATTAACACAATTGCAATGCACACATGAAACCATAAAAATTCACACACATTAACACAATGTTTTAACGGGAAAGCCTGAAGCTAAAAACCCCAACTATCTGTATATAATATATGTCATAGAGATCATGTAACAATCCTCATACAAAGCTTCTCACAAGCTCTCAGTACAATACAATCGCTACACACTAATCAGATCCGATCTAGCAAATCCATGCACCGATCTCTGCCACCTGCTAGCCTGCCTCTACTGTGTAATCCCTGCTGAAGAATGGCTCTGAATGAACTCAAATCCACCTGGCTTGCACTGCGCAATCCTCATTGGCATCTCCACTGAGTGTTGGATGCAATCAATGCATCACTATAGTCACAACTGATAGTCATCTTTCCCTTTCACCTATCTCTCCATTGGTCTCCACTGAAACTGTCCATGCACTGTAGTTAACTAATGTATTCTTCAGTTGATTAATGAGTTAATATTTAGTGAATTAATTAATAATTAATTCACACCACTCTCACTAGTGTATCAATCAGTTAGACTAGATACAACTAGCTCAACTGTGTCTAACCGAGTTAAACTGAACACAACTCCACCAACTACTTCTACAACTCCACCAAACTCTGTCACATGAGTTCTAACTGAAGTCCTCCATGCAATAGCTCCAGTAAACCCTCAGGAATAGCGTAATTCCTTCTGTCAGTTGTTGTGCCACATCTATGCACTTAACTAAAGTGCTCCAAGAGAATAAGATAATGTTTAGAGTCCAAATATTATTAAGAGCTAATAATATTCGACATATCTATTTTTAGACTGGCAATCTAAAAATAGATTCCGCCAAATATGTCTAAAAATAGAAGTCCATCTATTTTTCCAACTTGACCAACCATCCACAAATAGCATCCTGCAACTCATAGAATATGATCGACATGTCTAAAAATAGACATAGTCTAAAAATAGACTTTGTGCCAAAAATAGCCTATGGGCCCACTTAGTGAAGGCGACTTCTTTTCACTAAGCTCATCATCTTGTTGCAATCTCAACAAAGATGACTTTTCTTCTTTTGGATGGCAAGAGAGTATGTCGGCATAACTCCTTGCATTATTCTTTGTACTTGATGATTCTCCTTTGAAACCAATTCTAGATTTGTCATGTTGATATTTTTGTGTATTAAGAATGTTATCAAGTGCTTGATAGCTTTTCCAACTCGTTTTTACTTGCTCTAATTCCTTTCTTAGAGATATTATTTCATATTCACATTTTTCACAGATATCATCCTTCTCTTTTAGCTTATTGTTCAATAAGTCTTCCCTTATTTTTGCTTCCTCCTTTTCTACTTTGAGAGAAATTGTTTTCTTTCATAGATTCTTATTTTCTTTAATGTCACTCATTAGTAATTTATCCATGTTTCCTTCATCTTCCAGTTTTGAATCATCATCATTTGTAAATGCCATGAATAACACTTCTTTGCTTCCATCATAGTAACTTTCCTCATCTAATTCATCATTGCTTTCTTTGTGATGAGGCATATTTCTAGTTGATTTCTTTTTTATGACTACAAATTCATCTTCTTCAGACTCATCTTGTTTGGAGAAGAAGTTCTTCTTATTAAACCCTTTCTTTTTGTACATCATCCTTTTAGATTCCTCTTCATCATCACTATAATGTTTATGAGGACATTTTGTAGCGTAATGTCCTATTCTTCCACATTTGAAACAAATAAGAGGGTACTTACCTTTTAGCTTAGATCCCTTCTTAAGTCTTCATACAAATTGAGCTAATTCGGTTTCAGCATCAGAGTCATCATTGTTGCTATTCCATCATTTTCCTCTTTTTGTTGATTTTAAGGCTTTGAATGTTGCTTCTTTGAAATTTGGAATTCCTTTCCTCATCTCATAGGCAATGAGAATTCCATGAAGTTCATCCATATTGAGAGTATATAGGTCCTTCATTTATTTTATGGCACTTACTTTGGAGTCAAATTTGTCAAGAAGAGATCTCAGGATTTTTTGAACAATAGTGCTTTATTCAATATTTTCTTCTAGCCCTTTAAGAGAGTTAACCACTTCAGCTACTTAGAGGAAGTATGATGAAATATATTCTTCATCATCCATTTTTAGACTCTCAAATTGTCTTCAATAGATTTGAAGCTTTGCCTTCTTAAATTTGGATTCCCCATCATATAGGGCAACCAACTTATCCCATATTTCTTTGGACGAGTCACAATTCATGACTTTCGTGAATTCAGAATTTGTAATTCCACTAGTGATGGAATTTAAAGCTTTGGAATTAGAAATGTACGCTTTTATTTCTTCTGGATTAGCTGGAAGAGCGAAGGGAGCTTTTTACCCATTCAAAACAGAGTGCCACACTTCAGGACCAAGAGACATTAAATAGTATGACATCCTCTTCTTTCAAAAACCAAAATTTGTTCCATCAAAGATAGGCAGCTTCCATGTTGCTTCTATGTTCTTCATTGTGCCTAAGAATCCTTCTTCCAGTTGTTAAGCTGATAAGGAAGAAGTTGGCTCTGATACCAATTATTGGAAATACTAAGAGGGGGGTGAATCAATATTTATTTTCAATTGTTATTTTTCACCAGTTAGATTCTTCAAAATTAAAAATTGATAGGTGTATAATAATAATATTATTAAGGATCAACAAGAACTTCAATCCTTTTTTTTTAATAACTGAGTACATTAGATGTGTGAGGGAACTAACCCTTCAAAGAATCAGGCACCTACCTATTTCCAAGCACCGACTTGGACTTTGATGAGGCTCTGACCTCTAGGGCTTCAACCTTATCTTCTCAAGGCACCAACCTTGTGTTTAGGAGCTCCTACCCCAAGGACACAAATCCTTATTTGCTTCTTTACTAGACTATTAGTTCACAATTGCTTCATTTCACCAATCTGCACAATACTGCATCATCTAATCTGCACCACACTTCTTCATCGATTCTGCACCAACGTTCTTGCACCAAGGCTTTCAGCACTGCATCAATATTTCTGCACCACACCATGCCAAGAATTCACTGTAATCTACAATCTATAAGAGCAACAATTCGAATAGGAAACAACACTTGAAGACACAGTCCAAGGGAATTGCAAGCTACAGTAAGTCCAAATTTCCTTGGTCTTCAACACCCACAATTCTGGGCTCCACCGAGGCTATAATATTCACTGTTCAGGGAAATATACCAAGTCCAACCCACAACTATTTCAAATAGGACCGAAACTGTAATATCACACAGGTCACTACAACTTCAGATAGGAGCCACTTCAAATAGGTCTGAACTATAGGGAAAATTCTGAGTCAAACTTCAGAAGATCCGAGTTGTATTACAAGGAGACAAGTCCGAGCCAAACTTTAGTGAATCCAAACTGAATTACAGTGAGACAGGTCTGAGTTAAACTTTGGTTGATTGAATTGTATTATAGTGAGACAATTCCAAGCTTCAGGAGTTCTGTAACAGAATCTGAGTCCTTCAATATGTCACCTTCTTAAATATGTGCATAGACCGAGGTTTTGTGATTAGTTCTGTAGCCTCTTTACCCAAGTCCGAGGGTCTGTTTTAGCTGCCTGTAGGTGTATGTTTTGTGGCTCATTTTCAGTCAAGCATCCGATTTATAGCCCAAAGACATTACAGAATTGCTCGTAGTCTCTTCCTCCTTTATTTAATGCTCCCTCTTTTTTAAGTTCACGAGTTGTGAACTTCTTACCGTCTTCTGTTCTGAGTTGTCTTCACCGTGATGATTTGGATAATGAGGGTTGAACGTTATATAAATAGAGATATTCCAAAACGGAAAGGTATGTTAGGGCAGCCAACATGAGTAAGCAAGGTGAGGTCAGCTAAGTGAATATATATATCTTTTGGATTAAAAAAAATCAATTTCTCCCTACCTACCGGGAATTTGGAGGCATGTGAGGGCTCGTTGGAAAGAGGAAACAATCCTCTTTCAGATGGTGTAAGGCTCTTTGTGAAATAATGACTCTAAGATGGTGGAAAAAATATTTTTATTTTGACTGGTCATTTATAGAGCAGAAATGGAGGTAGGGCAGAGTGTAGGCTTTTTATGTAGTCCTCCATTGTCTAAATGATCATCTTAAGCATGGTAATTCATCATCATCATTATTTTAAGAATGGTCATTCATCATTATTAAGCATCCTATTGCCATCAATGACAACCTTGCTTAACATAATTTATATATCAGAACATTAATACATATGAGAATGGTATATATGCAAAATCTAATGATGCAGAGTAATTAAATTAAACAAATTGCTCAATCAAGTTACTCAGTAATAAACATAACTTTGTAGTGGGACTTCAGGTAGGTTGATATTCAACCCCACCTTTCCCAAATATCCATACAACCTAAAATGTGTGCAGAAAAAACATTATGTAAACATAGGAAATTACTCACACAGTATACAAATGTTGCTAAATATCGGAAACAAGACCCTTTGATTATCTTCAAAAATTCAAGTATTACAATAGTATCCTAAAGCTTAGTTTGGGTATCAACCCTTCTCCATTCAAAAATAAAAGTATATATAGAGTCTTTTACAAAAATCTTATCTTTTATATATTTGCAATGAAAAATAAATAGTATCCAAAATATTTTGGATAATTTTAATAACAACCTAGCTAAAAATAGAAATTTTACTCCTGAAAAAATTTCATTTGTCCTTGATATCTGCATTTGGGTTCGATGTATATGAATTTGTTCTATTTTATCTACGTTCGATCCAAAATTGTTTTGATCATCTGTTGAACTACTACCATGATCATTTGCACTTTAACTAGCAAGTTTAATGAGTTGCTCCCATTCCTCATCAGTTGAATAATATACATCAATCATTTTTTTGAAAGCCCCGTCTACTTCTGTATATCTCTCAAAAGATGGTTTAATTATGAAAAGATGATTTATCTCATGAAAAATGAAAATATCATTAGTTAAATTTTGAAGTAAAGTTTGGTCAGTTAAGTCTCCTTTTATTCCAACAAATTTTAACTTGCCCATTGTTGTCGTGTCCATTGATATCTAATAATATTCCTCCATCCGAACATTTTTCCTTGTGAATTATTGAAATAAGATAGACCCTTTTTCCGAAAACCAGAAAATTTTCTATAAAATTTATTAATTTGAGTCTGCAAACTTTCACACTTATCTTTCACCTACAACAATAGAGTCTTCTTTGTTAGAACCTTTATAGTTTGTTTAACTGAGCCAGTTCTATCATCAATGCCCAACTCTTACATTTCTTCCCTTGTCTTTTTGTTTAAAAAATTGATGATTTGAGTTGCTAGGCCAGGATTGTTTCCCAACTCATGTTTGATCTCATCAATAGCCTCCTTTTCTCTTTCTAGAAATTCATCTTCCTCAACAATTATTTCAATTGAAGACCAAATAGATGATATCGAGGACATGATTTCCATCCAAATTTTCTCTTTTTCCTGTATCAAACATTTAGCACTATTAGATCCACTCAAATATTGTTCAAGTTGTTTTTGTAGTCTAGAATTTTTATGTATCTCAACTATTAATGCATTGTCTGAATTAATCTTATTATGTTCAACTCTCTCCAATGATTTCTTCAAGTTATCAATCTCTTCATTTTTCATAGTGAGAGAAGATAATGCTTTTGTCAATATGCGTGTTGCATATCCTTTTGTTGAACTTGTTTCTAATACAAAAATAATTGTGTTTCTAACCTACTCTTTTTCCTTTAATAATTTCTCCATCTCTGTTGCCATTTTCTGTATTTGCATATTTTTTTCAATTATGATGGATAACAAAGTTTCCTTCTCTGTTTCGATCTCTCCTACCTCCTATGTCTATGGATGCTCTGTAGTGGGCAACTTCAAACTCTTCCAAAGAGCTTGAATATCAACATTCTTCTTCTTAATAAATTCCTGAGAAACATTAACATCCTTAGGATCTAAACCCAATTTAATAATAATGTCCCCCAATGACTTAATTTTAACATCCTTTTCAAGAGATGATGTTTTCTCCATTTTGAATTATGAGAGTGTATTGTTCAAGGAATTCTATAAATTTCAGACACTAATGATCAAAACATTCAAAGTAGAATAGATCATTTCTCTAGTCTGCCTATGTAAATAAATATGATCTATGGGATGAATATGCTTAGTGCTAAAAGAAAACATAGAAGTTTTAAAATCTCCTAGAGTCCTTTCCCCTAGAACCTTGGGTTCAAGGAAATCCATCTGAAATTTTCCCTTTTCAACATCCAAAGATGAAAGCAACTTGTTCTTTGTTGAAGAAGTTTCCAAAATTGAGAATAATTCATTGATTTTGAACTTTCATTATTCTTCTTTATTTGCAAGAACTTGGAGAAAATGTTTTGGTTAAAAGAAGAAGGAGTTGATTGTTCTGATACTGTCTCACTTTGTTTTAATCTTAAAGAAGGCTCGTCTGACATAACTATTGTAGTAGGTGCATAAATGTCTGCAAATACAGTATCGAACATGGTTTCTTCCACATCCCTTGTTTTTTATCTTTTATAAGCTCTGAACTGAGCTACTTTTGATCTTGAAACACTTTCAACTGTCCTCTTAAGCTCTTTTTCTTTCATCTAGGGTGTAGTTAAAACCTTGGGTCTTGTTGATTGCTATATTTCTTGTTCTTATGATAATTCTTGCAGTTTATTTTATTCCCAAGTCTCCATGTTTTCAAACTTATCAATCTATTATTTTGGCATATATACATTAGGAGTAGAGTTTTGCAGCACTTTGATAGTTGAAATTTTCCCTATTGGATCATATGTCCAATTGATTCCTTGTTTGAATTTCCTTTGCATCAATACTTGCTCAACCTCCTTGTTTGCAACTTTTAAATTAACAATAAAATGCCCTATTTGTGCTTTGAGTTTATATAGGTTCGCTTTCCTCCTTTATAAAAAATTTACTTGATCAACATTAAGACTTTGTCTAATAAACTCAAGAGAAAAAAATATAACAGGAAGAAATACTAGTAACTGATAAGTGTGAATCTCGCAACCATATAATCTAATCTCAGTAGAATCCTTATACATATACCAATCACTCAATTTGGTTTTCTCACTAAGCTACAAAATTCTATTGACTTCTGGTAAAATTCAGGGAACACTATCACTGCTTAAAAGACTCAGACATACATGAATATTTTTTCCAAAAAAACACTAAAATAAGCATCTTCAGAGTTCTTCCTAACCAATGAATTCCAATGCACAACTGACCACTCATTTCCTTGTAAATATTGCTTTTGCAACTATATTTGAAATCTCTCTGACTAACAATATAAAAATCGATACGCTAACACAAACTGATATTTGAAATATTTTTCAATTCCAAACTTTAAAAATTGTTCATGAATAGCCTTTGAAAGAAAATGGCTAAAATTGAACAATATTGTTGGCTTCTCTTCAGATGAGAAAGTTGATAGAAAACCCAAAATTACTTCATTTGCTACCTCATCACTTTGATACTCTAGAAAAAAACATAACATTGATACAATTTTTCTTGAAATCTTGGGAAACATTGATGAGTGATAAGGTGGATTATGAGTAGGAATTTCAGTTCTTTCAGGCATAAATGATTCAAGTATCCAAGATCTATGTTCGAAAGTCAGTTTCTGATAAATCTCTAATAATACTTCATTGGAAAATGGGTGCAGAGAACTAGGAACAGTAATATGTAAAGCTTGTACTATGGATTCAGAGGTTATATAAGACAGGGGCTCTCCATTTTGGAAATTATAACTTTCTCACTCAAAAATTATCTATCACCACACCATAGAAAGAATTCTAGAAAGCGACAAGTCTCAGGGAAGATAAATTTGGGTAATAATGATTCCCAAAGGAAGAATTCGTCGTTGTTACCTTGGAATCTCTGAAAGGCCCAATCTTGAAGTTCATATAGATCAAACTCGCATTTTGTTTCTACAATTTTGGCTTCTCATTCGATTAATGGCAAATCATCCAACTTATTAACAGAGGCAGAGGACATCATGGATTCAAGATGAGCATGGGTTTCTTTCCTATTCTGTGAACTCATTTTGAAAATTAAAAGGAGGGAAAAGGAAATAAATTATCCATGAGATAAAGGTGATGAAATTCCTGTAGATGGTAGCCTTCAATTAGCCATTGTGAATTTCTCAGGTTCACTACAACTGGAAAATGAGAATAGAAATGAAATTGGAAAACATTGAATAAGTCGTGGCGGGAGCAAGTGTATATACAAAGATTAGGATCATAATGCATTAATAATGTAAATGTTTAAACATAACAGGCATATTTTTTATATAAAATTAATGATGAATGATCGATGATTTTTAGTGAAAGTGTTGACAACAATGTAGTTTTCTAGAACTAGGTTAATGGTGGATTGGGTAAACTTTTGGTGAAAGACTAACTTTGGCAAAAAACAGGAGCGGTTTTGCGCAGGGGGCGGGGTGGTAGGGCGGTAATTAGTAAAATGTGAGGGGGGTGTGAAAATCACGAATGATCGCCATGTTACAAAAGTTTCTTTTGAGAAATAGCTTATTTTTCACCCCAACCCCCAACCCCCCCTCTGTAAAATGTCGAGCAAGTTAGGGGCGGGGGGCGGGGCGGTAGGGTGATAATTAGTAAAACGTGAGGGGGGTGTGAAAATCACGAATGATCGCCATGTTACAAAAGTTTCTTTTGAAGCTTATTTTGCACCCCATCCCCCCGCCCCCACCCCCCCTCTGTAAAATGTCGAGCAAGTTAGGGAGGGCGCGGGGGGGGGGGCGCGCAGTGAAATAAAGGTCACTGATTATTGCGGGGAAAATCCTAGCTATGGAAAGGAGCACAAATTTTAATGAGCATGTTTATTACAACTTTATTCAAATATTTTTATTTGAATATATAAAACTATATATTAAAATTACATCACATTATAAAACTATGTGTATATCTTATTTACAAGAGTGCATAGTAAAACTGAAATAGTTTTTCCTTTTTAGAAATTTTTTGAAATGTTCCTTGGGACAAGAAAATGTTATAACATTAGCTCCAAATGGGGAATGCTCCCCCTTGTGTGACACAGAGAACTTGCAGACCACATGTGCCTCCACCTTGGGCTATGGATTCATTGTCATAAGAAAAATTTATACATACACTGGAAAAATAAATCACACCAATTATTTACAATGAAAAGAAAATTTATTCAGTACTGAATGTAATGCTTTAAATGTTTACCATTGATAGGAAGTGAGAAGTATCCTCCCTTCATATTTTGCAGACTGAAGGTATTTTTATTATTTATTTCAGTAATCTTGTATGGACCTAACCAAAGGTTTTCAAAATTTCCTTTCCTTTTTCCTGTCTTCTAGCATCCCATCTCAAAACTAAATCTCCTATTATGAAATCCCTTTCTCTAGAATTTTCGTTGAATATACTTTTCATTTCATCTTGATATTAGCGAAGTTTTCATTGAACTTATTCTCTTTCCTTATTGAGCTCAATGATTTGATGGATCCTTTTTTAAAATTCATCTATTTCTTCATATGAATCATGCAAAATCTTCATAATTGGAAAAACTAATTGAGTAGAAAAAATTGCTTCAGTTCCATACACTAGTTGAAAAGGAGATTTGGTTGTTGCTCTTTTAGGGGAGACTCTCTTTGCCTGGACTGCAAATTTCTCGTGACTATCCCAACTCCTTTTATGATCAACTAACACCTTTTTGATAACTTTGATCAATATTTTATTTGAGGATTCAACTAATCCATTCCCTTGTGGATAATAAGGAGTGGAATGATGCAAATAAATTTGATACTTCTTGTAGAATTCAATCATTTTAATTGAACTGAAAGCTTGTGCATTATCTGTGATTAATTCCTTTGGACAACCATACCTTGATAAGATATTTTCTTTAATAAATTTCACCACCACAGTATTCATTGCATTCCTAACTGGGATTGTTTCTACCCACTTGGTAAAGTAATCAATTGCAGTTAAAATCCATCGATATTGATTACTTAATATGGGATTTATTTTACCAATGAAATATAAACCCCACTATAATAAAGGAGCTTCAACTAATACTGGAATTAAGGGTAAGGAAGTCAATTTCTCTTTACCTACAAAAATTTGACATGGAACACAACTTCTAACTTTGGCTCCAACTTTTGAAAATGATTTTGGCCAATAAATTCTAGCTCTAAGAATTTTATGAGCAGTTTCTCTCCAAGCATAGTGTCCTCCAAAAAATCCTTCATGGAATTGATCAATAACTCTTATTGTTTCACTTTCAGTTAAGCACAATAAAATAATTCTAAAAGGATCCTTCCAATACAGATTTCCATTAATTATGAAGTATTTAATGTCCTTGAGTTTAAGAGACCTTGCTTGGTTCTTATTGAACTCTGGAGGACAATGAAAAATCTATAAAAAATAGACTATATATTAGACCAATCTGATAATAAAAAAAAAATATCATTGATTGAAAGAACATGGTCTTATGAACTCTTATCTGGGATTGTAGTTTGAGGAGGTTCTTGTGGATTATTCTCTCTTGCGTCCAAAGAAGGTTCCTGTGAAACTGGGGTTGATAGCTACATCATTGAGTTTATTTACAAAATTTTTCAATTTGATTCTACAAGTAATTTTTCCAATCCTTGACCTTTCACCAATTTTGTAGGTTTGATCTACAAATCAAATTCTTGTAACTTTTCTATACATCTCCCTCTTTTTCCATGACTACATGGTTGAGTCAATACAACCTTAACTGCATTGTTTGGTACATAAATTGTTATCTATGAGTGTAATACATAAGTTCTGAAAGATTTAAATGTATGAACTAAAGAATATGCTTGTTTTTCTATGATATCATGTGTTAGTTCAGTATCTCTCATAAACTTGTTGAAAATGCAATATGTTGTTAGTAACCCTGAGAATTCTTTTGTAACAAAACTGCAGCCAATGTAATATCTAAGGAAAATGAAAATATAGTAAATGGTTTCGTATAATATGCACTTGCCAATATCGGAGCTTCCATAAGATCCTTTTTAATTTGAGAAAAATATAACCTGGAATGAACATTCCATTTTACTTCTTGATCTTTCTTAAGAATATTTGTAATGTCCTTAATAATTTATATATAATTTGGAAAGATTATTCTCAAAAACTTAATTCTGCCCAGCAAAGAATGTATCTTTTTTTTAGTACGAGGTAAGTTGATTAGTTGAATTGTTGATACTCTTTGTGGATCAATTTTCACTCTATCCTTGGAAACAACATGACCAGGAATTTCCCTCCTACATGGCAAACATTGACTTTTTGGGATTGAGTGAAATCCAATATCTTCTGCATTTTTGGAAAATTTGTCTTAAGTGTTTAAGGTGTTGAGAATCCAACTTGGAAAACATAGTCAAGTCATCTAGATAAATAACAATGAACTTATTTACCTCTCTCACAAACGCCAATCCATGGCTCTCTAAAAGGTGGCTCCTGCATTCATCAATCCAAATGGAATTTTAGCATACATAAATGTTCCCCAAGGTGTAGTGAGTGTTGTCTTGCTCTGATCTTCCTTATTCACTACTATCCGGTTATATCGTTAGAAACCATCCAACATTGAAATAATTTCTAACCTTGTAACTTTCTGGAGTAGATAATCCATTTTTGGAAATGGATAATTATCTTTCAAATATGCTTTATTTAAATTCCTAAAATCCACACGTAGTCTTATCTCTCCATTCTTCTTTCTAACAGGAACTAGATTTGCAATCTAGACAAACTACCTTAAAGATATAATTATCTTGGCACCTAAAAAAATTTTTACCTCCTTCAATTGTTGGTAAAATAATGGGATTTTCATACCTCAACTTATGTATGAATGACTTTATATATGGTTTCAATTGGATCTTCTATTGAATGATAGAAGTGTCATATGTTTTCAACTCTTCATACTTCCATGCAAATACATCAATATATTGTTTAAACTGACTCAAATATCTTTCCTTAACTTCTTGGGGTAATAATGTTAAAAGTTTGGTGTTTTTAACTTCATGATCTGCTCCAATATTACGTTCTTCAATATCCTCTTATTAAGGCTTTATTGTCACAAAAGTAGCAACATCATTATGATCAAATAGTTTTTCTAAGGGTATAAGACCCTTTGGAATATAATTATTAGATAATTGGATTATATCATGATCAACAATTTAATCTTTCAATTTTTCACTCTAATTCGTAACATCACTCTGTTCATTTTCATCAGATTATTGATCAATGTGCAGGGTTAAAAATTCTACAATTACTTCTAAAATTCTGTTAATTTGTTCATCATCTTCAAAGTTTTTCCAATCCTTCACATTATCTGGAATGTAAGGCTTATTCCTTACTTCAATTTGATATTTCAACTGAAAAGTATTGGTAATTTTAAAGTTCTTGCAAAAAATTATAATGAGTCAATAGTTGCATTTTCCTCTCTTGGTATTACTAAATATTAAAAGCTTCAAAACAATTTTCAATGCAATCCCACACTCCATTTCTATAAGCTTTCAATCTAGGAAGTTTAGTTTGACAATAGTTTCTGATATGTCTGACTACCAAATCTAAATCTCCAAAAACAACTAAACTCTAAATTTTGATCTTCTTAGCTATATCAAGGCCCAAAATTAATGCCTCATATTCTTTGAAATTATTAGTCACTTCAAATTCCAATTTAAAAGAGTGGCTAATAACTTCTTGTGTAGGTAAAATAAAAACAACCCCTTCCCATAATCCATCTCTTAAGGTAGCTCCATCAAAATACATTTTCCAAACATCATTTATTATTGATTCAATGGTATCTATAAATTATTCAACTTTATTTTGTACATTACATCCATTATCTACTTCCAAAATAAAACACCCTAAATCATGATCAACAGAATAAATAGGGTGATTTACTGATTGTCTTGCATCACACATTGTATTTCCATATCTGACTTCTATGTATATTCTCAAACATTATCCTCCAAAATTTGTAATGGTGGCATAAGTCATGCCCATTTTTAGACTTCATCCAATATTAACACGCCAAGATCTTGACAATAGCATACCAAACTCGACAGGAATGTGTGTTACTACAATATCCATCACTATACTTTTCACATGGATTTGAGCTAGAGTTACTAACAATATTTCATTTAACCCAAAAATTGCACCTTATTTGAATCAAAAGTATAGATATCATGATAAGGTATTGTTACCTGCAATTGCAACTTATCCATGATTACCTTTAGCATTAGGTTATGGGATGCTATGGAATCAAGCATATAATTATAAAGAAGGAAATCATGTATCTTCAAAGTTAAACAAAAAGGAGGCATCGACTCATCAAGAATATCTATAATTGGCCCAAATATAACAGAATTATTTTCATCTTGTAAACTAGTCGCATCACCCTTAGCATTCACACTTGAAGATTGAATCCATCTAGACACTTGTTGTTGATAACCCAGGCTTGTTGTCAATTCTGATAAAGGAATTGGGATTTTGACTTTTTCTAATTAATTTTCTGTAGTAAAATAAGAAGAAGATTTTTCTACTTTGGACTTCTCTTATATTGGAGATTGCTTTTGTGAGGATGAAGATTCTCCAGTTTTATCGAGTGGTATATCAAAAGTAACTTTATTTGTTTGTCTAATTGCATTTTTTCTAGGCCTCAAGTCATATCTTTTAGTAAGTTAAATAATTAAAAACTCTTAAAAGGCATGATATTTAAATACTTCAAAAGGGTCTACATTTTGGATTACAAATTGATTTTTGCTTAAAGGAATGATATTACCTTCAAAATGTTTAACAAACAAACAATTTATATTGTATGTAGTTTGTGTTACTTCTTCAATATCTTAGTCATTAGTCGTCAAAGGAGGATGAATTTCTTGGTTTGTATTAGTCCTTTCTCTCTATAAAATTTGAGGTTGAAAAGGTCTTCTGTAAGGTCCAAGTGGCCTATTTACATTTTGATCTGTTTGTCTTTGTTAGGTTTCCATTATAGAGATTTTATTTGAAAAATTTCTCAGAATTCAAGTAATGTCATCAATTTTATGATCATCTTCCTTTAATTCCCCTAAAGAACTAGCTTCTTGCTTTAATTTCTTCTTCTCTAGTATTTCTGCTTTAGCTCTCGGCTTTCCTGAAGCAACTCTATTAGCTTCCACTTCAATTGCATCTGTCTGGATATGTGTTAAAGTTGTTGACTTTATTTATCTTAATATGAGTGAAAAATCATCATCGAAATCCTTAGCAAATCTAACTTTAGTAGAGGTAGCTAAAGGTTTCATGTCTGCTGGAATTTTTTTGTAAACCTAATTAAACCTTTTAATAATATCAAAAACTCACACACCAAGATTTTTCTCTATCGCTTCAAACTCATTCAAATAGTAAACATAATCCTTTTTAATTCCCCATTGATTAATTAAGATGGTTGTTAATTCCCTCAAATTACGAATTGAATCAGGTTGCAACTGACTAAAACATATCTTGACATCCCCTTGTAATGATTGCCCAAATAATCTCATGTATACATCTTCATGTTCAATATTAAGATTATTTTCAAAATAAAGGAAAGTTAATAGATGGTCTTCTGCATTTATTCCCATTTCTCTGTGGAAGTTTGGTAGGTGCTTCAAATATCCATCAGGAAAAGCATTCAGATTACGTGGTAATCTCAAAGGTGCATATCTTTCTTTCACAATTGGTTGTATTCCAACCATTTTTTTTGTGGAATACATGAAATATCTTGCTTTGGAGATGAAGGATTTTTTGGAGATTACTGCTTTGGGGTTATAGGTTTCTTTATAAAGTGAGGAGGGACAATTAACTTTTTTATCTCAGGTTCACTTATCTATTTATTTTTAGATGCAAGGGGATTAGAATAAACTTTAATTTCCTCTTCAAGTTGATCATGTTTAAAAGGAATTGTTTGAGAAAAGGGAGAGAACAAATCTCTTGGTTTGAGATCAGGAAGGTCAATATTAGAATCAAATGATTCTGAAGATGACTCGAGGAGTTGAAATGACTCAAGTTGGTTAACCAATAAAGAAATTTGCAGATCTACCTCCTTTTGAACTAAATCTAAAACTTTTGGAGGAAAATCAGAGGGTAAATGTGATTGTTCAAGTTTATTAGACCATGGAAATGATGGTTCTTGAGCAGCAAATGATGATGTAGATTCAAGCCTACGTATAAGAGAGGCTAATCTAACCAGTATATTTGGATTTGATAATGGTGTGATTAACTCTGGATATGAATGAGTTCTGGTATGCCTCTTGGAAGCCAGATTTCTCACCAATGGAGTACGCCACCCGAATAATTTTAGCCTACAAATCTCTTATTCACCATTAAGGGAAAAATAACTTCAAAACTCGTTCCCTGACAATGATGCCAATTTGATGTTGTCCCTTTGTAGATAGTTCCAGACTATAAAATTGTGTCAAATAATCTAAGTAAGGAGTTTGTTTGAAAATTATTCAAAGATACAAGCCCTCTTTCATGTTAATAATATTTAAAACTTTTAAAGATCACTCAAAGTGTTGATTCCAAAATTAACAACATACAATTTTTTGAAACTATTTAGTAGATGAATGAAGGACTTAGGAAATAAAATATTATTTCTGAATATCAAATCATCTAAATAAGCATAAGTGTATAAAATATATTTTGTAGTAGAACATTAATACATATGAAAATGGTATAGATGCAACAATCTAATGATGTAGAGTAATTAAATTAAACAAATTGTTCAATCAAGTTACTCAATAATGAACATAACTTTGCAGTGGGACTTCAGGGAGGTTGGTATTCAACCCCACCTTTCCAAAATGTCCATACAACCTAAAATGTATCCAAAAATATTATGTGGACAGGAAAGTACTCACATGATATACAAATGCTACTAATGATCGGAAATATGAACCTTTGATTATCTTAAAAAATTCAAGTATTACAACAATATTCCAAAGCTTTTTCTGGGTATCAAACCTTCTCCATTCAACAAAAAAAACATGTGTAGATTCTTTTACAAAAATATTATATGTTACATATTTACATGAAAAATAAATATTATCTGAAATATTTTGGATAATTTCAATAACAATCTAACTAAAAATAGAAGGTTTTTTAAAGAGCTTCCTGGATTATCCACAGTATCAAGAAACACTTGACAAGTGTTTCTTGATACTGTGGGTAATCCGGGAAGCTCTTCAGAATATGATAACCACAGGAACTTAAAAACCAAAAAGAAAGTTTCTCTTGAAAAATCTTCATTTTTCCTTGATATCTTCATTTTGGTTTGATTTATATGAATTTGTTCTATTTTTGCAGCTTTAGATCCAGAACTGTTCTGATCATCTGTTGAATTGTTGCCTTGATAATCTACACTTTATCAAAGAAGTTTAATGGGATGATCCCATTCCTCATCGGTTGGATAATTTAGATCAATCATTTTTCTGAAAGCCTCATATACTTCTGTATATCTCTCAAAAGATGGTTTAACTATGAAAAGATGTTAGATCTCCTAATAAATAAAAATATCATCAACTAAAATTTGAAATAAAGTTTGGCCACTTAGTTCTCATTTTATTCTAGCGATTCAACTTGTGCATTGTTGCCATGTTAAATGATCTCTGTTAATCTTCCTATGTCATCATTTTCCTCGCGAATTCTTGAAAGAAGGCAAACCCTTTTGCTGTAAAACAGAAAATTTTCTATAAAATTTATTAATTTGAGTTAGCAAACTTTCACACTTATCTTTCACCTGCAACATTAGAGTCTTATTTGTTAGAAATTTCCTAGTTTGTATAGTTGAGTCAGGTCTATCATCAACACCCAACTCTTCTAGTTCTTCGCTTTTGTTTGTTTTTAAAAACTTGATATTTGAGTTGATATGTTAGGTTTGTTTCTTAGTTCATGTTTAATCTCATTAATGATCAGGTACTCAGTGTTAAAGCTCAAAAATTAAACTACTCATAATTTATTAGAAACTGAACGAAAATGAAGTGCTCGTTTCCAGGAATCCGGTGAAATTCGTTTCGTTGAAAACGGAGTCTGGATGAAGAAGATAGAGCCTGTTGTTCGTTTTCCTAAACAGATAAAAAATTTGTAGAACATGATAGAATGATGACATCGCAGCCCAGTAAAAAAACAAGGTATATTCTGGGAATATTCTTCAATTTTTCCTAATGATGTTGTGACAAGTGTCACTGCAAGATTCACTAGCGAAGGTTTGAAGGTGAATTATTTTTAGGAATGTGCACCTAAGGTTGAATTTGAATGTACTCTGGATGGATAGGCCAACTAGAGGCTGACACGTGGTGTAGCTAGGGGCCGCCACGTGCCCCCTCCGGTGGACCCTATCCAAAGTCCGAAATTAGAATTTCATTTTAACATGGTCGAAATATTCATATTTCAAAGGTGTGACAATGAAATATTATGGTGGCGCAATTTTTTTTACACAAAACCATAGTTCAAACCATATATTATATGGTCAAAATATATATTAAAGTTCAAGGGTGGAATTTTATTATCTAAAGGTTGGATCATATATGATGGAAAAACTTTATACGCAAGATTGGGCAGAGGTCAGGGCTTGACCCCATGACCTCCCCCACAACAACGTTGTGTCTTACCAATAGGTTGTGGCGTAGTCCTTGTTATATATAGCCCTCAACATTAATTTGAATTAACATGTTTCGACCGGCGGGGGTTTGGAGGGGGCCAGCCTCACGGGCTAGCCCCCTCCACATACGACCAATCCACAATACCAACGACACAGAGCAGAATTTATAAACACGTGGGATTAAGGTTTTTTAAGCGGGTTTAATACCCATAAACCATGATTTAAGCGCTAAACCATATTGTAATCCATATTATTGTTTAATCCGCGCTTATAGCGCTAATCACACTTATCCCATTTTAAACTGCACTTTATATTAATTAACTCAAAGTTAAAACTGGCGGACTTTTCGGTGGAACCACCAATTTAGGAGCTTCTCCCAAATTTGGCAGCCCTAACTGGAGTCTTCTCTAGTTTTGGAGGTAGTTTACAAGGCAAATTTGTTTTGGCCATATCTTTGGCAAAATTCAACCAAATTGAGTGCAAGAAGAGTCATTTATGAATTATTTGTACATTTTGGACACATTGAAGCAGGTTTCAGGAGTTGTAGGTAAATGTAAACAACAATTTTTTCACTTTTGAGCTAAATACAGAGGCCAAAGCCATGGAATCTGGACCAAGAAGATGTAGCCCAGGAGGGGTGACCTCCTTCATAAAAACATTGTGTTAATGGATCAATTGTGATGGTTTGTTGTACTTGTTATTACTGTTGTTCAGCATTTTTTTTCATGCTTTATGCTCTTGAATTTAACTTAAAACTCAGCTCATTTACCTGTTTGACACTCATAAACAACAAGGAAACCTATGCACATAAATCATAAGAACAACAAATTAATTTTAAATCTAAAGATGAAATTAGCACAACAAAACTAGCATTCAAATTCAAATCAAGTTGGTATCAGAGCAAAGGTTTCTAAGGTTATTTTCTTGATAGTTGCTTGAGTTTTGTGCAAGTATGGTTTTAATATTTGCAAATTTGTGATGCTTATAAAATTGAAACTGCGGAGAGGTGAAGGGAAATTGTTGGTTCCAGTTCCTAAGATTAGGACTAGAAGAAAGAGAGCCACAAGGGCACCATATCCACCCAAAGTTCCACTCACAGCTACACTTGAACCACCTCAAGTTTTATCTCAAGAAGCCACTAAGATTGAAGAGGTACAAGTTGCACCAAAAGCTGAACTTGAATCCATAGCCATCATGTCAGGTGTTGGAGAAACTAAAGGTCATTCAGAAGAGGATGATGTCAGGAAATACTTCAATGACATAAAGAGGATGGTTAAAATTATGTTTGATGCATTTACTGCTGGGATGGCAAGAGAAGGTTCTAAGCCTCCACATGGAGAAGGAACTTCAGATGATAATAAGGACGAAGAGAAGGATTCAAAGGGAAGTGGAGGAAATCCTCTTCCATCTCTACCATCTTCATCATCATCCTCATCTTCTCCGTCAGCGTCATCTTCCACTTCCACCACAAAAACTACCCATACTCATTCAAAAACCACAAGAGGAAGAACACTGTTACTCAAAATTGATGTAAAATTTGAGCTTCCAATGTATAATGGAGAGGTAAATGTAGAGAAGTTGGAAAATTGGATATGTGAATTGGAGGTGTATTGTAGAATTCAGAACCTTCATGAAGATGACATACATATTTAGTTGGCTTCTTTGAGGATAGAAGGATATGCACTTGTATGGTGGGAAGCAAGGACTCAAGAAGAGATTAAAAACTACGGTAATATCTCTATGTCTTGGTCAATTTTTATTGTTTCCATTAAAAGGAAATTCTATCCATTAGCTTACATGCAAAAGGCCATTATGGATTGGCAAAATTTTAGACAATTGAAAGGGAAAAGTGTGCAATATTATACTCATGAATTTAGGAGAAGAGCTCAAATTTTGGGTATTAATTTATATTCTCAAGAAACTTTGTTAAAGTAAATTGGGGGTTTGAATATTTACCTTAGGCACACTATTCTCATGTTCAATCCGAAAAACATAGATGAGGTTTGTGTTCAAGCCACACATTTAGAAGCAAGAGGGAAACATAACATAGATGAGAAAAGTGATAGTGAGGGTAAAGGGAAGGGAAATTTTTATGGAAGAGGAAAGAAAAATAGCTCTGTCAAAAGATAGAAAGAGAAACTCACATGTAAACATTGTTTGAAGAATGACCATGATGAAGACCACGGTTGGCAACATCATCTAGAGTTGAAGCCAAACAAACTGAAAGCCAAAGAAAAGGAGAAAAATGTTGCTATCATTGAAGATGACTTAAGGTCAGATTCAGGAGATGAGACAAAGATTACAACCACAGGTTTGTAAGGTAAGAACATAGAAATCACTAGTTCTTAAAATTGTTCCAATGTCACTCGAGATGAAGATACAAGAATATAACTTTTCCATATTAGAGTTGTCTCTAAACATTCAATGATAGACACACTTTTTGATAGTGGGTCACAAGCTAATCTGATTTCCGAAGACTTGGTTAAGCAGCTTAACGTTGAAACTGTTAGACATCCAAGACCTTATCCTTTAGGGTGGATATGCAAGAATGACAACTTGCAGGTTACAAGGAAGTGCATACTTAGATTCACCATCAATTCAAACTTTCTTGATGAAGTTGAACTTGATGTGGTGTCGCTTGAGATATTAGGTTTAGTTTTGGGAAGTCCTTATCTTTATGATAGGAAAGCAATATTTCATCGCCATGAGAATAATTATCACGTGTTTAAAGATGGAATTGAGTACATAGTTATAGTGCATAAGAAGAAGACAATTTTGTCTTTGATACATGCAAGAGAAATGAAGAGGATAGTGAATGCAAGTCAGAATTTGACATTATTAATGATCAAACAAAGAGATGTTTTGAATCAAACGTTTCAAAAAGATGCATCGAATGAACAAGTTGATTTCATTAAAGTTTCTTATGCTTGTAATGAGATGTTTCGGGACTCTAACAGGTTTCCTATGAAAGGAGGTGAACAAGATGTAAAACATTTGCAGCAGTCAACATCACTATTGAGAAGTGTTGGAAACAATATGTCAGTGCAAGAGAGTGTAAATATTAAAGAGAAAGAGACAAAGCAATTTGAAAAAGAAGGCATGGGTTCCATAAGTGCTTGTTTTTTGTTTCCAAAGGGTACATGGAAATCGTGAAGATACTTGGTTAAGAGTCGATGCAAGTACATAGTGATATCAGTTAAGTATCGCCACGATGACAATGTGCAAGGTGAGATAGTTTTTAAGTTTCCTTTGATTGATGAATAAGGTAGGAACAAGTGTGTTTCTACAAGAATAGCTTGTTGTTTTTCAAACTCAGGAAAATTGCAGCATGACGGTGTCCACAACAGCAAGACAGGGTCGCAAGAGTCAAGGAAAAAGTTAAGTTTTTGTGAAAAGCTCAATTTGATGAAAATGGGAAAATTTCAGTGGATAGAGACTAGAAGGGTGATGGAACAATACCCTCATCCACATGATCAGTAATCAAAGAGATTTTGGGGTCCAAAAGGCTTCTAGTGGGGAGGAATGATCAGGTGCTCAGTGTAAAAGCTCAAAAATTAAAGTTCTTAGAATTGATTGGAAACTGAAGGAAAACAAAGATCTCGTCACCAGGAATTCGGCGCAATTCGTTTCGTTGAAAACAGAGTTTGGATGAAGAAGATAGAGCCTGTTGTTTGTTTTCCTAAACAACTAAATAATTTGCAGAACATGACAAAATGATGACATGGAAACCCAGACAACATACAAGGTATATTCTGGGAATATTCTTCAATTTTGCCCAATGTTGTTGTGACAAGCGTCACTACATGATTCGCCAGAGAAGGTTTGAAGGTGAATCTTTTTTTAGGAATGTGCTCCTAAGGTTGAATTTGATTTTTTTTTTATATGGATGGACAGGCCAACCAGAGGCTGACACGTGGTGCAGCCAGAGGTCACCACATGCCCCCTTTGGTGGACCCTATCCAAAGTCCAAAATTTGAATTTCATTTTAACATGGTCGAAATATTCATATTTCAAAGGTTTGGGAATGAAATATTATGGTGGTGCATTTTTTTTACTCAAACCACAGTTCGAACCATATATTTTATGGCCGAAATATATATTAAATTCTAAGGGTGGAATTTTATTATCCAAAGGTTGGATCAAATATGGTAGCAAAACTTTATACACAATATTGGGCAGAGGTCGAGGCTCGACCCCACGACCTCCCCCACAACATCGTTGTGGCTTACTAATAGGCTGTGGCGTAGTCCTTGTTATGTATAGCCCTCAACATATATTTTAATTGACATGTTTCAACCGGAAAGGGTTTGACCAATCCACAAGACCAACGACGCAGAACGGAGTTTATAAACGCTCGGGATTAAGGTTTGTAAAGAGGGTTTAATACCCCTAAACCATGATTTAAGCGCTAAACCATATTGTAATCTAGATTATTGTTTAATCCGCGCATACAGTGCTAATCACACTTATCCCATTTTAAACTGCGCTTTCTATTAATTAACTCAGAGTTTAAACTGGCAGAATTTTTGGCGGAACCACCAATTTAGGAGCTGCCCCAAAATATGGCGGCCCTAACTGGAGTCTTCTCCAGTTTTGGAGGATTTTTACTAGGCAAATTTGTTTTGGCCATATCTTTGGAAAAATTCGACCAAATTGAGTGCAAGAAGAGTCATTTCTGAATTATTTGGACATTCTGGACACATTGAAGCACGTTTCAGGAGCTGTAGGTGAATGTAAAAAAAAAAAAAAATCGCTTTTGAGCTAATATAGAGGCCCAAGCCATGGAAGATGGACCAATGAGATCTAGCCCGGGAGGGGTGAACTCCTTCATCAAAACACTATGTTAGTGGATCAATTGTGATGGTTTGTTGTACTTGTTATTGTTGATGTTCAACATTTGTTTTTCATGCTTTATGCTCTTGAATTTAACTTAAAACTCAGCTCATTTACTTGTTTGACACTCATAAACACCAAGGAAACCTATGCACATAAAGCATAAGAAAATAAATTAATTTTAAATCAGAAGATGAAATTAGCACAACAAAACTAACATTGAAATCCAGATCATTCAATAACCTCCTTTTCTCTTTCTAGCAATTCTTCCTTCTCAACAATTATTTCAATTGAAGACCAAAAAACAGATACCAAGGTCATGATTTCCATCCAAATTTGCTCATTTTTGCATATCAAACATTGAGACTGTTAGATCCACTCAAATATCGATCAATTATTTTTTGCAGTCTATAAGTTTTATGTATCTTGGAGACTAATGCATTATCTAAATTAATCTTATTTTGTTTCGTTATCTCCAATGATTTCTTCAATTTATTAATCTCTTCATTTTTTATAGTGAGAGAAAATTGTTAATCAAGGTTGTCATTGATGTCAATATGGCATTGTTGAAGATGTCAAATACTCTTGTGATGCATGATGTTGCCGTCACACTATGAAGATGATGCATATTCCCTAAAGCTTTTTCGAGCATATTTTCTAAATGCCCATGGAACTCTATGAATAATTCATATGTATAAAGCAAATCCTTTCCAAGCTACCCCTAACTCCTTGAGAAAAACCCAATTTATATGATGTCCTAACCCTAACCCTAGTAAAACCCTAGGATTGTCTAAATGCACATAGAAGCTCATATAACTCTATACCTTAAATACCTAAAGCTCTAAAAACATACACTAAATTCATATTTTATAAATCCTAGAAATACATAAAGCAATAGATGAAAAAGGAATGAACGCTTCACCAAACCACCGTAATCCACACACTCATCGTAATTGGGCATTAATAATCCTGGCATAAAACTTTCTCAAAGTGATACATCGATGGAGAAATATACGCTAAACTAAACAACTCCACTGTACAAGTCGGCTTTAACCTTTTTGATGTCGGCTGACCATATAACGGCTATACGTTATATAAATACGACTTGGTTTGTAATTATTCGATCATCAAAGTGTGAGAAATATAGGAAAAAAAAAAAAAAAGGAAGACGCAAGTCAACGAGTTCACAACTCGTGAACCAAAAAAGTATAAAAACAACGTTTGATATCTTACGCTCGGTTGTTACCAGGAAGAGTCTTTTCAAACCATGGATTTGGGTTTGAGGCAGTGTGAACTAGTTTTATTTGGAACGATATTTCAATTCTGGAACAGCATTCTAAACTTTGATCAGCATTATAAATTCTAGAACAACATTATAAATTCTGGAGCAACGTTTAAAATTTGGAAATGGTATTTCAGTTCTAGAGCAGCGTTCTAAATTCTGAGCACAATTATAAATTCTGGAATAGCATTATAAATTATGGAGTAGCGTTTAATAATTGGAAACGGTATTTCAGTTCTGGAGTAGCGTTCTAAATTCTGAGCACAATTATAAATTCTGGAGCAGCGTTTAAATTTTGGAACCATCAATCCTCCCTCTGCACAAACCTGGCTCGATGCAGTTGTAGCTGAGACCTGTAGACTTGTAAAAGATATCAGACCTGTAACATGAAACTAATGTAATCCCTGGACCTGTTCTATACTTGGAGCTAGCACCTGCAATGCATTAAGGACAATCTTTCGGAAATGGAATAATTATGATGTCATCATCAAGTTTTACTATGGCTATCTAATGAAGACATTTGCAGTCAGTGGTGGAGGACTAAAGATTAAGAAACTTGGAAAAAAGAATATTGAAGTTTGAAGACTTGTGTTGATCCTTGAAGATTGGTTTGACAGCGAGGTATTAAACAATGAAGAATTATGACGTTCAAGTAAGTACTATCCACATTATTTATTAAAATAAGATAAAACAGGATTGGTGTCCTTGGAGTAGGAGCTCCTAAACACAAGGTTGGTGCCTTGATAAGATAGGGTCGAAGCCCTAGAGGTCGGAGCCTCATCAAATTCCAAGTTGGTGCTTGGCAATAGGTTGGTGCCTGTTTCATTAAAAGGGTTGGTGCCCTTCAGTCATCTATTGTATACTATTATTATTAAAAAAAAATGATTGAAGTTCTGCTTAATTCTTAATATCATTATTATACACCTCTTTATTTTTTAATTGTGAAGAATCTAACTGGCAATAATTAACAATTGAAAAGAAATACTAATTCACCCCCCTCTCAGTATTTCCAACAATTGGTATAAGAGCCAACTTCTTCAATATCAGCCTAACAGTTGGAAGAAGGATTCTTAGGCACAATGAAGAACATGGGAGCAACAGGGAAACTACCTATCTTTGATGGAACAAATTTTGGATTTTGGAAAAAGAGGATGTCCTACTATCTAATGTCTCTTGGTCCTGAAGTATGGCACTCTTTTCTAGATGGGTACAAATCTCCCGCAAATCTTCCAACTGATCAAGATGAAAGAAGAGCTTACATTGCTAATGCCAAAGCTTTAAATTCCATCACTAGTGGAATTACCGATTCTGAATTTACGAAAGTCATGAACTGTGACTCAGCCAAAGAAGTATGGGATAAGTTGGTTTCTCTATATGATGCTGTCTCCAAAGTCAATAAAGCAAAGCTTCAAACCTATAGAAGACAATTAGAGAGTCTGAAAATGGATGATGAAGAAGATATTGCATCATATTTCCTTCGAGTAGCTGAAGTGGTTAACTCTCTTAGAGGATTAGGAGAAAATATTGAAGAAAGCACCATTGTTCAAAAAATCCTGAGATCGCTTCCTGACAGATTTGACTCCAAAGTAAGTGCCATAGAAGAAATGAAGGATCTAGATACTCTCAATATGGATGAACTCCATGGAATTCTCATTGCCTATGAGATGAGGAAAGGGAGTCCAAATTTCAAAGAAGCAGCCTTCAAAGCCTCAAGATCTACAAAAGAAGGAAAAGGATGGAATTACAACAGCGATGAATCTGATACTGAAAACGAATTAGCTCAATTTGTACGAAGACTAAAAAGAGGATCCAAGCTAAAAGGTAAGTATCCTCTTATTTGTTTGAATTATGGAAGAATAGGTCATTACGCTGCAAAATGTCCCCATAAACATGATAGTGATGATGAAAATAACTCTAAAAGGATGATGTAAAAAAAGAAAGGGTTTAATAAAAAGAACTTCTTCTCCAAACAAGATGAGTCCAATGAAGATGAATTTGTAGTCATAAAAAGGAAATCAACCAGAAATATGCATCATCACAAAGAAAGAGATGATGAATCAGATGAGGAAAGTGATTATGTTGGAAGCAAAGAAACGTTATTCATGGCATTTACAAATGATGATGACTCAGAACTGGAAGATGAAAAAAACATGGATAGTTTGTTAATGAATTCCATTGAAGAAAATGAGAATCTACAAAAGATAATTTCTCTCAAAATAGAAAGAGAGGAAGCAAAAAGAAGGGAAGACTTCTTGAACATCAAGTTAAAAGAGAAGGATGGTATCTGTGAAAAACGTGAAGCTGAAATAGTGTCCCTGAGAAAGGAATTAGAGCAAATCAAAAAGAGTTGGCAAAGCTCTCTAGCTCTTAACAACATTCTTAACACTCAAAGATCTCAACATGACAAATCTGGAATTGGTTTCAAAGGAGAATCATCAAGTACGAAGAATAATGCCAGAAGTTATGCTGATGTACTCTCTTGCCATCCAAAAGAAGAAAAATCATCTTGGGAAAAAGGTCACATCTCAAAACCAATATTTGAAAGATCAACTTCAAGGAAGAATGTTGATTCAAGCTATGGATACTACAATAGGTATCAAACTATTTTTCTTGGGCATTGCTACAATTGTAAAAACTTTGGGCATCAAGCTAAGCATTACAAGGCTCATAAGAATGAAGCACCAAGATTGAATAATCAACCAAACCAACTGCGTGGGCCTAAAGAGCAAGAACAAATCAGTGGTGGAGGACTAAAGATTAAGAACGTTGGACAAAAGAATATTGAAGTTTAAAGACTTGTGTTGATCCTTGAAGACTAGTTTGACAGTGAGGTATTAAACAATGAAGAATTATGACGTTCAAGTAAGTACTATCCACATTCTTTATTAAAAGAAGATAAAACAGGATTGGTGTCCTTGGAGTAGGAGCTCCTAAACACAAGGTTGGTGCCTTGAGAAGATAGGGTCGAAGCCCTAGAGGTCAGAGCCTCATCAAAGTCCAAGTTGGTGCTTCACAACAGGTTGGTGCATGTTTCATTAAAAGGGTTGGTGCCCTTCACTCATCTATTGTATACTATTATTATTATCAAAAAAAAAAGATTGAAGTTCTGATTAATCCTTAATATCATTATTATACACCTCTCTGTTTTTTAATTGTGAAGAATCTAACTGGCAATAATTAACAATTGAAAATAAATACTTATTCACCCCCCTCTTAGTATTTCCAACAAAAATAATGCTTCTGCCAATCTATATGTTGCATCTCCTTCTGTTGAACTTGTTTCTAATAAATAAATCATTTTGCTACCATCTTGCTCCTTTTCCTATAATAATTTCTCCATCTCTATTTCCATTTTCTGTATTTGCATATTTCGTTCAATTATGATGGATGACAAATTTTCCTTCTCCTTTTCGAGCTCTCTTACCTCCTATGTCTATGCATTATCTGTAGTGGGAAACTTCAACCTCTTCCGAAGAGCTTGAATACCAACATTATTCTTCTTAATAATTTCATGAGACACATTAACATCCTTAGATCTAAACCCAATTTAATAATAATATCCTCCAGTGACTAAATTTTAGTATCCTTTGCAAGGGGTGAGGTTTTGTCCATTTTGAGTTCTAAGAGTGTACATTACAAGGAATTATACAACTTTGAGACACTAATGACCGAAATAGTCAAAGTAGAATAGATCACTTCTCTATTCTACTTATGTAAGTCAATATAATCTATGGGACGAATCTTATTAGTGTTAAAACAAAACACAAAAGTTTTAAAAGCTTCTATAGTCCTTGCCCTGGGAACCTAGAGCTCAAGGAAATCCATATGAAATTATCCCTTTTAAACATCCAAAGATGAAAGAAACATGTTATTTGTTGAAGAAGTTTGTTTTCAAAATTGAGAACAAGTCATTTATTTTAAACTTTCATTCTTCTTCTTTAATTCCAAGAACTTGGAAAAAATGTTTTTATTAGAAGAAGAAGGAGATGATTTTTTTCTACTGTCTCGATTTGTTGTAATCTAAAAGCAGGCTTATCTGACATAACTATTGTCGTAGGTGAATAAATGTTTGAGGATACATTCTCTAACATGGTTTCTTCCACTTCCCTCATTTTCTTTCTTTTATACACTCTAAACTGAGTTGATTCAGATCCTAAAACACTTTCAATTGTCCTCTTAAGCTCTTTTTCCTTCATCTAGGGTATAGTTAAGACCTTAGGTCTTATTTATTGATTTATTTCTTATTCTTATGATAATTATTACAATGTATTTTCTTCCCAGGTCTCCCTATTTTCAAACTTCTCAATCTCTGGTTTTGGCATATGTACTTAGGGAGTAGTTTCTTGTTGCACTCTTATAGCTGAAATTCTTCCTATTGGATCATATGGACAACTAATTCCTTGTTTGAATTTGATTTGCATCAATAATTTCTCGACTTCCTTGTCTGCAACTCTGAAATTAACAATAAAAGGCCTTATTTATGCTTTGAGTTTCAATAGAGTCTCTTTCCTCCTAGGTAAAAAATTTACTTGATCAACATTAAGACTTTGTCTAATAAACTCAAGAGAAAAAGTTCTAACAAGAAGAAACATTCGTAACTGATAAGGGGGACTATCACAACCATATAATCCAATCTCAGTAAAATTCTTATACAGATACCAATCACCCAATTTTGTTTGCTCACTAAGCTGCAAAACTCTCTTGACTTCTCGTAAAATTCAGGGAACATTATCATTGCTTAAAATACTCAGACATACATGAAGAAATTTGTCCACAAAATCAGTAGAAGAAAACTCTTCAGAGTTCTTCCTAACCAATGAAGTCCAATGCACAACTGACCATTGATTTCCTTGCAACTGTATTTGAAATCTCTCTGACTGATAGTATAAAAATAGATACACCAACACATACTGATATTTGAAATATTTTTCAATTCCAAACTTTAAAATTTTCTCATGAATAGCCTCTGAAATAAAATGGCTGAAATTGAATAATATTGTTGGATTATTTTAAAATGAGAAAGTTGATAAAAAAAACCCAAAAGGACTTCATTTACTATCTGATCACTTTGATACCCTAACAAGCAGCGTAACATTGATACAATTTGTCTTGAAATCTCGGGAAACGTGGATGAGGGATAAGGTGGATTATGAGTATGAATTCTAGTTCCTTTGGGCATATGATGATTCAAATATCAAAGCTCTCTGTTCAAAAGTTAGTTTCTGATAAATCTCTAAGAGTACTTCATTGGAAAATGGGTGCAAAGAACTAGGAACAATAATATGTAAATATTGTACTATGGATTCAGAGGTTATATAAAACAAGGGCTCTCCGTTTTGGGCAATTATAGCTTTCTCACTCGGAAAATATCTATTAGAACACCATACAACAAATTCTGGAAAGTGATGAGTCTTAGGGAAGTTAAATTGAGGAAAAATGATTCCCAAAGGGAGAATTCATCGTAATTAAGGGAAAATTAAATTAGAAGGCGCCTTTGGGTGCCATTTCAATACAAATGATAACCATCAATTAGTTGCTATGTGCTTCTTAGGTTCACTGCAACTGGAAAATGAGAATAGAAATGAAATTGGATGACACTGAAGAATTCGTAGGAGGAGAAAGTGTATATAAACATAACTGAAGTATAATGCATTAATAATGTAAACATTTAAAAATAATGAGAATATTTTTATATACACTTAATGGTGAATGATTAACGAGTTTGAGCAATAGCGCTGAAAACAATGTAGTTAGCCAAAACTAAAATGGCATAACAAGTAAACTTTTGGCAGAAAAATAGAGTGGTATTGCATGGGGGGGTAAGTGGTAAAAGGTGAGGGGGTGTGAAATTCATGAATGAGCACCACATTGCAAAAACTATTTTAGAGAAACAACTTATTGTATTCCCCCGCCCTTGTTAAATGTCAAGTGAGCGGGGGGGAAATGAAATAAATCTCGTTGATTATTGCGGGGCCAATCTTAGCCGTGAAAAGGAGCATGAATTTTAATGAGCGTGTTTATTGCAACTTTATTCAAAAATTTTTAGTTGAATATATAAAACTATATATTAAAAATACATCACATTATAAAACAACATGTATATCTTATTTACAAGAGTGCATATTAAAAATGAAATATTTTTTACCTTTTTATTAAACAATTGAAACACTTATTGGGACAAGAAAATGTTACAACACTTAGCATAGTGTCTCCTTTCATGATGTCTTCATTGGACAATCGGTGCCTCTTTATAGACCTGCTCTTGTGTTCCCCGTTGGTTCTTTCTTCTTGCCTCAATGGGCTCCGCATTTCTCTATGGTTGATTCCCAACTCATGTTGTCTCTACCTTTGCAAATCTAAAAGGCTTTGCAGTATGACTCCATTGACTTCAACTTGCTTTTCTTGCGCTTTGACAAGCCTCTCATTGTCAGTTTTACAACTCCTTATTTCTACTCTTGGGCTTCTCAGTGTGTCCATCCAATCATGACAATTTGAAATTCCTCGTTGTTCAACTGATCTTTCCTCTTCAACTGCACTTGCTTCTTCATGTCCATGTTGTGAGTGGTCAGAGATATATTGCACCATTTTACTATTATTTCCTTGGTCTATTGGTTCTATGTTGTACCACCCTTTGTTGTTCATGTGGTATTTAAACTTCACCTATTTAAGCCTTAATGTCTTTTATGTTTTTTCATACACACACATAATTGTCAAACTTTAACAAAATTCAGTTGCTTAATCAACACCATCACCTTGGCTTGCCGACGAAATTCTATTGTGCCTAGTTAACTGCAACATTCCACCTCGATTAGCACATTAGTATCAATAATATAAAACACATTATTAGTTCCATGTCACAAACATACAAATACACACAATACATTCACAATATCATCTAGATTTCTAATGCCTATCACAAAGCTTTAATACCTCACTCGATCTTCAAAGGTCCAGTGTTGAATCTTTGCTTGGTCACTTGTATGATAAATCCCATCTAGTCAGAGTGTGGAACCTAGAAGCTCTGATACCACTCTATAACATACCCCCTTCTAATCCCAACCCAAAACGAAGGTTAGAAGGAGGTATTTATAATGTTGACCCAATATCCATGGTATCGTTATGGAAATGGGGTCTAAAATCTCATTATTTTCCAACTACTTCAGAACTTAAAAAAGGTAACATCGTTGTGTTTTTCTTGTTGAGACCATTCTAATGATATAAATTTTTCCTCGATCCTATTTACAAATTGAGAGTTATGACCAATTAAAAGCTAGTTTTTTACGCCTTACCATGTCATATTACTTTCCATGTGGTGCCCACGTGGCCCCTAAGCCACTGGGTGAGATAATGAGGAAGGCGAGTCACCTAACCTTGGGTTCCATCAATGGGAGGGTTGGAGTCAGCCTCTCCGTAAGAATTCATATTGTGCACCCCATCATGGCTTGGACTCTCAACCTTCGATCTCTAACTCACTTCCAAAGCCCTATCAACGGTCCCGCCCGGCTACACTATCGGTCTTGATTATCTAAGCCCTGACCTGTTGGGTCCCACTCGACCTACTCTGGGTCCAACTATGCTCTGGTCTTGAATCGTCCAACAAGGTTGACTTTCCCGACCTCCGACCTAGTGGGTCCCACCAGTCGGCTAAAGCTCATTTTTATGAAATTTTATACTTATAAATTTCTGAGATTCCTTCCTATATTTTACGCAAGCACCACATTGTTCAACCACACTCGTTAAAGTACAAATAGGAATTTCAATAATGAAACTTCGAAAATAATCATAACGTGCTAAAAAATGAAAGATTTCGGAATCATATGGAACCTAAACAACCGCATAGATCTTGTCGTTTTGAATCCTGCACAACTTGTTTCGCAAAAAATCGACACTGTATGTTCCCAGAAATGAGTTCTGTTTGTTTTCCCAAACAGGCAAATGTTTCAAAAAAATGGCAGTTGATTGTGTATTTTGGGCCAGTGGCAGCCTGCCACGTGGCCTCCCCTGATTCGCTGAAAAATTCAAAAAAAAAATTGGGCCTACCACAGCTTGACACAAGGGAGGCCCTGATTGCGTTGTCGTGGGAAAATTTGGTTGGTTGGTTGGTATCCAACCAAAAGCTGCCACAAGGCCCAATTGGAAGCTGCCACGTGGCAGCACGGGGACCACAAAAAATTGGTTGGTATGCCAAATTGCACCTCTACGAATTCAAACACTGGACCACATACATAGCATCGCAACACTCCAACCAAACATGCTACCTTATCTCTTATTAAACCATATATTCAAAAAATTATATAAATTTTATATGGCAGAGCATTGGGTAAGGGGCCAGGGCTTAGCCCCAGGCCCCCCATATTATGTACGCACATGACCATGGCTAGAACCAAGGGCGCGAAGGCGGCTAAATTTATTTTTATTTTTATTTTTATTTTTGTTAAATGCAACTATGTAATATGGTTTAAATTTCAGGTTTTAGGCGTTATTGGCATTTTAACTGTCTGACAATTTCGCCTGAAAATCCGTGAATTTCTTGCTTAGTTAGCTGAAATAAGGGTGAATTTGTAGGATGGTTCCAAATTTTGGGGAATTTGTGATGTGATTAGCAGCAAAGCTAGGGAGGCTCATAAATTCTTCAATTTTTTACCAATTTTGGAGCAGAAAAGGCCTAGACAATAATTTTTGATAGCTTTGGAGCTAATGGAACATCTTTTGAAACCATTTGAGCATTGTAAATGTATGTAATCACCATTTTGAGCATAATGAAAGAGGACCAAGCCATTGGAAACTGGAACAAGGAGACGTAGCATAGCAGGGGTGAACTCCTTCATCGCTTGTTGTGTTGTGGTTATTTTTATGGTGTATTGTTTGTTACTTATGCTATTTTAGAGTTAATTTCATGCTTTATGTGTTTAAGAATTTAACATAAAGGCTCACAAAAACTTCATTTTTAAAACTTGTAATTTATAAACCCTCAAACACATTTTCATTAAGATCTCATACAAATCAAGTTTTGTATCAGAGCTTTGGTTTTCTTTTTGTTGTTAGGATTTAATTTTTTTCAAGTGTATGTGATGCTTACAAGGTCGAAGCTCAAGAGAGGAGAAGGAAAGTTTGTGGTTGCAAGTCCTCAAGTTAGATCAAGGACAAGGAGAGAAAGTTTGCCACAATCTCCACCACAAATTCTCCCTCAAATTGCAGTTGAAGTGATCCAGGTGGATATTGGTGGCCACCTGCCTATTCCACTTGGGACCCCACCATTTTTTATTTCAGTTTTTCTATTTCCTTAATTATAGCACACTTAACTATTTTTAGCAGTTTTTCAGGTCCTGAACTTCTGGAGTCGTTTTGAGGCCCTAAACGACGTTTTTTGGGAAAATTGGGATCAACATGGGCCCATGGATTGATGTTTCTCACTCAAAAGTTGTATTTCTCGGATAGATCTTTCTAACAAGGTATTGAACGTGTCAAACGAAGATCATATGCCAAAGTTACTTCCCTGGGAAGTTGATGTACCAATTTAACCTAACGGGGCCCATAGTTTTGGCACTTCATCTCCTAGGGTTAGGTTTTTGGATGTTTAGGGTTTTCCTTTGTTTCTCAATAAAAAATAGGTCCTCAAGCCTCATTGTAACACAATTCAGAGGCATGTAGCCACCACATCTCTTCTCAGAGATAAGCTACCAACACCCCAGCTAGTTTATTTCCATTCTGTCTATAAACAAATGTCAGTTATTTGATATTAATGAAATGAAGTGTTATTTCCACTGCATCTTTGTATTTATGGTTATATGTGTATTTTTTTGCATTCTTGCATAAATCCATATCAGTGGTATTAGAGCGGTCTGCTCTTTCTCGATCCTTCTTTGCATGTCCCCAATGAGGTCAGGGTATAAGGAGTTAGGGTTTGATCTGGTTGAACCTTTGAAAGATCAGCCTCACAAACCCCGACGACTGCCCATGGGGGATGAAAAGAAAGATGAGGGAGCAGGAGATCCTGACAAAATATTTCTCAAGGAAGCCCTCGAAAAACAAAGGAACGCAATGATGGATAACTTTTCCCAGATCCTTCAATGACTGCCCAGCGATGGTCTATCTGCATCTAGCAGCCACTCCGGAGGCACGAATCCCTTTAAGGTACAAGTAAACTAAAACATTCCCATATTTGAGGGCCAAATATATGCAGACATCGTAGATATATGGTTGAATCTATTAGACAGATATTTCTCGGTTCATGACTTTTCCGATCGGGAGAAGATTATTTTTTCACTCCTCAAAGCTACCCGCCATGTCAAGGACTGGTGGGAAACCTACTGTGAGAAAAAGGATGAGACGAAACCCTCTATGTTTTTGGTTGTACCCACTTGGAATTCTTTCCAAGACGCCATCAAGGAACAATACTATCCCGTGGGGAGCTATGAGGACAAATACATACAATGGACTACGCTGCGACAAAAAAGGGATCAAGATGTGCATGAGATGACGAATATGTTCCATACCTTGCACAAAAAGTTCGGTATCAAATATTCGAAGAAAAATTTTGTGCTAAAGTACCACAGTTTTCTGCACATATAAATTCAGGAGGAAATGCAGTTCCTCAACATCTCCTCACTTGGTACGGCATATCGGTATACTACCAAGATTGAGCATAAATTAAAACAGAAGAAACGAGACTTTGGGTCTGTGAATCAAAATCAAGGGAAAAGTGCCTCCAAACTGTAGAACAAAGGACAAAGCCAAGACATGGCAGCCCAAGACAAACTGTCGAAGCCGTAAGAAAATAACAACACAGCGAAGCCAAAGAAGGACACGAGAATGTGGTGTGAGTTCCATAAGAGCTCCAATCACAACACAAGTGAGTGTCGGGCCAAGCAGTCGTTGCTGGCCGAGATGAGGGCTTCTGAATTAGATGCATGCTCCGACTCTGAATTAGAACCCGATAAGGGGAATGAAAAAGGGAAGCAGATTATAGATGCAGAGCCCAACACCACTGTGAATATCCAGAAGGAGGAACCAGAAGATCCAGAGGAAGAGGAGCATCTCTTCCACTCCCAGATGTGGTTAAAGCGTTCCCCACTACAGTTCATTGTCGACGGTGGGAGCCAAAAGAACCTCATTTCAGTAGATTTCATGAAGCAGTGGGGCTTGCCGACCACAACACAACCACATCCGTACACCATCGGGTGGCTGTTGGACATTGGGTTCAATGCTCCCCGTGTGTTTCGCGACATGGATTAACCGCCTCTCATGGATCCTAACTCTGGCTATTGTAGCGGAGACTAACGCCTACAGGTTTTGGTCTAACGGAAATCGTGATTCCAACAATTGATATTAGAGTGATAGGTCTTGAGTTTGAAACTCACCCCGCTCGCGTTGGGGGGGAGATTGTTGGACATTGGGTTCAACGCTCCCCGTGTGTTTCGCGACATGGACTAACCGCCTCTCGTGGATCCTAACTCTAGCTATTGTATCAGAGACTAACACCTGCGGGTTTTGGTCTAATGGAAATCGTGATTCCAATAATGGCTTCACTAAGGACTAGATCTCTGCGTCAGCCAGTAGTGTCGCCTTCCCTACAGCATCAAGCCCTTCACGGATGAGGTATTATGTGACATTTCTCCTCTTGATGTTTGTGATGTATTATTAGGCCAACCATACTTGTGGAAGCGACATGTTGTATATGAGTCCCGACCTTGCGATGTCATTGTTACTTTGGGTAATAAGTTGTACAGGATACCAGAGGTATCACCACCTGTCGCTATCTCTTTGGTTACTGCAAAACAATGCAGTAAGCTCATTTTCAAAACCAAGAAATTTGTTTTCCTGATGATCCGCCCCTAGGGCAAGAAGAAGAATATGGCCATCACCTTTAGACAGGGCTCCTCTGCACGAGAACAACAAATGGATAAGGTCATGGAGGAGTACGGGGACATCTTCACCTCACCCACAGGGGTGCCTCTACACTGTCAGGTCAAGCACCCCATTGATCTGACCCCAGGTGCGCCACTACCCAATGGATCGATTTATCAATGCTCTGGTCTTGAGAACGAATAAATCAAGAGGTAGATTCAGGAGCTACTGTAGAAAGGTCACATCCAGCCAAGTTCATCGCCCTGTGGGAGCCCGGTCGTGTTGGTACAGAAGAAGGATGGGACTTGGAGACTCTGTATTGACTATCGGGCACTGAACAATATCACTGTCCGGAATAGGTACTCGATCCCACAAATTGATGACCTTCTTGACCAAATCAAAGGGGAAAAATATTTCATCAAGATCGACTTGAAGTTCAGGTATCACCAGGTACCAATCGAACCCTCTGATGTGTTGAATACTGCCTTCAAATCCAAGGAGGGCCTTTTTGAATGGTTGGTCATTCCTTTCGGGTTGATGAATTCTCCTGCAACCTTTATGAGGTTGATGGGTGACATATTGCAGCCATTCACCAGATCATTTGTAGTAGTGTACTTGGATGACATTCTGATCTTCAGCCAAACATGGGAAGAGCACCTCCACCACATCCGATAGGTCCTCCAAACACTGTGGCAACACAAGTTGTGTGCCAATTTGGAGAAGTTAACTTTTGGAATGACCCAGGTTCAGTATCTAGGATGCATTATTGATGAATGGGGGGTGTATGTGGATCCAACCAAGATCCAAGTCATTCGATATTGGCCAGCCCCAACCACTCTAATAGAGCTTCACATCTTTTTGGGTCTTACTAATTTCTACCGCAGGTTAGTGTTGGGATTCTCTCATACCACTTGGTGTAGAAATTATATGCAATACGCATGCATATGTCCAAGATTCTCCTGATCACACACTATTTTAACTTCATGCATAATACAGAATCTATTCCACCATTGATCATCACATGCGGAAATAAACACAATTGCAATGCACACATGAAACCATAAAAATTCACACACATTAACACAGTTGTTTTCACGGGAAAGCCTGAAGCTAAACACCCCAACTATATGTATATAATATATTTCATAGAGATTATATAACAATCCTCATACAAAGCTTCTCACAAGCTCTCAGTACAATCGAATTGCTACACACTAATCAACCCCTGATCTTGCAAATCCATGCACCGATCTTTGCCAACCTTTAGCCTGCCTCTACTGCACAATCACTGCTGAAGAATGGCTCTGGTTGAGTTCGAATTCATCCTATATTGACCACACAATCCTCATTGGCATCTCCATCAATGTGTGGTGCAAACTCATGCAACACTATAGTCACAACTGATAGTCACACTTGCCCTTTCACCTACCTCTCCACTAGTCTCCACTAAACTGTCCATGCACTATAGTTAAATGATGTATTCTTCAGTTGATTAATGAGTAAATATTTAGTGAATTAATTATTAATTAATTCACACCACTCTCACTAGTGTATCATTCAGTTAGACTAGATACAACTAGCTCAACTGTGTCTAACTGAAGAACCGAACACAACTCATTAATACTTACACCCAAATTGCACCGTCACATGAGTTCTAATCGAAGTCCTCCATGCAATAGCTCCACTAAACCCTCAGAATAGTGTAATTTCTTTCCGCAGCTCGTACAACCGTGCACGAATCAAGTGCTCCAAGAGAACAAGATAATGTTTATAGTCCAAATATTATTAAGAGCTAATAATATTTATTATATCTATTTTAGACCGGAAATCTAAAAATAGATTCCGCCCAATATGTCTAAAAACAGAAATCCATCTATTTTTCCAACTTGACCAACCATCCATAAATAGCATCCCGCAACTTATAGAATATGCTCCATATGTCTAAAAATAGACATAGTCCAAAAATAGACTTTGCGACAAAAATCACCTGTGTGGCCCCCACCTAGTTTTAGGTGATCACTTTCCAACTAGGATTAGGAATGAAGTTTTAGGATGCCTCCTTCACTATTTCTTGTTTCAATATTCAACACTCCCTCTCAACAGGAAAGGATTGTCTTTTCATGCGACATGCAACTCCATGCATTCGCCCTGCAACCTTTTCAAGCGCCATGCAACTCCATGCATCTGCTCTCAACTCTTCCGAAACCGAATAGGCTCCAAAACAACTCGGGCCAAGATGATGCATCTATCATCAAAGTCTTCAACTTCTCGCTTAGCTACTACACATACCTCAAATGAACCACCGCGATGTTGAACTCTACACCCATGCACTATGCACTTGCTATCAACTCCCGAACCGCGCTCCATAAGATCCTACATCATTACTTTGATCTGCCCGCATCAATCCAACCGATCTGATCATGCTACTGTCGCTCTATGGGCACCTCGAGTCGTGTTCATCCATGAGATCCACACCATCTCCCGATGAATCCCGCCAAATCTCCTCGGGATTAATCATGCATGTCGCCCCCACTCCCACCTCTGCGGGTATAGCGGAGGCTCCCTCTGCCCATCTGGCACGAAATTTCTCTACATGAGTTGTTTCCTCCACTCCATGATCCTCATCTTGTGGCTTCTCCACATCCCGAGGTTCACTCTTACCTGCATGAAAATCCTGCTCCCTCTCAAGCTTCAATTGCATGCCTTTCTTGCACTTCCCAACAGTAGGAAGCTCCGTAGAAATCCCATCTACTGCAATTCTGTAGATATTCTTAGCTCGAATCGCAACCTTCTTGACTTGTCTTGTTTCTTTATTCCAAAGGAAAACTTTTCCTTCACTAAAGACAACATCATACCCTTTATCCTCTAACATTGTGACTGAGATTAAATTCTTCTTTAAACCTGGAACATGCACTACATCTTTTAAAAGAATGAGTTTACCTTACTCCCTCTGAAAGGAAATGGTACCAATGTCGGTCGCATTGTATCGTCTATTGTCTCCCAAATCAACATGCAACTGGAGATCTTTCTCCACCAAGTCACTGAAAAGATTCACATCTCCCGTCATGTGAAAGGAAGCGCCACTATCAAAATACCACCCCGATCCCAATGCACTAGACACCATGCATGCGATCAAGAAGTCCAGCTCAAACTGCGAGGCAAGAGCCTCACCAGCTGCAGCTCCAGCAGCCTGCTTGTTCTTCTTCTTTTGTGGACAATTTGTGGTGTAATGTCCGTGCTCGTGACAGTGAAAAACTTCACTTTGGACATGTCACGCTCTTTTCCATCCGCACCGGATTGAGAAGGATTTTTATTCCCCTTCCCTTTCCTTGCTTTGGAATCCAAAGCGTAATCCTCTTCATCATCATTCTTTGATGACGAGCCATCCCTGGTACTTCGCCTTATCTCCTCCTGCACAAGATCCGACCAAATTCTCTCCCATCCCGGCAGTTTCTCCCGACCATTGACAGAGTCCTCATAGTTGTGCCAACTCTTCGGAAGCCCAAGGAGAGCCAAGCTCACCAAGTATTCTTCATCCACACTAAATCCTACACTCCCAAGCTCATCCCTGCAATGGACAAACTTTTTCAAGTATACCGGAATAGTGTCATTCTTCTCCATTTTTATTTTCCTGAGCTTGTCTTTAAGTGCCAACTTCCTCTGGTCACTTATGTTTTGGAACAATTATGTCAAAGCCTTCCACATCAAGAATGGAGTGGCTTTACCGTGAATTCTGGACACAATGTGATCCTTCACACCTTCCAACAGAATCCTTCGACACCTTGCTACCTTCTTTTTCCATGCATCAAGTGCGGCTGCATCGCTAGAACCTGGTTTAGGAATATCAACATCTATGAACTCCTTCAACCCATTATCCTCCAGCACCGCCTCCATCCTGTCCTTCCATGAAATATAATTCGAGCTGCCCTCAAGGGCATACTCCAATCGCAATCCGTTGAAATACATTTCAATGAATGCTCAACTTTGACACCAAGAAAACACTACAGCAATTTCGAATTCCACCAGCACAAAACTCAACCGTTTCAATAATTGCAATCTGCTCCAATGATCAAAGCTCTGATACCATGTATAAATTATATGCAATACGCATGCATATGTCCAAGATTCTCTTGATCACACACTATTTTAACTTCATGCATAATATAGAAACTATTCCACCATTGATCATCACATGCGGAAATAAACACAATTGCAATGCACACATGAAACCATAAAAATTCACACACACTAACACAGTTGTTTTCACGGGAAAGCCTGAAGCTAAAAACCCAAACTATCTGTATATAATATATGTCATAGAGATCATGTAAAAATCCTCATACAAAGATTCTCACAAGCTCTCAGTACAATCCAGTTGCTACACACTAATCAGCCCCTGATCTTGCAAATCCATGCACCGATCTTTGCCAGCCTTTAGCCTGCCTCTACTGCGCAATCACTGCTAAAGAATGGCTCTGCATGAGTTCAAATTCATCCTATATTTACCACACAATCCTCATTGGAATCTCTATCAATGTGTGGTGCAAAGTCATGCAACACTATAGTCACAATTGATAGTCACATTTGCTCTTTCACCTACCTCTCCACTGGTCTCCACTAAACTATCCATGCACTGTAGTTAACTAATGTATTCTTCAGTTGATTAATGAGTTAATATTTAGTGAATTTTTTATTAATTAATTCACACCACTCTCACGAGTGTATCATTCAGTTAGACTAGATACAACTAGCTCAACTGTGTCTAACTGAGTTAAACTGAACACAACTCCACCAACTACTTCTACAACTCCACCAAACTCTGTCACATGAGTTCTAATTGAAGTCCTCCATGAAATAGCTCCACTTAACCCTCAATAATAGCGTAATTCCTTCTGTCAGCTCCTATGCCACATATGTGCACTTAACTGAAGTGCTCCAAGAGAATAAGATAATGTTTATAGTCCAAATATTATTAAGAGCTAATAATATTCGACATATCTATTTTTAGACTGGCAATCTAAAAATAGATTCCGCCCAATATGTCTAAAAATAGAAGTCCATCTATTTTTCCAACTTGACCAACCATCCACAAATAGCATCCCGCAACTCATAAAATATGATCGACATGTCTAAAAATAGACTTTGCGACAAAAATCACCTGTGTGGACCCCACCTAGTTTAGGTGATCACTTTCCAACTAGGATCAGGAATGATGTTTCAGGATGCCTCCTTCACTATTTCTTGTTGCAATCTTCAACACTCCCTCTCAACAAGAAAGGACTGTCTTTGCATGCGACATACAACTCCATGCATTCGCCCTGCAACCTTCACAAGCGCCATGCAACTCCATGCATATGCTCTGCAACTCTTCTAAAACTGAATAGGCTCCAAACAACTCAATCAGTCTGATGCATCTATCATCAAAGTCTTTGACTTCTGATTAGCTACTGCACATGTCTTCAGGAACCACTGCGCTGTTGAACTCTGCACCCATGCACTTTGCACTTGCTGTCAAATCTAAACCGCGCTCCAATATCTGACACTGTCACTTTGATCTGCCTGCATCAATCCAACCGATCACGCTACTACTGCTCTATGGGCACCTCATAGCTAGGTTCAATTCATGAGATCCACACCATCTCCATGAATCCTGCCCAGAAATCTCCTCTTGGGATTAATCATGCATGTCGCCCCACCTCTCACCTGGTGGTATAGTTGCATGCACTCCCTCTACCCATCTGGAACGAAATTTCTCTGCATGAGTGGTTTCTTCCACTCCATGATCCTCATCTTGTGGCTGCTCCACATCCCGAGGTTCATTCTTACCTGCATGAAAATCCTGCTCCCTCTCAAGCTTCAATTGCATGGCTTTCTCGCACTTCCCAACAGTAGGAAGCTCTGTAGAAATCCCATCTACTGCAATTCTGTAGATATTCTTAACTTGAATCCCAACCTTCTTGACTTGTCCTGTTGTTTTATGCCGAAGGAAAACTTTTACTTCACTAAAGACAACATCATACCCTTTATCCTCTAACATTGCGACTGAGATTAAATTCTTCTTTAAACCTAGAACATGCACTACATCTTTTAAAAGAATGAGTTTACCTGACTCCCTCTGAAAGGTAATGGTACCAATGTCGGTCACATTGTATCGTCCATTGTCGCCCAACTCAACATGCAACTGGAGATCTTTCTCCACCAAGTCACTGAAAAGATTCACATCTCCCGTCATGTGCAAGGAAGCGCCACTATCAAAATACCACCCCGATCCCAATGCACTAAACACCATGCATGCGATCAATGAGAATTCCAGCTCAAACTGCGAGGCAAGAGCCTCACCAACTGCAACTCCAACAGCCTCCTTGTTCTTCTTCTTCTGTGGACAATTTTTGGCGTAATGTCCGTGCTCGTGACAGTGAAAACACTTCACTTTGGACATGTCACGCTCTTTGCCATCCGCACCAAATTGAGAAGGATTTTTCTTCCCCTTCGCTTTCCTTGCTTTGGAAGCTAAAGTTCAATCCTCTTCATCATCATTCTTTGATGAAGAGCCATCCCTGGTACTTTGCCTTATCTCCTCCTACACAAGATCCGACCAAAGTCTCTCCCATCCCGACAGTTTCTCCCGACCATTGACAGAGTCCTCGTAGCTGTGCCAACTCTTTGAAAGCCCGAGGAGAGCCAAGCTCACCAAGTATTCTTCATCCACACTAACTCCTACACTCCCAAGCTCATCCCTGTAGTGGACAAACTTTGTCAAGTATATCGGAATAGTGTCATTCTTTTCCATTTTTATTTTCTTGAGCTTGTCTTTAAGTGCCAACTTCCTCTGGTCACTTCTGCTTTGGAACAATTATGTCAAATCCTTCCACATCAAGAATGGAGTGGCTTTACCGTGAAGGCTGGACACAATGTGATCCTTCACACCTTCCAACAGAATCCTTCGACACCTTGCTACCTTCTTTTTCCATGCATCAAGTGCAGCTGCATCGCTAGAACCCGGTTTAGGAATATCAACATCTATGAACTCCTTCAACCCATTATCCTCCAGCACTGCCTCCATCCTGTCCTTCCATGCAATAGAATTCAAGCTGCCCTCAAGGGCATACTCCAATCGCAATTCGTTGAAAGACATTTCAATGAATGCTCAACTTTGACACTAAGAAAACACTGCAGCAATTTCGAATTCCACCAGCACAAAACTCAACTGTTTCAATAATTGTAATCTACTCCAATGATCAACGCTCTGATACCATGTAGAAATTATATGCAATACGCATGCATATGTCCAAGATTCTCCTGATCACACACTATTTTAACTTCATGCATAATATAGAATCTATTCCACCATTAATCATCACATGTGGAAATAAACACAATTGCAATGCACACATGAAACCATAAAAATTCACACACATTAACACAGTTGTTTTAACGAGAAAGCCTAAAGCTAAAAACCCCAACTATCTGTATATAATATATGTCATAGAGATCATGTAACAATCCTCATACAAAGCTTCTCACAAGCTCTCAGTACAATCCAATTGCTACACACTAATCAGCCCCTGATCTTGCAAATCCATGCACCGATCTTTGCCAGCCTTTAGCCTGCCTCTACTGCGTAATCACTGCTGAATAATGGCTCTGGATGAGTTCTAATTCATCCTATATTGACCACGCAATCCTCATTGGCATCTCCATCAATGTGTGGTGCAAAATCATGCAACATTATAGTCACAACTGATAGTCACACTTGCTCTTTCACCTACCTCTCCACTAGTCTCCACTGAACTGTCCATGCACTGTAGTTAACCGGTGTATTCTTCAGTTGATTAATGAGTTAATATTTAGTGAATTAATTATTAATTAATTCACACCACTCTCACTATTGTATCATTCAGTTAGACTAGGTACAACTAGCTCAATTGTGTCTAACTGAGTTAAACTGAACACAACTCCACCAACTACTTCTACAACTCCACCAAACGTTGTCACATGAGTTCTAACTGAAGTCCTCCATGCAATAGCTCCACTTAACCCTCAAGAATAGCATAATTCCTTCTGTTAGCTCCTGTGCCACATCTGTGCACTTAACTGAAGTGCTCCAAGAGAATAAGATAATGTTTATAGTCCAAATATTATTAAGAACTAATAATATTCGACATATCTATTTTTAGACTAGCAATCTAAAAATAGATTCCGCCCAATATGTCTAAAAAGAGAAGTCCATATATTTTTCCAACTTGACCAACCATCCACAAATAGCATCCCGTAACTCATAGAATATGATCGTCATGTCTAAAAATAGACATAGTCTAAAAATAGACTTTGCGACAAAAATCACCTGTGTGGGCCCCACCTAGTTTAGGTGATCACTTTCCAACTAGGATCAGGAATGATGTTTCAGGATGCCTCCTTCACTGTTTCTTGTTGCAATCTTCAACACTTGGCCCTTGAGTCAAGTCACCAAGGGAGGAGCGAAAGAAAAATTATTTTGGTCAAAATCTCAACAGAAGGCATTCGTAGAATTGAAACATTGCTTCTGCTCTACTCCACTGCTCACAATACCAGACTTGCAACAACCATTTGAGATTGAGATAGATTCCTTTGACTATGCTATTGGAGCAGTTCTTACTCAACTGGGCCATCTAGTTGCATATCACAGTGAGACATTGTTCGACACAGGCCGCAAGTATCCCAATTATGACAAAGAAATGTATTCCATTTTGCAGGCTTATCGATAGTGGAAGCATTACATTTTGGGGAAGGAAACGGTCATCCACACAAACCACCGACCCCTGCAGTTCATAAAAACACAAGAGAAGTTGCAGAACTATTGCCATCAAAAGTGGTCCAGATATCTGCAACAGTTTCATTTGAACATCAAGTACAAGAAGCGCAACACCAATAATGTTGCAGACTGCCTCAGTCAACCACCGATCGTGGCGCTAACCATTGTTCTCAACTCTTGTGGGCACGAGACTTCTGATTGGCCGCTTCTCTGCAAGAGCGATCCAGAATTTGGCCACACATACAAGACACTCTTGGAGGGTACACAAGTTCCAAATTTTCACTTCCAAGATGCATTGCTATGTCACCTGGGACACCTTTGTGTTCCTTCAAGCAAGCATGCCAAGATGATTTGGGAAGCACACTACAATTGAGTAGCGGGCATTTTGAGGTCGAGAAAACAATGGAATTATTGTAGAAGTATTTCTATTGGCCAAACCTTTGACATGATTTCGGGAAGTACATCAGATCCATCACTGCTTGCGCCATTGTCAAACCGACCGTCAAGAAGCAAGGCCTCTATAATTCACTACCTACCCCTAGTCGACCTTGGGAATCCATCTCCATGGATTACATGTTGGGCCTTCCTTCTAATAAGCATGGAAACGATTGTGCTTTCGTGGTCGTCGACTGATTCTTGAAGATGGCCATTATGGCGGCCTACAAGAAGAATATCACAGTAGAAGCCACTGCTAAAATCTTCTTTGAACAAGTGTGGGTGCACTTTGAGATCCCATAGTCTATCATCTTAGATCAGGACAGCAGGTTCCTCAGCACATTTTCGTCCAGCCTTTGGTTAATGTTGGACACCAAGCTCACCAAGTCCACAACTTTCCATCGCCAAACTGATGGCCACACAGAGATCATCAACATGATGATTATACACATTATGCACATGTACAATTCCAAGCATCCACGCACATGGGATGAGATCCTCCCCTATGTAAGACACATTTATAACCGAGCTCTCCACAACTCAACTGGCCACAACCCCTTTTAGGTGGGCTTGGAATTCCAGCCACTATGTCCCATTGATGTAGCCGTGCCATTTGCGGCTACTCAGGCTGGTTCAGCTCATGTCCAGTATGAAGCTGACAAAGCAAACAGCTTCATCGAGCGCATTCAGCACATCCCCAACAGGTTCATGACATATTTGACAGAGCTAATTCTAAGTACAATCAACTACATGATCAACATTGGGTGCCACACAACTTCTAGGTGGGTGACAAAGTGTGGCTACATTTGCAGAAGGAGTGCCTCACTAGACCTCACTGCGAACTTTGCCCACTTCGATATGGGTCATACACCATCACCAAGGTTGTACGGACCAATGCCTTTGAGCTCAGTATTCCACCATTCCTTGCTCTGCACCTGGTATTTAATGTGGACCGCCTTCAACCCTACTTCCCACCTCTACTAGACACCTCCAACATTGCAGAAAAACTCACACCAACAGAGTTAAACCCAGACTGCATGGAAGAGGACACCATACATTGTATCATGGACATTCATAGATTATATCATGGACATGAAAATCAAGAACACTCGCCAGCAGAAGATCCAACTGTATCGGGTTGTCAAAGCTAGCCAACTCTTGCACCAAGGTAAGTGGTTCACCAGGGACCAAGTTCAGCAGAAGTTTCCTCATCTCATGGAGGAACTCAACACAATGGGGACCATTGATTATTAAGGGGGGAGGAATGATCCTGGTGGATATTGGTGGCCACTTTCCTCTTCCACTTGGATTCCCACCATTGTTTCTTTTATTTTTTCAATTTCCTTAATTATAGCACAGTTTACTATTTTTAGCAGTTTTTTGGGTCCTGAACTTCCGGAGCCGTTTTGAGGCCCTAAACAACGTTTTTTAGGAAACCTAGGAGCAACATAGGATCGATGTTTCTCACTCAAAAGTTTTATTCCTCGGATATATCTTTCTAATGAGGTATTGAGCGTGTCAAATGGAGATCGTATGCCAAAGTTACGTTCCCGGGAAGTTGACATACCAATTTACCCAAACGGGGCCCATAGTTTTGGCGCTTCAACTCCTAGGGTAAGGTTTTTGGATGTTTAGGGATTTACATTGTTTCTAAACAATAAATAGGCCCTCGACATAACATAGTTCAGAGGCATGTAGCCACCACATCTCTTCTCAGAGATAAGCTACCAGTTCCCTAACTAGTTTATTTCCATTCTATCTGTAAACAAATTTCATTTCTTTGACATTAATGAAATGAAGTGTTATTTCCGCTGCATATTTGTATTTATGGTTATATGTGTATTATGCTGCGTTCCTGCATAAATCTAGATCATGAAGCTTCATAAAGTATGTCACATCAAGGAGAGCCTCACAATATGTCAGAGGATGAAAAAGCCTTCAGCAAAGCATTCTTTGATATGACAAGAATGGTGAAATTTCTCTATGAGGAGAGAAGCACAAGGATGCAAGGTGAGAGCTCCAATATTCCAAAGGGTGATAAGTCTTCAAAAGGAGAATAAGGAGATGGATAAAAGCCTCTGAAAGGTAATGGGAATGGTGACAAACTACCTTTTACACCACCATTCTCTTCACCTCCACCCTCACTATCATCTTCTTCCACAACAAGTCCTTCACAAACACCTCCACATTCTCTAAAAGGTCATGGTAAAACTCCATTTTTAAAGCTTGACATTAAGTTTAATTTTCCTATGTATGATGGAGAGGTAGATGCTGAAAGATTAGACAATTGGGTATGTCAGCTTGAACTGTATTGAAGGATACAAAGAATCAAGGATGATGACACCAAAAATATGCTCAAAAATGAAAGTTGTCGGAATGGTGTGGAACCTGAATGACCGTGTAGATCTCGTTGTTCTGAATCCAATGCAACTCATTTCGCGGAAAACCAAAAACATATGCTCCTGGAAACAAATTTTTTTCTCCCAAAGAGGCAAATTTTTCAAAAAAATAATAGTTGACTGTGTATTTTGGGCCAATGGTAGGCTGCCACGTGGCCTCTCTTGATTGGTTGAAAAATTTGAAATATTTTTGGGCCTACCACAGCTTGACACATGGCAAACCCTGATTGCATTGTCGTGGGAAAATTTGGTTGGTTGGTTGATTGAGGTCCAACCACATGTTGCCACGTGGCCCAACCGGAGGCCGCCACGTGGCAACACGGGGGCCACCAAAAATTGGCTGGTATGCCAAACTTCACCTCTATGGATTTGAACACCAGACCTCATACATAACAACACAACAGTCTAACCACACGGGCTACCTTATCTCTTATTAAACCATACATTCAAAACATTATATAAATGTTATATGGCGGAGAGTTGGGGTAAGGGGCTAGGGCTTATCCCTGACCCCTGCATATTATGTACGCACATAACCATGGCTGGAACCAAGGGCGTGGAGGTGGCTATCTCTTATTAAACCATTCATTCAAAACATTATATAAATGTTATATGGTGGAGAGTTGGGGTAAGGGGCTAGGCCTTATCCCTGACCCATGCATATTATGTACGCACATAACCATGGTCGGAACCAAGGGCGTGGCCTGACCCCTGCATATAATTTTTTTTTATTTTTTATTTTTTTATTTTTTTAATGTGACTATGTAATGTGGTTTAAATTTTGGGTTTTGTGTAATGTGGTTTAAATTTTGGGTTTTATGCATTATTTGGCATTTTAACTGTCCGTCAATTTCACCCTAAAATCAACGAATTTGTTGCTCAATTAGCTGAAATCAGGGTGAATTTGTAGGATGGTTCCTGCTTTGCGGAATTTGTGGTGTGACTAGTAGCAAAGCTAGGGAGGCTCATAACTTCTTCAGTTTTTGACCAATTTTGGAGCAGAAAGAGGCTAGACAGGTTTTTTTGATAGCTCTAGAGCTAATGGAACATATTTTGAAGCCATTTGAGCATTGTAAATGTATGTAATCACCATTTTGAGCATAATGAAAGAGGGCCAAGCCATTGGAAGTTAGACCAAAAAGATGTAGCCCGGGAGGGGTGAACTCCTTCATCACTTGTTGTATTATGGTTATTTTTATGGTGTATTCGTTTGTTGTTTTTTATATTTCAGAGTTAATTTCATACTTTACGTGTTTAATAATTTAACATAAAGGCTCACAAAAACTCAATTTTTAACACTTGCAATTTATAAACCCTCAAGCACATTTTCATTAAGATCTCATACCAATCAAGTTTGTTTTCGGAGCTTTGGTTTTCTTGTTGTTGTGAGGATTTAATTGTTTGCAAGTGTATGTTATGCTTACAAGGCTGAAGCTCAAGAGAGGAGAAGGAAAGCTTCTGGTTGCAAGTCCTCAAGTTAGGTCAAGGACAAGGAGAGCAAGTTTGCCACAATATCCACCACAAATTCTTCCTCAAATTGTTGTTGAAGCTTCAAAAATTACGTCACATGAAGGAGGGCCTAACAATATGTCAGAGGATGAAAAATCCTTCAGGAAAGTATTCTTTGATATGACAAGAATGGTGAAAGTTATCTATGAGGAGAGAATCACAAGGATTCAAGGTGAGAGCTCCAATATTCCAAAAGGAGATAAGTCTTCAAAAGGAGAAGAATGAGATGGAGATAAGCCTTCAAAAGGTAATGGGAATGGTGAAAAACCACCTTTGACACCACCATTCTCTTCACCTCCATCCTCACCACCATCTTCACCATCATATTCTTCCACAACAATTCCTTCACAAGCACCTCCACATTCCCCAAAAGGTCATGGTAAAATTCCATTTTTAAAGATTGACATTAAGTTTGATTTTCCTATGCATGATGGAGAGGTAGATGTTGAAATATAAGACAATTGGGTACGTCAAATTGAAGTGTATTGCAGGATACAAAGAATCAAGGATGATGACACCAAGATTCAGCTTGCTTCACTAAGATTGGAAAGTGAAGCTCTTATTTGGTGGGAAGCCAAAACTCAAGAGGACATGAAGAAACATGGTAAGGTCTTAACCTCTTGGAATGATTTTGTTGCTGCCTTAAGGAGACAATTTTATCCATTAGCATAAATGCAAAAGGCTATAATGGACTGGTAAAACTTTAGGCAAGGTAAAGGAAAAAGTGTGCAAACCTATACTCAAGAGTTTAGGAGAAGAGCACTAATTTTGGGTGTAGATTTGACAACTCAAGAAACTTTGTTAAAGTACATTGGAGGTTTGCATATTTACCTAAGACATACTATTATCATGTTTAATCCTTCAAATATAGATGAAGTATGTGTACAGGCCACACATCTAGAGGCAAGAGGGAAATAGGTTTCAGAGCAGACAAGTGAGGATACCTTTGAGTATGAAGAGAAAGGAAAGGGTAAGTTTAAGGGTAAAGGTAACAAGAATGGTTCCATCAAGATGGAGAAGAGAAATTAGCATGCAAACATTGTTCCAAAGAGGTCATGATGAAGCTCATTGTTGGAAGCTTCATCCTGAGATGAAACCAAATAAGTTTAACAACAAAGGGAAGCAAAATACAACTGCAACTACACAACATGTCTTAAACTCAAATTCGAGAGATGAAACAAAGATCATCGCAATGGGTTTGAAAGGTAAGAACATTCAAGTACTATTTCTTCAAGTTGTCTCAATAGTAATCAAGATGATGAAACAAGAATTAAACTTTTCCATGTTATAGTTATTTCAAAGCATACCAAGATTGACACCCTATTTGATAGTGGTTCACAAGCAAACCTTATTTCTGAAGATTTAGTCAAGGATTTGAATTTAGAAACAATTCCTCATCCAAGAACTTATCCTTTAGGTTGGATATATAAGAATGCAAACTTGCACGTGACAAGGAAGTGCATACTTAGATTTGTAATCACTGCAAACTTTCTTGATGAAGTTGAACTTGATGTTGTTTCTCTTGATATTTATGGTATTGTTTTGGGTAGGCCATATATTTATGATAGGATATCAATCTTTCATCACCATTATAATAAGTATCACTTGTTCAAGAATGGGATTAATTACATTGTTAGAGCACATAATAAGAAGATGAATTCATCTCTTATACATGCTTGACAAATGAAGAGAATTGTGAATTCTAGTCAAAATTTTGCTTTGTTAATGTTCAAGCATCAGGATGTTGTGAATGAGGCCTTTCAAGGTGATGCATCAAATGAAAATTTTGATTTCATTCAGGTTTCTAAGGGTTGTGATAAGATGTTTCGAGAGTTTAACATGTTGCCTTCAAAAAGAGGTAAACAAGATGCAACAACATGATGCATCAGTGTTGAGCAGTGATGTGAACAAGATGTCGGTGCAAGAGAGTACAAAGATCAAAGAGCAAGCGCCAAATAAATTTGACAAAGAGGGCACTGGGTTCAAAAATTCTTCTTGTGCGTTTCACAATATGTTGTCTTTGAAATTGGATGTTGCATGGTGATGGCGATCACATTTGGTCAAGAGTTGAGCCAAGCACAAGGTAAGACAAGCTAAACATCATCATGTTGACAGTGTTCGTGGTGAGAATAATTTCAAGTTGTTTAAGTTTCCTTTGTTTCACAACCGAGGAGGGAACATGTTTGCTTCTTCAAGGACAATTTTTTGTTCTGCAAATTCTGGGAAATTGCAGCAAGATGGTACCTACAACAGTAAGAGAGGGTCTCTAGAATCAAGGAAAAAGATCAGTTTTCATGAAAAGCTCAAATTGTTGAATTCAGGAAAATTCCAGTGGATTGAGACTAGAAGGGGGAGGGGTTTGTACCCTCATCCAAATGCTGAGTAATAAAAGATATTTTGGGGTCCAAAAGCTTCCAGTGGGGAGGAGCGATCAGGTGCTAAAAAATATGCTCAAAAATGAAAGTTGCTTGAATGGTGTAGAACCTGAACGACTGCATAGATCTCATTGTTTTGAATCTGACACAACTCGTTTCGCAGAATACCAACACCATATGCTCCCAGAAACGAATTATGTTTGTTTTCCAGAACACACAAAATTTTCAAAAAAATGACAGTTAACAGTGTATTTTGGGCAGGCCGCCACGTGACCTCTCCTGATTGGCAGAAAAATTCAAAATTTTGTTGGGCCTACCACAGCTTGACACATGGCAGGCCCTGATTGTGTTGTCTTGGGAGAATAAGGTTGGTTGGTTGGTGGCCAACCACATGCTGCCACGTTACCCAACCAGAGGCCACCACATGGTAGCACGGGGGCCACCAAAATTGGTTGGTATGCCAAATTTCACCTTCGCAGATTCGAACACCGAACCACATACATAACAACACAACGCTCTAACCACACAGGCTACCTTATCTCTTATTAAACCATACATTCAAAACATTATATAAATGTTATATGATGGAGAGTTGGGGTAAGGGGCAGGGGCTAGGCCCTCCCATATTATGTATGCACATGACCATGGATGGAACCAAGGGCGCAGAGGCGGCCCACAATTTTTTTTTAAAAATAAAACTATGTAATGTGGTTTAAATTTCAGGTTTTAGGCGTTATTGAACATTTTAACTGTTCGACAATTTCGCTTGAAAATCAGTGAATTTGTTGCTTTTGTTGAGATCTTTTGGATATTAATTTGGATGAAAATCTCATGGATATGCCAACAATAGGATTTGTTCCTAAAATAATTGCATCAAATCCTGATGAGGAGATATTCTATCCTATTTAGTTGTGATATAATTAATTATTTAGTTTCTTCTCTCATCTATAAATTGTAAGCCTGTAGAGGCAAATGAGTGAGAGGTGTGAGGAAGAGGAAGTGCAGATGTGTAAATCTGTTGTTGTAATCTCCTGTTGAGTAATAAGATTGCCGATACCTCTATTTGGTGGATGTAGCCCAGATTGGCTGGGTGAACCACGTTAAATTCTGTTGTCTTCATTTTATATGTTGTGCATGTGATTTATTCATAGTTTTCCGCTGTGTATTCTCTACAATTGGTATCGGAGCGCGTGAATTTCAAGGCGGAAGGACGCTGTGCTTGTGAATGAATAGCGCGTGAGTTTCAAGGCGAAAGGACGCTGTATCGAAGTGACCAGAACTGTGTTTGTTGTGCGTGTGTGGACCGTGGCTGCATGCGTGGACCGTGGCTGCGTGCGTGGACCGTGCCTCCTGCGAACTGAGCAAGCAAGTGAGTGTTGGACTGCACATTGTAGCCGTGAATTGGAGGTTGGACAGCTGCTGAGAGCTGTGATATGGCTACCGTGAGACTGTGAGGGTCTTTCAGGGCCGATTGCAAAAGCTGAGTTCATAGCTGTGAGCTGCCGAGTTGATCGGCGAATTCGGTTGTATTGAATGTGAGTTAAAGATGTTTCTGCCTTGAATGTATTATATGCTGGAAATGGTATTCCTCCGTTAAATTTCTTATGTGCGTTGGAAAATTTATGCATTGGGTTTTCTTACAAGGGTTGAGAACCTTGGAGATATGGTATATGAATGTCATTTCCTTTTAAATCATGATGGGTCTGGCATATGGTTTATGATGGCATAATAGTGCGTTGAATTGAATTAGTGTGACTATTGTGAGCTTGCCAAACAATCCAATAGGAACAAATTTTTTGGAACAAATTGGGTCTAAAGAGTAAGGTGGAGCTTGAAATCGGAAGGAGTGAGCTCAGTGCAAATCCGATATTCAGTTTTTTGAATTTGATCCACTGCAAATCTATGTGTGCAAATTTAAGAAGCCTGGAAATGGTATCCAATTATTATTATTAATTGCATGTTTAAAAGGGGGGGTTTTTTATCAAATTGTTAATTTGATTTAAAAGGAAATTAAGGATCGACAGAGAAGAAGGCAATGTTAAAAATGTCAAAAACTCAAAGTGCTCGGTTTGAGATCGAGAAGTTTAATGGGAGGAATAACTTCGAAATCTGGAAAGTCAAGATGCACGATTTACTCGTACAACAAGGTGTGGTGAAGGCACTTTTGGGAAAATCCAAACAACCTTTCGCCATGACAGATGATGAATGGAGTGACATCGACGACAGAGCACTAAGCGGCATACGATTTTGTTTGGTGGATGATGTTTTATTTAACATCGTGTCAGAGAAAACAGCCGCTGGTCTATGGACAAAGCTAGAAAAACTGTACATGACGAAATCCTTAACCAACAGGATTCTTCTGAAAAGACAGTTGTACAACTTGCGCATGAAGGAAGGTACGACAATAAATGATCACTTGAATACCTTTAATACTCTCTTGGTGCAGTTAGATAGCATAGAAGTAAAATTTGATTCAGAAGATAAAGTTGTAACTTTATTATGCTCGTTGCCTGAGTCATGGGATCATTTTGTTACTTCTATAAGTCTTAGTTCATCAGAAACCCTTGAATTTGATGATGTTGTTGGAGCTATGCTGTCTGAAGAAACCAGGAAAAGGTCAAATTTAGAAACCTCTACATCAGAAGAAATAATGGTTAGAGGTAATTTTAAAGAAAAACGCTTCAGTCATAAAAACAACTCTCGGTCAAAATCGAAAGGGAAGAAGAGTAAACTAAAATGCTGGTTTTGCGGCAAATCGGGACATTTGAAGAAGGATTGTTGGAAGAGACAACAAACATCCAAAGGAGACTCTTCAACAGAAGATAAAGAGGCAAACACGACATATACAGGTTCAGGTTCAGCATCCGGTTCAGGTATAAGTGATGAAGTTCTATCAGTTAATTTGTTAAATCATGATCAACATTGGCTATTAGATTCTGGTGCATCCAATCACATGTGCGTTCATAAAGAGTGGTTTAAATCTTATAAATCAATCAATGATGGAGTTGTTTACATGGGTAATGATGTCTCCTGTAATGTTGTGGGAATTGGAAGCATTCAGATTAAAATGTTTGATGGGACAAATAAAATCTTAACTGTTGTAAGACATGTGCCTAAACTCAGAAAAAATCTTATTTCTCTAGGAGTGTTAGACACAAATGGATATAAAACTTTTATTCAAGGTGGAGTAATGAAAATTTACAAAGGAATCCTATTAGTAATGAAAGCAAAGAAGGTTGGAAATCTTTTTCAGTTAGAAGGAAGAACAGAGTCAGATCATGCTTCTACTGTATCTGAAAACGACAATGATTCTATTCGACTATGGCATCAATGGTTGGGCCATATGAGCGAAAGAGGATTAAAAATCTTATCTGATCGTATGTTACTTCCTAGTTTAAAGTCTTCCAAGTTAGATTTGTGTAAACATTGTATATATGGGAAACAAAGCAAGCAAAAATTTAAAACTGGAAAACATACTAGTAAAGGAATCCTTGATTATATCCATTCTAATGTTTGGGGTCCATCTCCTACAACCTCATATGGAGGATCATCATATTTTGTATCTTTTATAGATGATTTCTCTAGAAAAGTATGGGTCTACATGTTAAAAAGAAAGTCTGATGTATTCACAGTTTTCAAGCAGTTTAGAGCATTAGTAGAGAACATCACTGGAAGAACCATTAAATGTTTAAGAACTGAAAATGGTGGTGAGTTTACTTCAAAGGCATTTGATAATTATTGCAAGGAAGTTGGGATCGAAAGACATAGAACTACTGCTTATACTCCTCAGCAAAATGGAGTTGTTGAACGCATGAACAAGACTCTTTTAGAAAGAGCAAGAAGTATGCTTAGTAACGCCAATTTGCAGAAGGAATTATGGACAGAAGCAGTATCTACGGCTTGCTATTTGATAAATCGATCACCATCAACTACAATAGGATGCAAAATTCCTCAAGAGGTATGGAAAGGTCATCCTTGTGATTATTCTAAATTGAAAGTTTTTGGTTGTGATGCATATGCTCTAATTCTGAAACATCAACGTTCTAAATTAGATCCTAAATCAAAAAGATATATCTTTGTTGGATATGGTGATGGGATTAAGGGATACAGGTTGTGGGATCCTACTACTCACAAGATCATCATTAACAAAGATGTTAAATTCAATGAATCTTCACTCGATAATCCAGATGTAGATATTAAATTGAAACAGGAAAATGTACCTAAGTTTCAACATATTCAGTTTGAAACCAGTTCAAATACTGATGATAGTAAAGATGAACAAGTTTCAGATGAAGATCATGAAGAAGTTCCTACAGATAATAATCAGCAAATTGTGGAAGAACCAGAAACATCTTTAAGAAGGTCCACGAGAATCAAACATCCTCCTAAAAGGTATGATGATTATGTTACTTCAGTTTCTTTAACCGCTAATGATGATGAACCTTTATGCTATCAGGAAGCTGTAGAAGGTTCTAACAGTAATAAGTGGAAAGAAGCTATGAAGGATGAGATGAAGGCATTAGACAAGAATGCCACATGGGATCTGGTGGAACTTCCTAAAGACAGAAAAACTGTGGGATGTAAATGGGTTTACAAATTGAAAAGGGGTGTTGATGATAAAGAAGATAGGTACAAAGTGAGGCTGGTCGCAAAAAAATTTTCTCAAAAAGCAGGAATTGACTTTCATGAGATATTTTCACCAGTTGTTAAAATTGTTTCAGTTCGGATTGTCTTAGCATTAGTTACTTTACCTGATTTAGAATTACAACAACTAGATGTTAAGACTGCATTTTTACATGGAGATTAGATGAAGAGATTTATATGGAACAACATGAAGGGTTTGTTCAAAATTGCAACAACAAATTTTTCTGCAGGCTCAAGAAATTATTGTATGGTCTGAAGCAGTCACCTCGACAATGGTATAAGAAATTTGATTCTTTCATGATGAGCCAAAATTATATAAGAAGTGAATATGATAATTGTGTTTAATTTAAGAAATTAATTAATGGCATATTCATTATCTTAGTGTTATATTTTTATGATGTGCTTTTAGCAAGCAAAATCATAACAGAGATCAACAGGTTGAAGGCTCAGATGGCTAGGACGTTTGATATGAAAGATCTAGGAGCAGCAAGACAGATTTTGGGCATGGAGATTTTCAAGACAGGAGCAATGGTAAGCTGTGGTTATCACAAGAGAATTATATTGAGAAAATACTCTTAAGGTTTGGTATGAACAATGTGAAACCAGTTTCAGTCCCTTTAGCTTCCCAATTGAAGCTTTCTTCAAGTTTTTGTCCTAATACAAATGAAGAAAAGGAATATATGTCTCGAATACCTTATGCTAATGTAGTAGGTTGTTTGATGCATGTGATTGTTTGTACACGACCAGATATTTCACATGCAGTTGGGGTTGTCAGCAGGTATATGGCAAATCCAGGGAAAGAACACTAGTCAGCAGTGAAATGGGTGCTTCGGTATCTAAGAGGCACAAGTGATTATTGTATCACTTATGACAGAAGTAGTGAATTTGTTTGCGGATATGTTGATTTCGATTTTGTAGGTGATTTGGATAAGAGAAGGTCAACTTCAGGATACGTCTTTACTCTTGCAGGTGGAGCTATTAGCTGGATGTCAAAGCTACAAAACATTGTTGCTTTATCCACTACAGAAGCAGAATACATAACTGCTTCACATGCTTGCAAAGAAGCAGTTTGGTTGAAAGGTTTGTTTGGTGAGTTTGGTAGGTTGTAGGACAACATTAAGTTATTTTGTGATAGTCAAAGTGTAATTCACTTGGCTAAAAATCCGTCCTATCATAGTAAATCAAAGCATATACCTATAAAGTACCATTTTGTAAGACAGGTTATCACTGAACGGGGAGTCTCTCTTAAAAAAGTGCATACAAAGGAAAACTGTGCAGACATGTTTACGAAACTAGTTTTATTAAAGAAGCTACGATGGTGTCTGGCTTCTCTTGGCTTGCAGAGAAAATGAAAATAAAACAAGAACGAGGTATCAGGCTAATTGTTTTCAAGGTGGATATTGTTGAGATTTTTTGGATATTAATTTGGATGAAAATCTCATGGATATTCCAACAATAGGATTTGTTCCTAAACTAATTGCATCAAATCTTGATGAGGAGATATTCTATCCTATTTAGTTGTGATAGAATTAATTATTCAGTTTCTTCTCTCATCTATAAATTGTAAGCCTGTAGAGGCAAATGAGTGAGAGGTGTGAGGAAGAGGAAGTGCAGATGTGTAAATTTGTTGTTGTAATCTCCTGTTGAGTAATAAGATTGTCGATACCTTTGTTTGGTGGATGTAGCCCAGATTGGTTGGGTGAACCACGTTAAATTCTGTTGTCTTCATTTTATATGTTGTGCGTGTGATTTATTCATAGTTTTTCGCTGTGTATTCTCTACAGCTTTGTTAGCTTAAATCAAGGCGAATTTGTAGGAAAGTTTCATATTTTGAGGAATTTGTGGTGCGATTAGCAACTAATCTAGGGAGGCTCATAACTTCTTCATTTTTTGACCAATTTTGGATGAGAAAGATGCTAGACAAGAATTTTTTATAGCTCTGGAGCTAATGGAACATGTTTTGAAGCAATTTGAGCACTGTAAATGTATGTAGTCACCATTTTGAGCATAATGAAAGAGTGCCAAGCCATTGGAAGTTGTGCCAAGGAGACGTAGCCTAGGAGGGGTGAACTCCTTCATCACTTGTTCTGTTGTGGTTATTTTTTTAGTGTATTTTCCTATTGTTTCTGCTATTTCAGAGTTAATTTCATACTTTATGTGTTTAATAATTTAACATAAAGGTTCACAAAAACTCATTTTTTAACACTTGAAATTTATAAAACCTCATGCACATTTTCATTAATATCTCATACAAATCAAGTTTCGAATCAAAGCTTTGGTTTTCGTGTTGTTGTGAGGATTTAATTGTTTGCAAGTGTATGTGATGCTTACAAGGTTGAAGATCACGAGAGGAGAAGGAAGTATTGTGGTTGCAAGTCCTCAAGTTAAGTCAAGGACAAGGAGAGCAAGTTTGCCACAATCTCCACCACAAATTCTTCCTCAAATTGCAGTTGAAGATTCAACAAGTATGTCACATGAAGGAGAGCCTGAAAATATGTTAGAGGATGAAAAAGCCTTCGGAAAAGCATTCTTTGATATGACAAGAATGGTGAAAGTTCTATATGAGGAGAGAAGCACAAGGATGCAAGGTGAGAGCTCCAATATTCCAAAGGGAGATAAGTCTTCAAAAGGAGAAGAAGGATATGGAGACACACCTATGAAAGTAATGGGAATGGTAAAAAACCACCATTGACACCACCATCCTCTTCACCTCCGTCCTCACCACCATCTTCACCATGACCTTCTTCCACAACAAGTCCTTCACAAACACCTCCACATTCTCCAAAAGGTCATGGTAAAACTCCATTTTTAAAGCTTTAAATTAAGTTTGATTTTCCTATGTATGAAGGAGAGGTAGATGCTGAAAGATTAGAAAATTGGGTATGTAAACTTGAAGTGTATTGCAGGATACAAAGAATCAAGGATGATGACACCAAGATTCAGCTTACTTCACTAAGATTGGAAAGTGCAACCCTTATTTGGTGGGAACCCAAAACTCAAGAGGACATGAGAAACATGGTAAGGTCTTAACCTCTTGGAATGATTTTTTTGCTGCCTTAAGGAGACAATTTTATCCATTAGCACACATGCAAAAGTCTATAATGGACTGGAAAAACTTTAGGCAAGGTAAAGGACAAAGTGTGCAAAGCTATACTCAAGATTTTAGGAGAAGAGCATTAATTTTGGGTGAAGATTTGACAACTCAAGAAACTTTGTTAAAGTACATTTGAGTTTTGCATAGTTAACTAAAACATACTAGTCTCATGTTTAATCCTTCAAATTTAGATGAAGTATGTGTACATGCCACACATCTAGAGGCAAGAGGGAAACATGTTTCAGAGGAGACAAGTGAGGATACCTTTGAGCTTGAAGAGAAAATAAAGGGTAAGTTCAAGGGTAAAGGTAAGAAGAATGCTTCCATCAAGATGGAGAAAGAAAAATTAGCATGCAAACATTGTTCCATAAAGGGTCATGATGAAGCTCATTATTGGAAGCTTCATCCTCATATGAAACCAAAGAAGTTTAACAACAAAATGAAGCAAAAGACAGTTGCAACTACAAAACATGACTTGGGCTCAGATTCGAGAGATGAAACAAAGATCATCACAATGGGTTTGAAAGGTAAGAACATTGCAAGTACTAGTTCTTCAAGTTGTCTCAATAGTACTCAAGATGAAGAAACAAGAATTTAACTTTTCCATGTTAGATTTATTTCAAAGCATACCAAGATGTACATACACCCTATTTGATATTGGTTCACAAGAAAACCTTATTTTTGAATAATTATTCAAGAATTTGAATTTAGAAACCATTCCTCATCCAGTACATTATCCTTTAGGCTGGATATATGAGAATGCAAACTTGTAGGTGATGAGGAAGTGCATACTTAGATCTGCAATCACTGCAAACTTTCTTGATGAAGTTGAACTTGATGTTGTTCCGCTTGATATTTGTGGTATTATTTTGGGTAGCCCATATCTTTATGATAGGAGAGAAATATTTCATCGCCATGATAATAAGTATCAATTGTTCAAGAATGGGATTGAGTACAATGTTAGAGCACATAATAAGAAGATGAATTCATCTCTTATGCATGTTGGACAAATGAAGAGAATTGTGAATACTAGTCAAAATTTTGCTTTGTTAATGTTCAAGCATCAGGATGTTGTGAATGAGTCATTTCATGGTGATGCATCAAATGGAAATTATGATTTCATTGAGGTTGCTAATAGTTTTGATAATATGTTTCAGGAGTCTAACATGATGCCTTCAAAAAGAGGTAAACAAGATGCAGTAAAATTGCAGCAGCATGCATCATTGTTGAGCAGTGACGTGAACAAGATGTTGGTGCAAGAAAGTGCAGAGATCAAAGAGCAAGCACCAAATAAATTTGATAAAGAGGGCATTGGGTTAAAAATTTCTTCTTGTTCACAATGTGTTTTCTTTGAAATGGGATGCTTCATGGTGATGGCGATCACATTTGGTCAAGAGTTGAGCCAAGCACAAGGCAAGACAAGCTAAACATCGGCATGTCAACAATGTTCGAGGTGAGAATAATTTATAGTTGTTTAAGTATCCTTTGATTGATGACTGAGGAGGGAACATGTTTGTTTCTTCAAGGACAGTTTCTTGTTCTGCAAATTCTAGGAAATTGCAGCAAGGTGGTATCTACAACAACAAGACAAGGTCTATAGAATCAACAAAAAAGATCAGTTTTCATGAAAAGCTCAAATTGTTGAATTCAGGAAAATTATAGTGGATTGAGACTGTAAGGGGGAGGGGGCTATACCCTCATCCAAATGTTTATTAATACAAGATCTTTTGGGGTCCAAAAGCTTCTAGTGGGGAGGAGTGATTAGGTGCTAAAAAATATGCTAAAAAATGAAAGTTATCATAATGGTGTGGAACCTAAACGACCACATAGATCTCGTCATTCTAAATCAGGCGTAACTCGTTTTGCAGAAAACTAACACCGTATGCTCCCGGAAATTAATTATGTTCGTTTTCCCAAACATGCATATTTTTCAAAAAAATAATAGTTGACTGTGCATTTTGGGCCAGTGGCAGGCTGCCACATGGCCTCTCTTGATTGGCTGAAATTGTTTTGGGCCTACCATAGCTTGACACATGACAAGCCCTGATTGCACTTTCGTGGGCGAATTTGGTTGGTTGGCGGTGGCCAAACACATGTTGCCAGCGAGCCCAACTGGAGGCTGCCATGTGGCAACACGGGGGCCACCAAAAATTGGTTGGTATGCCAAACTACACCTCTACGGATTCTAACACCATACCACATACATAACAACGCAACACTCTAACCATACGGGTTACCTTATCTCTTATTAAACCATACATTTAAACATTATATAAATGTTATATGGGAGAGAGTTGGGGTAAGGGGCCACGACACCCCCCCCCCCCTCCCATATTATGTACGCACATGACCATGGCCGGAACCAAGGGTGCGGAGGCGGCCCAAGAATTTTTATTTTAATTTTTTTAAAATGTGACTATGTAATATGGTTTAAATTTCGGGTTTTAGGCGTTATTGGGCATTTTAATTGTCTGACAATTTCACTCGAAAATTCGTGAATTTGGTTACCAGTTAGCTAAAATCAGGGTGAATTTGTAGGACAATTTGTAGGACAGTTCTAGATTTTGGGGAATTTGTGGTGCGATTAGCAACAAAGTTAGAGAGACTCATAACTTCTTCAGTTTTTGACCAAATTTGAAGCAGAAAGAATCTAGACATACATTTTGATATCTCTGGAGCTAATGGAACAAGTTTTGAAGCCATTTGAGCACTGTAGATGTATGTAATAACCATTTTGAGCATAATGAAAGAAGGTCAAGCCATTGGAAGCTGGACCAAGGAGACATAGCCCAGGAGGGGTGAAATTCTTCATCACTTATTGTGTTGTGGTTATTTTTATGGTGTATTTGTCTGTTTTTTTTGCTATTTTAGAGTTAATTTCATACTTTATGTGCTTAAGAATTTAACATAAAGACTCACAAAAACTTAGTTTTTAACACTTGCAATTTATAAACCCTCAAGCACATTTTCATTAAGATCTCATACATATCAAATAATATGTATAGTAAGATACACTCGGTGAATGTGCATTCGAGTGTATTCCTTCAAAATTACAAGGAACTTGAGCAGCTCCCTTGCACAACATAAAGATGCGCTCCTTTTGAACAATCAACTCATATACACATATAAAATAAATATCAAACGACCAACAATTCATACTCATCATTTTAATGAAAGTAACAGAAAGATTCATACACTTATACATACAGGAATTTCGCCAATTCTGAGACATGTGTACATGAGATTCAACGTCCCATTAACACATAGGAAATCACATACCTTATTATTAGTAGAACCATATAACAAATTTCATGCACACACACACACGCATATTTTAAAATATGAAGACCAAGTAAATGCTTATCTCTATATATAAAGTAGGATTGGCAACTGAGAGCAGGACTTCGACTCTCCACCCAACCATAGACAAGCTACATCCACTTTTACTTGTGACTATCACCCTCAAGCTATATTCTAAGGCTTGAGGTGGAGTGCTTTCTAAGGGAAAAATTCAACAATAAACAACTAAAATAGGATGCCATGAGGCCACTCTTTCTTCATCCATCAACTACACAAGCTTTCACTCAATATTCTCATGATTTTTATACATAATAAACATCCATGCCAAGGTACTACAATATAGAGAGTTCGACTCAATTTCAAGAGAAGAGAGCTTACAATAAGGAAGGATCATTGGTGGATAAGCCACCATAGGAGCACAAAAGCCATTTTAGCGGATAATTTATTAGTGAGAGAAAGTAATAGTTTTTTCATCACTTGGTGGTTCATCAACTCCCCAAATACCTGGGTGCTTCTCTCCTATCCAGTGGTTCATCAACCCAAAAGCTTCCAATGGTTCTTCAGCTTTCAGGCAAGCCAATACTCTCCATAATGCTTTCACCCAGTGAGCCTTTGTTAGGATTCTTTAGTTGGTTTTCTTAATCTCTTAAGATCTTAACAAAAATAAATTCTATCCACTGCCTTCTCTACGTTCTTACCTCCACCTTTGGAGGAATTTCTCTTGTTCTTACCACAACATTCTTTGCGTGATTTCTTCCACTACTTCTGCACACCCTCAGAGAACTTGTTATCTCTGCATATTCCCTATGCATGTGCGTAAGAGAGATAGAGAGAGTCGTGAATGAAGGTTCTCTTCCCTCTTCCTAACAAACTAACCACCCATCATTCTCCACGATTGCACACCAATCAACCTCCCAGGACATCACAACCCATGATGCCTTTAATTTTTTGTCCTATTCTCTTGATTGTTGTTGGATATAAAGGACACCTAGACCTGTCCCTTCTTATTTCAACTAATTTATGGCACAATAATCCCATTTAAAACCATTCATCCAACTAGGACTGATATTTTTAAAACAACAATTCCCTCAAGCAACCGCCTTCCTCGAGCAATGGAATCTGTGTCACTCTCTCAACCATATATTAATTTCAATTATTTACGATGAGAGAAATATTAACCAGGGGATGTCACACTTGGAATGCATAACTTATTTGCTAATAAAATTTTTTGCATTGCATCCGACATATAATAATTTGTGTGTTATTATCTCATGTTGTTTTCTATTATTGATCTATTTTTTTTAAATGAAAGAAACAAAAAAATATATGAATAAATGTTGTACATAGGAAAGGTCCATATAATGGACATAACACATGGAAAAGTACCATACCTTAGAGAGTCAATCCTACATGGGGGCACCAAGACTTGCACAAAATTCCCAATGACAATATTGGGACTTGGGTGCGGCTAGGGTTTATGGTTGTAAACACACCCCATTACCCTTAGGAGTGTGCTCACAATGTTAATCGAAATTCCCTGGTACAGTTAGAGAAATGGGGTAATTTTTTTTTCTTCCTAGTTCCCCAAAACTCAGTTTGGATGTCCACATCATATTTGTCTCAGCGAGACTTTTCCAATGATATTTTAGACTCCAAGATTGCAAATTATGTCCCTTTAAAGTTTTGTTGATTTAGCTAGGTCTCCTCTCTTCCCATCCCATGTGGCACTCACGTGGTCCCCTCATGGTGCCCATGTGGCAGGTCTCATTACCTTATTCCCTATTTTGATTCTCACCCCTTCATTTGGGTGTATTGTATGCATATATATGTATATAGGGATATTGTAATACCATTGTGCACCCTCGAAATCCATCACACACACAGATTATATATATAAAACATACATATATCCCTCTACCATCTGATGGTCCGCAATAATATGTTCAATCAATGGCTATAATTCAATAGTGGACCCCCCCCCTTACTGACGTCATAGGGCGGTTCCAGAGCTAAAACCTAACAATCCTTGCTCATTTTCCAAATTTGATAGCTTCCGCACAATAGCTCACCCCCCCCCCCCCCCAAACTAATGTCATAAGGGGGGTGGGGTCCACTTTTTTGGTTCCAACACATGGTTCCCATGTCACGATCCAATGACCCGGGGTCAATCCACCCATCCGACGGTTTACGGGGCCTCATCCTCTATTCATTGACGTCATGGGTAGGAGGCCCCTCCAAAATCCAAGTCATTGATTCCCCATGGCTCATTCAATGGCCACGATTGAGGTGAGACCCCCCTGTCAACGTCATAGGTGGGTCGTGATATTACTCATGTGTATATATATATATATATATATATATATATATATATATATATATATATATATATATGAAATGCATACCCAACTATATATGTATAAGTGTCCTGTTATATCTATGTATGGATGTATATGTATATATGAAATGCATACCCATCTATATCCTATTATGCATATGCATGGCCCGAAACCTTTCGCCACAGGCCTATGGCTAATTGGACATTACATGGATGTTGCAAATTGAGATGTTTCGCCCTTGTGCTAATATCATAACAGTTGACTGTTCACATGGTTGTGGCTAAGAAATGTAAGCTTTGAGCCCAAAAGCTCAACACTTAAATCAACATAGTTTACACATACATATATACATATTTTCTATAAGTTATATGTAATTCTTCTTCTCGAATAAAATCATTGATATGAACTCCATGCACTCTTACAGTCATTTCAGTGAGGTCTATGCAACTCATTGTACCAATTGTACCAATGATTTTACTTGTGATGTGAGGATAACACATGTTTCCCTATACATGTTCATTGAGGTTTTGAGCCATCATTCTTCAACTCAACAGTCAAGTTCCATTTTTTCTCAAGTCAACATAGGTTGTTATACCTTCCCTAGTGTTTACTCACAATGACTACAAAGTTGTATTTAATTTGTGCATACAACACTACTATAAATATGTATTTCCCTGCATTCAAAATGTTAGTGTAGAACCATTAAAACAAGGAACCATTTATTCACATTCTATATGGAAGATTGTCAGAACTTTATTCTCATAACCACAGTGGATCCATGAACCCTTCATGCAACCAATACAATTAATCTAACATTCCAAATAAACTTAATGGCAAGGAATACATATGAGGACACTTATCTTGAATTGAAATTAGGTAGCTAATTCTAGGGCATCGACTCTTCACCTAACCATAGACAAGCTGCAGCGAGTCTGCACTTCTAGCTGTCACCCCCCAGCCAGATTCCAGAGACTGAGGTGGTTTTTTCTCAAGGGATCAAACTCCAACTACTAGTTGAAACAGGGACTCTAAAGGTTATCCCACCAATTATTTAGCAGTAAAAAAAAGCACAGATAGTACAGAGGATCGCTGCCTCCACCCTTTGTCTATTCAACAGTTAATAGATTCTAAGGTATCCAGAGGCTTCACCTCCACCTTGAAGGCATGTAACATAGTGGTTCCACCCAATAAAGGGAATCCAAATCTCACTGCCAATATCATATGACAAAGCAAAGGAGACTTACAAACTTCCCCTTACCAAGTATCCAAAGACCAAATCTCCACCCAGGATGTCAAGGGAAACCAGAGAAGACCATCTCCACCCTCCAACCCCAGGGCATCCAAAGACTAATACTCACCTAAGGATAATTATTTTTGTGCTCTTTTTGTTCAACCGATATATACAAATATATTCTCTGAGAGTTGTAGGCGTTCATAACTCCTCCACACTTTTCCCTCATTGAAAATCATATTTGTTGCGATGATATTGCCTCTAATGTTCCCCCTTCACCTATTGACCATTGTGGTGTTGTTGTCAGTGATCATGATCGAATGTTATCTATCTTCCTTCTCATGGTTGACTTCTCTTGTTTTTCCCAGTTGTCCACGCAACCCATGCTTCATAATATTTTTTTCCTTTTTCTCTTGTCAATTTTTCCAAGGAAAGCATGGCCATCGTCCTTCTTATTCAACTCCATAATTTCAGAAAATCGGTCCATTAAAACACAATAACTAGCTTTCAATGATTGTCATAAAAATAATTTAGTTCTCCTGCTACAAGGTGTTGAAATGCGTAACTAGGTTTGGTCTTGATAATGCCTAATGTAATCATGATTTTATGCATTTGATGTAAAGAGAAAATTAAATTTTATTATTATTTTGTAGCATGGGTTTCATGCTCAAGATTATTTTATTTATAGGTCAAGCACCCATTGAGTGCTTCTAGGTATTTATCATAAATTATAGGAGTCAATGAAGTCTTTTGCATATGTAAAGACCCTATTGAGAATCTTATATTATGTAAAAGAAATTTATTTGAGTCATAAAATGTGTCAAAGTCCCTCTAAGAAAATTCAACCTTAGCTAAGGACGAGTCAGCCTACAAGACAAGGATAAGTCGGCCTACAAAGTGACATGTTGGCCTCATGAAAGGGTTGTTTGACCTATATATAAGAGTTTCATCAACCTCATTTGGCGCACACACCTGCACACAAGTTCGATCAAAAGAAGACAAGAAAAAGAAGCCGAAATTTCAGTGAAGAGAAGGAGATCTAAAGCAAGAAGAATTTGAGATTTTTAAGGATTGTTTTGTGTTGAATCTTCCCACATGTGTGAGGAAATTAGGGCTTCTTACAGTTTTCGCAAGACAAAAATTGTAGTCAAAGTTTGGGATCAAAACAATCAGATTTGAAGGTCGAGTTGTTGAGGAAAAGGAAGATCCCCAAGCAAAGGTGAAAGAAGAAAAATTCAACCATATTCCACTCACACGTGTGAGACTGCAGAAGTTGCAGGCATGCCTAAAATTGCAGACCTGGAGTAGTGATCGAATTTCTTAAGTGAAGCCAAAATCTGAAGCATTAAAGCAAGTTTGACTTGGGTTGACTTTGTAAAGGATAGGTTGATTAAAGGAGAGGTTGAATTGGTATTAGAGGGGTCTTTGTCAAGGGTCATAGTTCTTGGAATTCATCATTTGAAGATTCTATAAGAAGTGAAGAACTCTTGTGGGTTTTCCTCTGAAGAGGAGAGGTTTTGGCCTTGGCTAGAAGGTTACATTTTTGTGTCCTCTTGTCTCTTAGATCTTCATAGTTTGGTAGTTGTTTGATGATAAGAACATAATAATCAAGTGAAAGAAAAAACTAATAAAAAGTACATCAAGTTAAGTAAAATAACATCACAAGAAGTTATCAAAGCATGAGAAATCACCTAATCTAGTTGCCCTAGATTTCTCAACACAAGGAAACTCTAAAACATCCCAAGCAAGTAGCTCCCCGGCTCTGGAATCCATGTCTCTTGTCTCATCCCATTTTTCTTGTCAAATATTTATATGAAAGATTTACAATGCATTCAAAAGTGGAAAATAATCGGGGTTGTCACACTGACACAATAACACATGGACAAAGGGACATATGCGTGGGCCTCCATGCATGCTAGTGAAGGCAGTTAGTCGTGGGAAAAAATAATGCCCAAGTATTATGCTAAAAAACACTCAGGTTTGAGAAAGTAAAGCCATAACTGATTGAATATAATGAAAAAGGAGTTACAAAGTAGGGCAAATGAGTAGAAAACTCGAGCTCTAATACCATGTCATATTAGGATGGGTAACTCCCAACTGATGTATTTCATTAATGAGCGATCAACTTTATACAAAGAAATGACCCTTATGAAAAAAATACCAAAGTATTATGTCCAACAAATTGAGCAACAATTTATGGACATAAAGAGTGCTACATTAGCTGATCTAGTTGCATATGGATTAGCCTTGGCTCAAGCAACTGTGGAAAAAATTTATTTGGAGGAATATGATGTGGCTACTCTAAATATGAAAATCAAATAGTTAGAAAAACAATTGGAATCTACAATTATGCTAAAAGAATTAGTGAGAGATACAAAGTATGTAATGATTTCAAGTGAATCTAATACTAAAATTAAGAAAGAGTTTTATTTAAAGACCTTCTAGTTACAACAACATACTTTGCAAATGTTAACCTTATATAAGAAGAATCTAGTTTGGAAGGGAGCACAAGCAAAAACAAGTGACAAATATGCATTCATCAAAGAGATCCATAAATTCAGAGGACAATATGATCATAAAATTAAATTTTTAGAAAGGCAAGAAGTTCAAGAAATTGAAGCAGATTCGAACTTATGATAGATATTAGTCAAACACAGTAAAAATAATATTAGAGAAAGTTGGATATAGTTCCTCAAAGTTTGGAATTTTATAAGATATATCACAACAAGATGCAAATTACCTCCACTATTACCTCCACTAGGGGTTCTTGAATAATTTTACTCAAGAGAGAAAGTAATAAATATAGTTTGAAGAATCTATAACTCAACTCAAAGGATAAGTTTATATATTACAAGCTATGAATAAGGACCACTTGAAAAAGTTTCTTGCTGAGGAGATTAAAAAAGTAGCCTTTTTAGAATTTTTCTTTCCCAAAATTGAGAAGTATATTAAAAGATTAAAAGATGAGATACTAATTCTCGAGGCCCCACAAAAACAACATATGGTTCCTCAATGGAACTTTTCCAAAGTCTTTTTGACCAATAGATTAAATACAAAGAATTGGTTCCAAGTGATGAAGAAGAAGAAAATAATAAGTGATCGAGAAGAAGACCCTCATTAAAATAGAGTTATGAGATTAGAAAGTTAGTTTAAATGGTTTTGTGTAGTTATTGAAGGGTAAAAGTAAGATAGAGAAATACTAATGTAAAGATATTATTTAAGGAATGAAAAAAGCCTAATCAAAAGGCTGAGTTTTGCTACTAAAAGATTTATTTCCTATGTTCATCTACTAGATTTCTTCTCTGTAATATCATTTAGTAATTTGTAAAAAACTATATTTACAATTTCCATTTATTTGCTATGAAGCAATTTCTTTACATTATCTTCCTTTATTAGCTTGATTAATTACTGTTAAATAGATTTATTTTCTTCATTTCTCTGTACCAAGATGAAATATAATCATTTTTGCAATCTTTTAATTGTTAGAGAGTTTCTTTTTCAACATATTAATCAGGTTACCTTGATTTTTGCATTATATGTTTCCTTTTACTAGACCTCAGGGTTCAATTTAGTATTTAGATATAAAAGAAAATATAAAAAACCTCTTTTAATTTAAATTAAAGGCCATTAAGTATTGTAGCCAAAGCTTACAAACTAAAGGGTTTTACAATACCAAACAGAGAAAAATCCGATTTGAGTCTTTTATTTGGGTATTACCCCTACTTTAGACATTAAGTTTTAGGACCTACCAACAATTCCTTAAATTTTTATTGAGTGAAGGCTTTCTTATGTTGTGCCAACCACATCATGAATATATATGCTAAAGAGACAGATTCTTATGATATATAATTAATTAACATTATTTATTAACCAAGATCTTTGCTAATGTTATATACCTTCTCACTATTTTTTTACCCATTCTAATTTTTTTTCCTTTAGGAACATAATTGTACTTGCATTTTGGTCATATTTTTTTCTAGCTTTGTGTGACAAGGTTTTTGAACTCTTCTTCCTCCATTTAATTATAGTTTAAATTGAAAGGACCAAGAGGGTCCCACTCTTCCTTTTATATATATAATAGCATTGGAATGTTATCTAAGGCTACCCATTCACCTACCTAGGTTTTCATTCTTCCTTCTACAAGTATAATTTATGCAATTAGATACCTATATAGAATTTTAGAAACTCCCTATTTCTCATTCCTCATGATTCTACAAGTAGGAATGAAATGGATAGGCTCCATGTCACAAAGTCCTCACTCCTCAAACATATTTAAAAAATAGTATACAAGTGGATCATTTTTAGCACTTTCTCCCCATACTTTCCTTGCTTTCTAGGTCAAATTGAGGTCTCCTAAAATTATCATTTTATTCTCTGGAACACAACCTTCATCTTTAAATTTATCACAAGTATCCTTTATTTCACCAAGAAGGCCATACAAATTGATAATGGAATATGATTCCCAATCCTTCTGAATCTAGCAATCTCTTAATACCTACATTTTGAAAGGAAGATTGAATAAATTCAAGTGAATTGCTACATTATGTAACCAAACCCCTAGACTTACCCTCTATGCTTCACCACCAATATTTTAAATAATCAAATAAAATGTTTACCACCTTTGAGCCTTCACACACAATCTCTTGAATCGATATTACATTTCGTTAAGGTTTTTGAAGCATCACTTCTTGACTAGATTTTTATGGGCATCCCCTACCCCTTTCACATTCAAGGATGAAATAATTATTGTTTCACCTTGTTTGAGGTGCACCCTACTTTAAGGGTCACCTTTATAGTCATTTGGTTTCCTTTTTTTTTAAGGAATAACAAGGACTATTTTACTACAAAGGTATCATGCCCATCAATAGCTAAACCACCTTCAATCCCTTTTTTTTTTTAGGGTTTTCCTTCCTTCGCCTTAATTTGTATATAGTAACTTTGATTTTCATAATCTTCTACAATCATTGTGTGGTTAACTCCTAGATTCCCATATACTTCCTCTTCTGGAGATAAACCTTGACAATTATGTGTTATATCTGATAAGTTCAGAGATTCATTTACCTCTCCCAGATAAGGGAGAGCCCTACTATCATTATGGGATATATGGGCATTTCGTAGTCTTTGTAAAACTTCCCTCTCAACGTACTCCATTAATTAACTTCTGCACACTTATTATGATCCTTGGAAGACAACAAATTGAATAGTGAGAAATTATTTCCATACTTATTTAATGCACTTTGCCAGTTCATTGTTGCTAAGGTTGTACTCCTATGAGAATATTCTATCTAAGAAATCTTATTTTTTCATGAATATGTATCTATTTATTATTTTATTTTCTATTTATACCCTTTGATTATGCAAGCCTCCCATTTTTTGTCCCTTCCAATTTCTTGATTGGATAGTCCAAAACTTTTTTTGAACAGGCTCATACATTACCCCTTTTCTTCCACACCTTTTTTTATTAAGTTTTGGGCAATTCCTCTATAAATATTCTCTTACTTCGCATTTTAAGGATCATGAAGGGATGTTCTAATAATCAAGATGTTGAATATAAGTCTATTTCCCTAAATTACTTCAATTTCCTTTGGTAAACACATCCACACCCCACTTGCACTTGGGTATCAAATTCTACTAGAATTTTAACCACTCTCTTGTCCACCCTTTGGCTAAAATTATCTTCAATGTTTGTGAACTTTCCTAAGCTTCCTCCCACAGCCTTTAGGGTATCAAACCCATAACGTCATTGGAAGCCTTACCATCTTAACCTAAATGGGCTTCACTGATACTAATTCCTTCTATATATCTAACCTAGGACATCATCTTCTTGTGTCTAGGTAGGAATCTCCCTAGAAACTTTTGTTCCCATAATCTTCCCAACATCTTCACATTTCCTAAATCCAAATGCTAGTCGACCTCAAATTGGGATATATCAAATTATAATGTATTCAAGTAAATCTAGCCATTTCTTCTCCATCAACTTATACAAACCAACTTCTCTCGCCTATTTTCGTATACTTTACCCCATTATAGATTTGATCCCTCCATCCTCCCATAAAACCAACCTAACCTTCTCTCCTTTCAATTTTACCTTCGTACAATTGAGTTTCTTCTCATTTTCTTGGATCATTGTTTAACCATATCCATAGTTTTCTCTATCTCTAGATGATTCTTCTAGGGTATTTCTTTGACAATATTCTCTTGGATAGATGAAAACCCAGTACCTTGAAACTATGGTTGATTCCAATTGGAATTGTCAACCATAAAAATTCCTAACATGGAGTAGGTTCCTTATCCTCTATATTTCCAGTTTGGACATCATGGATTTGGTCATTTACCTTTGTATATCCATGGGTATTATTTTTGTCCTTTTTTGTAGTCCTTTCAACACCATGATGAATGATACCCTCATCCATCTGGGCACTGATTTTTTGGATGGATTTTTGTAAGGTTTTCCTTAGCCTTAGATCTACTTGCTTCCTAATGTCTTCATATAATGTCTTTGATCCATTCCAAATCTCCTCGAACTCTCTCTAGTCATGAAGATTGATTTTTGAAGAGGTTTTTCTTCGTCCTCCTCACAATCAATTAGTTCCTCCTCCATCTGTTTGACACCTTCACTTCATTTAAATGCAGGCTACTAAAAAGAAGAAGAAGTACTTTACTTCTATGGTGATTCAAACTTTATGTTTTTTCCAAGGAAAAAAATCAAGTAATTTTATCAATATTAACAAAATTACAAGATTAGATACTGCAGAGTACTCCAAATTGCCTTGTGAGGCCAAATACTAAAAGACTCCGTTAATCTATCACAAATGCTTGCATTGCTTAAACAAACAAGTATAGATCTTGCACATTTGCATATAGATCAAAGTTTTTTCTTGATTATACCAACACCCAATATTCTTCACATCAAAATTTCCAAAGTTTTCAGCTCTAGTATTCCTAAAAAATATAATTACAATCTACCCAAATAGATTCAAAAAATGACAGTTCTAAGGATCAATGCTTCATAATCTTTGAGTAAGTGATGAAGTTAAAACTAGGATTCATGAAAATAAGAAGATGCTTGTGATTCGAGGATTTCCCAAGTGCCCACTTGTAGCTCTAGTCCCTCTTTGGATAACTTGTCTGCATCCTTGTTTTTGTCCTTGTAAAATGAACAATAGAGAGATGATTTCGAATTCTTGATGTTAAGAAATAATGATTGCAAGGTTTAGGGTGAAATCTCCTTTTATCCGTTGAATTACTAGAAGTGAGTCTCCAAGAACTTGAATTTGTGTAACTCCTTTTTCTTGAGCCAAAATAAGAACTGTTTTGAGGGCCACAAGTTCATATAAGTTGTTTCTTTCAAGATCAATTTTAGCTTTGAAGGAGCTAATATGGCTTGGGGAAAGGTATACCATCCCCCTTGCCCCACCTCTAGTAGGAGTACTTTGTGAGACTTCATCAAAGAAATCCCAAGGGATACCTTTCTTTATGAGTTATGTTGCAACTTGTGTGTGAGAAAGAATACTTGAAATTTGTTCAAAAACATAGAGAATGCTTAGACTTTGGGTAGTACATTTAAGAGAAAGAGTGTTCATACACTCAAAAGGTTTGGCATTCTTTGTCAATCAAAATTTCAAATATAAATGAGAAAATAAGACTTTGTAAATCTTTTTTTTTTGTAAAGTCCGACCAAAATTCTATTGATATTCCAAATAAAAGCAAGTTACAACTTGTGTTCTTTGAGGCATTATGGTGACCTTGTCAACCATATCAAAAAACTGCTTACATCACAAACCCAAGGCCACTAACATTTCTCCCAAAAAGCAACTACAATATATTAGCCTATAAGCTTGGAAATTGACTAGACATTCAAAAAGGGGACATTGACAATTTGTTATAGCCACTACGTAGTGAGACACTATGAGTATAAAACATAAAAACTAAGATAATAGAAAACTCCCATGTAGACGTAACACAAAAGCATACGATCAACTACAAATAAGATTAACTCAAGGGAGCAGAAAGTCATAGAAGAAATCATTCATCTAGAATGATCACTGGTTGTTTTGGAGAAGAATTTGCATTGACCATGTTGATTGGGGCCGCATTGATAACCCCTTACCCATTATAAGGTGCACTAGAATCAGTGTCAGAATCTGAAGCTATGTAATGCTCTATTTTGTTCAGGCGCAAAACAATTTTATCAAAATCATATTGGATATCTCTCATAATCCTTTTCATTTCTTCCTAGCCATAAAAAAACTTATAATCATCCACTTGTTTATCTCATAATACTATGTGCATTAAGGTATCCATCTATCTGTGTTGATATAAAGATGCATAAAATAAAGCTTATGTTAACCCATTTGATCTTTGCCAATATAAATTTTTGAATAAGACTAATACATCCTATCAACATCCTATCACCAAATTCTCTTGCCTCCAAGATCAAGATCAAGATCTCCCTTTGAACCTCGATCGACTTTATAAATCTTTATTTTCCTATTTTAACGAACTCTTCCAAAAACTTTTTCAAATTCAAACTCGATTTTATCAATAATTTAAACATTAAACATATTTTTACAAGTAAATAAAACTTTCACAAGATGTCATTTATAATTGAGAAATTTGGAAAACTAGAATCTTGATTAAAAAATAGTATGTTAATTAACGAACGACTCTTAGCTTTTATTAAAAAAATATATTTTGTTATAAGTCATAGCTTTATATTTTAGACAAACCAAGGCAGCGTGTTCGGTGTCAACTTGGAATCTTAGAGTTCTTTTTGTTTTGTCTTTTATAAAACGTCGATCGATTATGAAAACACGTACCTTTTTCGCATCCTTCCAATAATTTGATGGAATCTACAAATGGCACAGAATGTGCTACCGTTTTGAATGTGCTAAATCTATTAAAAATAATATAATATAGAATAACATAAAAAAGCCATTTCTTACATGAGGAAATTGATCTTGAAAAGTGGATTCCTTTATATGGATAAAATGTCCAAAGGTGGAAATTGGATTTCATAACCTGGATAAAATGTATAGTTATGTGGTTATAATTTATGTTATAATAATTTATAAATTTATATTAATAAAATATTTATAAAAGTATTAATTATTTTTTTAATACATATATATATATATATATATATATATATATTTGTTTTTCATGAATATGTATTGACTCATCAAAATCATATAAGTGTAGATGTTCACTCTCATATTTTCCACATAATGTTTTTGGGATTATTATTTTTTAATTATTTAAAATGTGTTTATTGAATTATGTAATTTTCACAATTCAAATTAATGTTTCTAAGCAATTGTGCAAGGAATTGTATTACCATAATTTTTATTTATTTATTTATTTTATTATTATTATTTTTTTAAGAAACTTTTAATCGACTAAAACATAATTTTAATTATATTAGATCTAAGATTTTTGTGATCCATAATGTAGTTAGAAGTCTTTCGGATTAATCACATCATTAAGATTTGGTCGACGTTTTGAACCATCTAATGTGGTTCATCCTCAGGTTCATATTCACGAGAAACCTTGTCCTGAGGATGAACCACATTAGATGGTTCGAAACGTCGACCAAATCCTAATGATGTGATTAATCCGAAAGACTTCTATCTATAATTTTAATTGTTATTTCAAAATTGATCCTTTTTTTATAATAGTCATAAATAATAATCACAACAAATTAATTTCTTTTTTTATAAAGGACATAAATAATAAACTATTAGTTGCCATTATAATACCAAGAGTAAATCCAACATCTTATAAGTCACATATCTTGATAGCATGGCTTACCGTTAAGAGAAATGTTGTTATCCTCTTCACTCTAATTCAATTGCGGTGTTTAACTTGTTGAGCTCATAATAAAAAACATAAATAGGAAATTGTTCAGTATGAGGGTCGTTGTCACATTCACATGAGAGTTAGATAACTTTATATTTTTCACCTAGCAATGTTGTCACATTAGAGTTAAATAATGTTACATTTGGGTTGAGAGATCAAATCTCTAGAGGTGCAAAAGTTAAATCCATCTTAATCTCGACAAAGTGCAAAAGTTAAATCCATCTTAATCTCGACAAATCTACCTGAGTGGATTTGTCAAGATTAAAATTGGGTCCAAAATTTGAGGAAAATTTTGAACCACCATATATTTGTCTAGATTAAGATGGATTTGAGGAAAGATTTGCACCTAGATAAATATGTCAAAATTAAGATGGATTTAACTTTTGCACCTTGAGGGATTTGATCCCTCTCAAGGTTATATATAGATTTGCACTCTAGATTAAGTAAACAATTACCTATTTGTGGAGTAGTGTTTAAGTGCCTTTTTTTTGAATTTCGAACAGATTTCTGGCCGGAATCTGGTGAAAAAATTTGTGGCCAAATCTTGATTGGTGTTGTTTATACTGGCTTTTTGGACTGCATATATATGGGTCCTAAAAAACTCATGGGGCACTTCAATTGGCTTTTTTAACTGCATATATATGGGTCCTCAAAAATTCACAGGGCACTTCAATTGTGAAGAGTTCATCTTTCAAACTTGTGATTTCAATGAATCCATGTCTAATTTTAGACAAATTAAATTGAAAAATAAACTAAAAAACTTTCCAAAAATACACATTTAAAGAATACTTGTTTATTAATGTAAAAGATTAACATGTTAAAATTTGATTTTTTTAGTATCATTTAACTTTATTAAAAATAAGAATACATTTAACTCTGAAAAAAAAAAAAAAATAGTTTATTAAGAGAGAAGATTACACAAACACATTTTATTTTCTAATTTTTTATTTTTTATTTTTATATCATTTAACTATATTAAAAATAAGAAAAAAACTTTAAAATACCATTTTTTAACTAAAATACAACAATCGCAAAATAAATAATGAAATTAAAAAATCTAATTTATAAATATACAAGTTTTTATTTTTTTCATCTTTTCGTGTATATTTTTTATTATTATAAATTTTAATAAAATCGAATAAAAATAATAAATATAAGTTATTAAATATCTATATTAAAAATACCTTTCAATTAATAAAATATAGCTAAAACTTAAATAACTCTACACTCACTTATAAAACATAACTCTACACTAGCTTACAAAACTTATATAATTAAATTTTAGTGGAAAAATCCAAAACACTTGCACAATCCGATTTAAACCATATTATATAATATTATATAATGTATAATAATAACGGAATCTCACAAACACTTATACAATCAAAATTTAATGAATAAAACAAAACACTACCACAATCAGAGATCGCAAATATATATCATATGCTTTACTTCTAACATTATCAGATTAAAATATCTTTTAATTATGTTCTTTGTGAGTATCAAGTGAGACAGCATGGCATTTTTATTAACTTTAAAGTTGGGTTAATTAAACCCTTTCGCTTAACGCTAAATTAAACAAACAACTAATGTCATATCACCCTGAAACCAAGGCCACCGGTTTCATGTGGGTCTATATTGACAGCCACATGGTTTGGTTTTTTTATACCAAACAAATATTTTAATCCTAATATCCGGATGGTTCTAAACAAAGATTTATGGGCAATTATGCACCATTCATTCAATGAATGAATTGGATACACGCCTGAGGTTTCCCCCAGGAAAATTCGATGAAGGCAATGGTGGATCTGTGCGTTCTCCCCTCTGCTATTCCGCTTTCTGGAGCTGCAATTCAACCCTCAAAGAAGCTGCCCAGGCACTTCGTTCAACCGACCAAGAGAGTAAGTTATCAAATCCCTACTCCTGGAAACGGTCTTCATAGCTAATCTGCTTCGTGTGCAATCAAATATTGTCTGAGGAACGGAGGGCTACTGGTGAAATGGGTTTACTGTTAATGAAATATACTCCGTATGTGAGCGCAATCCATATTTTTATTTTATATACATGGGTTTACTGTTAATGAAGTATACTCTGTGTGTGGGCGCAATCCATATTTTTATTTTCATGTATATAAAGGGGAAAACGTGTCTGAGATCTTATGCATAATAGACACAGCCTTCAGCCTTTTAGATTTTATGCGATTGACTTTCCTCCCAATCTTAAATGGATTCATTGTTCTGAGAAAACAGGTTTATATATATCTATATTTATATATGAAATCAAAATAAATAAGTGTTTTGAGAAATATATGGACATATTTATTCTCTTTAAATTTTTTAATTTTGATGAATTGGTTGACATGCCGAAATAATCTTGAATGCTTATTTATTTTGATAATAGTATTTTAGACTTGACATCCGCTGGAAATTAATGCCAAAAGCCGCTGCTGCAGCTGTCGCGCCGGCACCTTGCCCCCTGGAAAGTAATTCCATTCATGTGTTCGAATATGAAGATTATACGTACATGATTCTAATGTAAATATGAATTCAAATATGGTTTATTATTGGAGAATATATATATTGAAATATTTTTTTTCTTGTTAATAGATTTTTTTAGTTTTATGTTTTATTATCGAAGAACATATATATTTTTTTGAAATAAATATATGTTTCAGGGTTAGTCAGGGTTAGTCAGGGTTAGTTTTTTTTAGTTTTATGGTTTATTATCGAAGAATATATATATATATATTTTGAAATAAATCTAGTTTCAGGGTTAGTCAGGGTTAGAGTGACGCTGCTGGTAGGCTAGCCTATCAGTATACTTAAGCTTTTATAAGATTAAAAAGCCAATATAACAATATTCGTAGTTACTGAATATACATTTATCAAAGAATTATAGCTCCTCATGTTATTAGCCAAGATTTGAACCTTGGTGGGGAGGGTAAGGAAGATCATATTAATAAAAAATTTTAGCCAAAATTTGAACCTTGGTGGGGAGGGTGAGGAAGATCATATCAATAGAAGATATTTGAACCTTGATTGGGAAGGTAAGAAAAATCATATCAATAAAAGATATTTAAAGTTTAAACCTTGATTGAAAAAGTGAAGAAGACAACAACCATTCCACCCAACTCTCCAAAATAACTACAATTAAAATAGACACACATGAATAACATCTCTAAAACTTTATTATTTAATTTATATCTTTTTTTATTATTATAATATTTTTAAGTTTATATATATATATATATATATATATATATTTTAATTTATATCTTTTTATAATATTTTTAAATATATATATATATATATATATATATATATATATATATATATATATATATATATATATATATATATAATCATTCAATTATAGTGAGGCAAACCATCACAGCAAAGCGTATAGTGACATATATTACATATAATACAAATATGATTTATTACTTAGAAAACATGTCACACAGAAATCTAATACTGCTCCAATACTGTAGTATATATCTCATCGATGCAAAACTATGTATTTTGTTCTAAATTTAGAAGAACTTTAAAAAAACATGTCACACGGAAATCTAATACTGCTCCAATACTGTAGTATATATCTCATTGATGCAAACCTATGTATCTTGTTTTAAATTTAGAAGAACTTCAGTATCTTGTAGCTTTGTTTTTTTGGTAAAAGGTTATAGATTAATTTAAAAGGGGCATAGTATGTATATCTTTATAGGCTATAGGCTTTAGTAGTCAAATTAGTGCAAAGAGATAGATCTTTTATCTTAATAAGAAAATGGTCTCATACACCAATTCAGTGTTTGATACACCAATTCAGTGTATTTAGTGTTTGATACACCAATTCAGTGTTTGACTTGGATCTCATTCACCGATTCCAATTTCATTAACAAATTCCAATATTCATTCACCAATTCCAATTTCATCAACAAATTCCAATTTCATTAACAACGGGTCTCATACACCAATTCAGTGTTTGATGTTTAAATTGATCTCATTTAAACAATTCATTGTTTGATTCAGTGTTACCAATTAATGAATTGATCTCATTCAAACAATTCATTGTTTGATTCAATGTCACCGATTTTGTTTGATTCAGTGTTACCAATTAATGAATTGATCTCATTCAAACAATTCATTGTTTGATTCAATGTCACCAATTCAGTGTTTGATGTTTGACTTGATCTCATTCACACATTCACACCAATTCATTGTTTAATTGATCTCAAACCAACAATGAATTCATTGTTTGAATGAGAGAATTGAACACCAATTCAAACAATGAATCATTGTTTGAATGAGAGAATTGAACTCTAATTCAAACAATGAATCAAACACCCAATTCATTGTTTGAATTGATCTCAAACAAACAACGAATTCATTGTTTGAATGAGAGAATTGAACACCAATTCAAACAATGAATCAAACAATAAATTGATCTCATTCAAACAATGTTGATCTCAAAAAAACAATGAATTGATCTCATTCAAACAATGAATCATTGTTTGAATGAGAGAATTGAACTCTAATTCAAACAATGAATCAAACACCCAATTCATTGTTTGAATTGATCTCAAACAAACAACGAATTCATTGTTGATGTCATTCAAACAATGAATCATTGTTTGAATGAGAGAATTGAACTCTAATTCAAACAATGAATCAAACACCCAATTCATTGTTTGAATTGATCTCAAACAAACAACGAATTCATTGTTTGAATGAGAGAATTGAACACCAATTCAAACAATGAATCAAACAATAAATTGATCTCCTTCAAACATTGTTGATCTCAAACAAACAATGAATTGATCTCATTCAAACAATTCATTGTTTCAATGGATCTCATGAATTGTTTGAATTGATCTCATTCAAAAAATGAAATTCATTGTCTAGGGTGACTATAACCTTCAAAATAATAAAACAATGAAATTCATTGTCTAGGGTGACTATAACCTTCAAAATGAATTATTATGATTTGTTTTGTGTAAGGTTCGTACCTATTCATTGTCCAGCGTGACTATTACCTTGACTATTACCTTATAAAGCATTACAAGTGATATTACTCTATGCTATTACTCTACTATGCTAGAGGCCTGCCCGTTGTGGGAAACCAACCTAGTAGCACAGTGATATTACTCTCTAGGCCACACTCTATGCTACTGGCCTGCCTGCACATTGATATTGCCCTGCCCGCACATTGATATTACTCTAGCACAGTGATATCCCAACCTAGTAGCACAGATTTAGCACAGATTGAAATTACATATTTCCCAACCTAGTAGCACAACCTTGCACAACCTAGTAGCACAACCTAGCACAACCTAGTAGCACAGATTTAGCACAGATTGAAAAGCTTGAAATTACATATTTCCCAACCTATTTCCCAAGCTTGAAATTACATATTTCCCAACCTAGTAATACAACCTAGTAGCACAGATTGAGAAGCTTCAAATTACATATTTCCCAACCTATGATTGAGAAGCTTGAAATTACATATTTCCCAACCTATTTCCCAAAATTGAAACTACATATTTCCCAACCTATTTCCCAAGCTTGAAATTACATATTTCCCAGCCTATTTCCCAAGCTAGTAGGTGCACAACCTATTTCCCAACCTAGTAGCACAGATTGAGAAGCTTGTATTTCCCAACATAGTAGCACAGATTTCAGATTTCCCAACCTAGTAGCACAGATTGAGAAGCTTGTATTTCCCAACCTAGTAGCACAGATTGAAAAGCTTGTATTTCCCAACCTAGTAGCAACCTAGTAGCACAGATTGAAAGGCACGCCAATTGAGAGAATCAAGCCGCTGGAGGGTCCATTGAAAGAACAACAGAGGTCGAGTAACACTTAGGATCATCACTAACAAACCTATGGTAGCAGCAACCCATGAACCTTCGATCCCTATGATGCTTACGACTAGTAATATAGTGCCAAGTTCAGAATTATGAGAAAATAACCACGAAAATCCCGCAAGAGAGCAATTTTGAGCTTGAAGCTCGATCAGAATAGCCTGGGTCAGAGATGCGCCTAAAGAAGGACGCTAACGAGCCTTGACGCCACTTCCTGCCATGACTGAGGTAAGCCTGTCCACATAATAATTAGGAGAATTCACCTGTCCACATAATAATTAGGAGAATTCATGAATCAACGAGGTAAGGGACGATGTACAACAACCAGGGGCATGTTAATGTTGCAATGGCATGAGAATTTAACAAAGTGTGCCTGGGCGTAGGAGAGAGTGAATGATGGGCCAGGTGGCTGTTTATTCCATTTGTCCTTGTCATGGTGGCCACAAACGGCAGGATCATGCACCCTCCGTGGGGGAAAATAAATTATTATAATTATTATAATACATTTTTAATTATTTTGAGATGTTTGAAATACTTTCTAAATTCAATAAACATAAAATTACAAAATATATTATTATTATATGTTCTTGATACTGCATCGATGTTAGTTTGAAAAATCTGTTGAATTTCATACAACAAAGGCCAATATGATATAATCTTGCTACTACGGTTAGTAGGTAGTTAAAAAAAAAATCCCGATTGATGGCTTAACATTCATTGGGCTTTACCTGTAAACAAATGACCCATTGACAATAATTCAACCCATAGTCAAAAAGGAATCCTAATGGATGGCTTAACATTCATTGGGCTTCACCAGTAAAACAATGCCCCATTGACAATAATTCAATATTTTTTTTAAAGCTAAAACAAGTGCATACAATCTTCCGCCTCAGTTGTGAGTTGGGTAACTGATAAACTACAATCAATGTTCAAATTCACACCATGTTCTTAGAGGTAAAGCCTTGGTAGAACTTGTATAGGATGGTGTTTGCTCCAACAATCTAGCAATTTACAACCTTAAGGCATGTTCAATCATCATTAGGTATATGATCAGAGTTTGGTTAGCTCATAATATACTGCTTGGAATGTTTGGAATTTGTAGCGCAATGCGATATGGTGATTGACTTTTGAATTTTTGTATGTGAGAGAAATTAAATCGTTCTGTCCAGACATAGAGGTGGATATAGAGGAGGGGGCAGGGGCATCCGTCTCTATCAATCACTGTGCAAGTCCCTTGCAAACTTTGATGATAATGTTCTCGAGGGAATCCGGTGATCCTAGGAGGAGCCCTTTGTGGTCAGTGAAAGCTTTCCTATCATAGAAGCTGAAGAGAAAAATATGGTGATGAATGTTTGGTTGCCTCACTTGGGTGCAACTCCATAGTTGTGCATTTCACATATGAGATCTGGAATGACAAACTGAGAATTGTGAGACACAAAAACGTTTGTGAGATTTGGAATGACAAACTGAGAATTGTGAGACACAAAAAAGTTTGTGGATGCATGCGATTCATTCTAGGAAGGAAAATCTTGTGGGAAATTTTTTGAGCAATTCCTCACATATAAATGGTATTGTACCTAGTGTAAACTCTTTGACATTGATGATGGTGCTTAATTTGGTAGGAACATTGAGTGAGGCACGTAACAAAAATGCCAAGCTTAGTGAGGCATGTAACAGTAGTAAGCCCAGAACATTAACCCTTGAGACGTGTCACATGAAGTACCACTCAAGCCCGCCCCTTATATATATATATATATATATATAACTCATGCGCTTCCCTAAATTTACAAATGGTATCCAATGCAATTTTGTTGATGTTGATTATGACTTCCAATTTGGAAAGGATATTGAATAATTTTCGCAATAGAGAACCAGCCTAAAGAATTGATGCTTGAGACCTCCTTTATAAAGTACAGAACATTTGACCATTCTCTCTCTCACACACATATAATTTTTTTTTTAAATTTTAATAATTTTCAAATTTTTACAATTTAAACATAAATAAAAAAGCGAAGCAGCTTGCTTGGTGGTCACCCTAGGTAACAATATATTTTTTTTTCCTTTAAAAGCCTTGAAAGTTGTCAAAAATCATCAAAGATCATCCACCTAGGCATATGACATAAAGCGATCACCCCCACCCCCAAAATGAAAGCAACCATTCTTAAAAAAGGTCATTTGGCGGACAATCAAAAGGAACCATAAAATCTTGCCATCAAGTCACAAACCAATAAGGTGACACAAGTCCATGAAAACCTTAAGTTGGCACTATGATCAAACTCATATCTAGAGGAAGCTTATCCTTATCATTTGGGGCAGGCCCTCACCTACAATTTGCTGGATCCAGTTCGAGTTAGGTATAGTGGTGCCCCAACTGTCTTTCTTAGATTGTTCCTCATTTTATGAGATAGCTAGAGTAAATTTTAGGAACCTGTCATTCAAGGGTGGTGGAGGAGGTCTATGAGACCAATTATCATTGCTTTTTCCATGGGCTGAGATTGCTTGGAATAGGTAGGAGTTGGAGTGTTCATAGAAGGCTCCCTGTTTGTGATGAAGGGAACACTACCTCAATACCTCAACAAGTATCATAGATGTGCCAGTCTTGGCTATACTGTTTGAACCTGTTCAGTAATTTGTAATGAGAGATTAACACAAATCAATGAATCTAAATTTTTTAACTGAAGGGAAGAATTTCTCAATGAAGCCTGATTAAACATAGCATCATTCCTTTTTTCCATGTTATGAATATAACTTCAATTCCAAACAGTTGCCTTGAAATTGAAAGCTTATTGTCTTTGGATAACTTGTCACCTAAGAGGGTTTCCTTCTTAGAAATGGCAAGCAAGAGTTGACCACAAAAATTAAAGTCTTAGTTCTAGATTGACTTAGAAAAGGTTTAAAATGAAAAAAACATGCTTTAGACACTTAGGTTGCTTGCAGAAAGGGTACTTGGATTGGGGGATTCCAAGATAGACTAGACAATGATCGATTGCAACCCCCTATGATAAGGGACAAGGGAAAGAGAGCCTTTTTTGATTCAAGTAGAGGTTTAGACATTTAGGTTACTTGCAGAAAGGGTACTTGGATCAGGGGATTCCACGATAGACTTGACAATGATTGATTGCAATTCCCTATGATAAAGGACAAGGGAAAGAGAGCCTTCTTTAGTTCAAGTAGAGGTTTCCAGAAGTTGTCTAGCTTGAAAAGCCTGGACTTTAGTGTCCACAACTTGTTTAAGCAAGCATGTAGCGCTATTTTATGGCAACGTCAGTTGCAAACATCAGCAAGTTTGTACTTTTTGAAACTTTTGACTTTTTTCCTATTCTAGTCCCATCATCAAGTAGTTGGGGATGTAGCGCTAACATCATTAAAAGGGAATTTGGGATAATATCTTTCACCCAATGAAGGATCAACTTATCAAGGTTGGTGAGTCTGAATCACTTCTCTAGTGTAGGTCAAGGACCATGTGAAGTTAGCTAGAGGTTTTCCTTCTTATAGGAGATTAGGAGACTACCACAAAGAGTGTTTGTTAAAGGTAAGCTCAAATTTGAAACCTCAGTCTCTCTAGTTCAGGGATGGTGCAATGACCTCCTAGCTTCTAGATACTTAGAGTAATGAAGTCCCTTTAACCTTAGCCATATCCGATGTGACAAGAAGATTTTGTAAGTTAAGACTCGACCAAGACATTTTTCCAAGAGGGGCTCCTTAGCTTAATATAGTTGGGAAAAACACTTTCCAAGATTCGTTTCCTTTTGGTGCTCTTTGTGAAAATTTCTGAATATTACTATATGCAAAAACCTTATTGTTAATTCTGGTTATACTTCTCCTACTTAAAAGTTAAAACAAGTTATTAATGTTGAAATCTTCAGATTAACATCGAAGTAAACACATAACAGACTTTCACCAATTCAGATCTAAGCAAAAGATACATGCACATAGACAAAGTGACACACAAGATTTTCTAGACAACTGTCCTTGGAAAAACCCAATGCGGGAAAACCGATCTTCTGGCTGCTAGAGGGTTTATATTATTAAGTAGTTTCTAAATACAACAAATTTGGGCACCTTACTGGTTAACCCGACAGAGAAAAATAGATCTGCAGCTAACCTGCTGTTCCGGAGATTGAAACTTTGATTGATCCACACCCTCAAACGAGATTTACAAGACTCAGCCAAATTTTGCCTCTAGAAACCCCAACACTGCCCCTGAAGCCCTTGCGTCAACCTCTGCGTTGTCCGGGAGAGGACTGCGTAACCCTAGACTGGGTGACGCAGTCCCTATGCTACCCTAGCTGGATCAGCGTAACCCTGGATGGTCTCTTGCTGCTCAGTGTTGCCCTTTCTGGGCCTGCGTAGCGGCTGAAGCCTTCTGTGCTGCGTAGCTGCCCTTGCTCTCGGTTGCTGTCTCTCTGCCTCTTGCTGGTTCTTGGCACTGGGATCAGACCATCCCCTTAGCCAATACTACTCCTCTTCGCAGTTGAAACACTTCTGAATATTCTTAGCAAACCCGCCCTAGAATTTCAGCTTAGTCTCAGTGCTTTGCCTCCGTGTGTGTGTTCTCCAACTGACCCCAAGCCTTTCCTTTATACTTTCTCATTAGGAAACCAACGACCATGATCTAATCTTGAATCGATGGCTAAGATTAAAAGAAAGCTTGATCTGTGTGACTTGAGTCATTTCCATCACTTGTTTTAATTAATTACCTTTAATATTTTAATTTTCCTAAGTTAGACTTAGGGTCCTTAACTAAAAATATTAACTAATTAATTATCTCCCAAACTGGATGGAATTTCCCAAATCCCTTTCTGGGTCTTGGAGATCTCATGTATTCTAGTCCCTCCACAAATTTTTGGAGCTAAAGCACATGCGATGCTACCCCAACACTTAAGAAAACTCAACACTCCCTCTTAGAGAGAAATGTGTTCTAGTACAACTCTGCTTCACCCTGAAGCTTTGCACTGATCTCTGGTGTGGGTCTCTGTGTTGATGTTGGACCTGCTGCCCTTCATCATTGCGCCGCTGCTGCCATTCTGTATTGCTGCCCATGACGTTGCCACCGCCACTACCACATTTGTACTGCAGCTCCCTCTCAATCTGCTGCACCGTGCTGCCAATTGCTGCAGCTCCCTCTCAATCTGCTGCACCGTGCTGCCAACTGCTGCAGCTTTGATCTACGCTGCTGAAGTCACATCAACCCCTGCGCTGCGCTGCCACGCTACTGCTGCATCTGCATTGCGCTGCTCCCTTCAGCCTTCAGCTTCGCCTCTGCTTCATTTGTGATTCTCTGCACCAACTGCTCCACTTGTACTTCTATTGTCTTAAGGCTCTCGTATCTCGGATGTGATCCAAGAGATGAACTACTCAAGGATCTTGCCCCGACTCTGTAACTGCTCTACAGATCCATGTCGCCCCACTTTCTTGGTTCATGAGTGCTCATGGCTACGTCATCTTCTGAACCATCGTCCGCCATAGCAGCCTTGGAAGTAGAAGTTTCCTTGTCCTTCTTCTCTGGTGGATAATTGCTGGCGAAATGTCCTAGTTCGCGACATTGGAAACATTTGATCTTAGATAGATCACGCTTCTTCTTCCTTTGCTGCCTCTTTGATGCCAAGGCAACATCTTCTTCCTCTTCCTTCTTCACTTTACTGGATCCCGTGTTGTACTGCCTCTTTGTGAATCGGCAGAGTTCTTCTTGACGAAGGATTGCCCACATACTGTCCCAGTTGGGAAGGTCTACTTTGCCCAAGACACTTTGGACAAAAGTTTCCCAGTCCTTTGTGACTGCATTGAGTGCAGTCCTTAACAATCACATCATCCTCCACCTTTGCTCCCATGGCAGACAATTGATCTCTGATCATCTGTAATCTGGCCCTATTTCTTCTCCCTTGGTCATCATGAATGACCGCAGCTGATTCTCCAGAAGCATTTTCCTCTGGACAGACTTTCCCTCATATAAGGCAGTTAAGGCTTTCCACATCTCATGAGCCGTTTTCTTTTCGGCTGTGTGGAACTATATGATCCTTAACCCCATCCATTATGAAGCGTTTGGCATGTGCCGTAGCCTCATCGTGCTTCGCCAGGAGAACAACATTGGTTGGCATGGCCAGGACTTTTTTTGCATGTTCTCTTAGATCGTATGCCTCCATGACTACCAGGATTCTGGCTTTCCAGACTGCAAAGTTGGACAAACCGTCCAACCTATCCTGATCACGTAGTCCGTGAGGTGCCATCTGCTTAACAAATCTGTTGGAACTCCTCCTCTCTATGCTAGAGATTTGGATCTAGGGTCCTTGGCGAAACATGCACCCTCTGCTCCCTCTCACAACTGACCTCCTCTTAGGGAAGTCTGCCAAATCAACAACGAAACATCTCTCTTCGATCCTCTGGTCGATCTGCGAATTTCTTTGGATAGTGTTGGAACACCTAATCCTACATGGGTAGGTGTGGAATGCGAAAAGTCACAATGGAGTCCAAGTGACCTTGGAATATGAAACCAAGAGTCACACCATTGTATTATAAATGTACATCTTTGTATAATGGAAAATATGAAAGCCTCACGCTTATCCTTCATTGTGTTGAGTCTCTTGTGTGTGTGTGTTTATCTTCCTCATACATCATGTGTGTGTTCAACATGGTGTTTAACATGGTATCAGAGCGGGCGATTGCTGGCCATGCTCCAAATTGAGTGAGCCATTTGTGTTTATGGCCTGTGCATATCTGCAAATTTCTTGACATTTTTGCAACATTTAGAGACTTTTTGCAGCAGTGATTTTGCAGACATTTTGCAGCATTCAGAAGTGTTTTGAGAAGGAGCAGCATTCAAAATCGCAGCATTCAGAAATTGGCAGCATTCATGCATTGGTTTTGGAGAAGAGCAGCATTGCCCATCTGAAGGTTTTCATTCTAATTTTTCTCTGCAATTTCTGCTCATTAATTCTGCTTTTGAAGAGCTGCTGGAATAGTGTTTTAAATTGGGTTTCTGAAGAAGAAGTTTCTGGTTTTTAATGGAAAATTATTCTGAGTTTTGCTGAAGATTTCATCATCCCTGCAATTTTCTGCTGCTATATGGCCCTCTACAATTTCTTGAAGAAAAATTCTGGGTTTTTGAAGTAAAAATTTTCTGAGTTTACTGGCGAAATTTTCTCTGCAATTTCTGAAAGTTATTCTGCTGAAAAATTACAAACTGCTGTACATTTGTAAAATTCCTGCAAGAAAAAAAAAAAAAAATGTCCTGCTCTCTGCTCTCTATTCTCTGCTGTTAAAAAAAAAAAAATAAAATAAAAAATCTCTTGCAACATCTTGGCCTTTTGGCCTTCCCACTACACATTCCCCTCGCTGCTATTCACTCAAACCGGCCCCTCACCTCACTTCTCCCTACGCTAACGAACAGACCACGCCCTTACAAACTCCACCTTACATCCCTTTTCTGCGTCCTCCCCACACTCGGAACTTCTCTATGGCATCCCTGCTATCCTACAACTCCTACCCTCCACCCATCACTCTCCCCGCTCGCCCGAGCTCTCACCTGCTCATACACTCAACCCGCATGCACATGCCCTCCATACCTCACGGCCCTCCCTCCTCCTTGGTCGGCCCTGCGCACGCCCTTCCAAAAGGCGGCTCCCTCTACACCTATTTCCTACACTTCTATACTCCCCTTGCACCATACAGCTACACGCAGCCACCGTCCATTACAAATCCATACGATTTTCCCCTATAGTGCATACCCCCGCTCGGTCGCTCACTCACTGCTCAACCTATGCCTTCACCCTACGACATACCTCACTCTGCAACCAAATGCACTACCAATCCTCTGCGCACTCACCAACGCAGCCATGCCTCTCAACGCCATCCTACTCCACTCTTAACGCTCGACTCTTTATCCCACTTGCTACTCCGGTCAACACTTACCAACATGGCCTCCTTTCAAACGCTCACACGCCTATACTACTCCGCTCTCCCTACCACTCTCCCGCCTCCCTCCTTTTAATAAAATCCATCTCCATTTAATTTCTTCCGTCCCTTTTAAATTAACTCCCACTCCCTCATTTTAAAATTCGACGTGCACTTCCATGTAATACTCCACTTCCATATAATACTCCCTCCACCCATTTTAAATTCGATTTTTTAATTTATTCCCCTCCATTAATAAATATCGCCCCCCATTTCTATAGTTAACCCCCTTCATATCTTTTAAATTTTTTAATTAATTCCCATTAATGCCCCCCCTCCTTTTTAAATTCATTTTTAAATTCTTTTAATAGCCCTCTTCACCCATTATCCCATCCCATTTTAATATTTCCCTTTCCCTTATTAAAATTTTCTCCATTTTTTCCCCATTTTTAATTAATTTATTTTTTAATAAATTTTTATTTAATTAAAAAAAAAACAGCAGAGAGAGAGGAAGGACATTGAAGACAAGAATTTGAACACCAGAAATGAAGGAAAGAGCATATGAAGAAAATGGACTGAATATATAGAGAAAATTGCAGATTTATATTGTGATTTGTGGCATTAATTTGAAGGGTGATTTTTTGAAGAATTTCACATTTGAAGACAAGTTTGCCATCATTGAAAACATCTATTTGAAGAAGAAAATTCAGCTGCCATAAAAAGATTCTTGCACAAGTATTTTCAGCTACACATTTACAAATATTTTGCAGAGATATGTATTGAGCTGACATTGTATTGTGAGTGAATATTGCTTCTTCATTCATAATCAGTATTTGAGTTGTTGTTGATTGTCCTCCATCATTTGAGGAGCACACTTTGTACTTTGAGATTTCCATAGTTGGAAATTCTTTTGAGTCATTTGTATTTCTTGTTGCATCACATTATAAACGGGTGCATTTTCGGTTGAAGCCGACACCCTTTCATTTTTGAGCCTAAGTTGTTGAAATGGCCAAAATCAATGAGGCATTAGTGTTGTTGAATAACCTCATTCATTTCAATGTTGATGACATGATAAGAATGAGCAAGCATGCTCTTTGTAACATTCAAAACTGTTTGCTAGATGCACATGAAAAGATTGAGTTTTTGCAGTTGGAATCTCAGCTTCAACAAGACGAACTTCAGCAAAAGAGTCACCATTCTGAACCTGTTTCTGTTTAGAAGATTGTGAAAGACTCTCATCAGAAGAAAGAAGGTAAAGTTGAAGATGATTCACACTCAGTTCCTTGTTCAAGAGCAGATGTACATGTAGATGCAGCAGTTCAGCTTGCACTTCTCAAGCCCATCATTAGACCTTGGGAAGAGCTTGTCCAAAATAAGCACCGAACTGGTCTTGGATATGAAAAGGATGTGTCCTTTCATATTCCAGACTACACACAGCCCATCAAGTTTCAGAGTGCCAGATTCATGTATGACAGTTCACCTGCAGCTGTTCCAGATCCTGTTCCACTTTGACAACATATTGAGAAATGCCAACACTTTGATCGAGTTGGCCACATGAAAGATCACTGTTTTGATCTTCATCCATGCAAGCATTGTGGTCGGCACACCCACTCTTCAGACAAATGCTTCAGAAACAAGCCTCCTGCAAGAACCAAGATTCATCTTGGATGGATCGCTTCTTGGCAATGGGCATCAACAGCCAAGAAGATGTTTACAACACATGTTAGAACTTGTTCACGAATATTGAGCAAACTTGCAGTTGAGTTTTCGCCATCATCTCACCTTGTCCCTGACAGGAGGGAAAATGGTGGTCATGTACAAGCTTCGACGACAGATCAAGCGAGCCCGAGCCACAATCTCTCATTCCATGTTCAGAGTTGTAGCCAGCAGTTCAAGCGAGCCTGAGCCACAATTTGTCATTTCGGATTCAGAGATGTAGCCAGAGATACGGATGCCCATGAGCATACCTTCGGTTGGTGGATAACCTAAAACCATCATCTTTTGTTGGTGGATAACCTACAACCATCATTTTCGGTTGGTGGATAACCTAAAACCATCATCTTTGGTTGGTGGACAACCTAAAACCACCACAGGTAGTAGACCTCCCTTCTTTTAGGTCGGCTGTCTCTTTATGAGGACACCTTGGGCGTGGCTTGCCTTCTTGCCGCCTTTGAAGAGTTCCTAGAACCCAAATGCTCGTCTCTGCTTGTGGTCATCCTAAAACCACCTCTTTTTTTCCAACATTTCAGAGAGTTGATTCAGCCCAAGTGCTGCCATGTATACTTTGCAGATTTGTATTACAACTCTTTTCTTGGACTCACACATACCCCTTCGGATTAAGGGGGATGTTGGAACACCTAATCCTACATGGGTAGGTGTGGAATGCGAAAAGTCACAATGGAGTCCAAGTGACCTTGGAATATGAAACCAAGAGTCACACCATTGTATTATAAATGTACATCTTTGTATAATGGAAAATATGAAAGCCTCACGCTTATCCTTTATTGTGTTGAGTCTCTTGTGTGTGTGTGTGTTTATCTTCCTCATACACCATGTGTGTGTTCAACATGGTGTTTAACAAAACCCTCTGAGAAGCTGATCTTCTCCCGCTCTTTGTCACCTAGTGCTTAGGCTAAATTCTGAATCTTTAGAAATTTTACCCCAGCAGCAACTTCTGAAGTTTTGTAGCATTGTTCCCGACACTTCTGAATGAACACAGATTCAGATCTGCGTCACCCTAGCTGGCCTTTGCGTGAGCAGACAGTTCCAGCGCTGCTCTGCGCAATAAGTACGTGGGCCTCCGTGGAGACTGCGTAGGACTGCGTCACTCTGGCCTTTGCGTGGCTCTGCTCCCTTTGTTGCTGCGCCGTCCCTTCAAATCTGGGTTTTTGCGGTTGTTGTTGCTCTCTTTGTGCTTTCTGCAGCAAGGATTCTTTAGTCTTCTGCTGGTGACCCTGCTAGATCTGCAATCGCTCCAATACCATGTGAAAATTTCTGAATATTACTATATGCAGAAATCCTACTGTTAATTCCGGTTATACTTCTCCTACTTAAACAAGCTACTAATGCTGAAATCTTCAGATTAACATCGAAGTAAACACATAACAAACTTTCACCGATTCAAATCTAAGCAAAAGATACATGCACATAGACAAAGTGACACAAGATTTTTTGGACAACTGTCCCCGGAAAACCCAATGCGAGAAAACCGGTCTTTTGGCTGCTGGAGGGTTTATATTATTAAGTAGTTTCTGAATACAACAAATCTGGACACCTTACTGGTTAACCTGACAGAGAAAAATAGATTTGCAACTAACATGCAGTTCCGGATACTGAAACTTTGACTGATCCACACCCTCAAATAGGATTTACAAGACTTAGCCAAATTCTGCCTCTAGAAAACCCAGTGTTGCCCCTGAAGTCCCTGCGTCAGCTTCTGCGTGCCTCTGTGCTGTCCTGGGGAGGGCTACGTAACCCCAGACTGGGTGACACAGTCCCTACGCTTTCCTAGCTAGACCAGCGTAACCCTGGAAGGCCTCCTGCTGCTCAACGCTGCCCTTTTTGGGCCCGCGTAGCACCTGCGTAGCAGCTGAAGCCCTTTGCGCTGCGCAGCTACTGCTGCTGCCCTTGCTCCTCTGTGCTGCTCCTGGTTGCTACCTCTCTGCCTCTTGTTGATTCTTGGCACTGGGATCAGACCATCCCCTTAGCCAATACTACTCTTTGCAGCTGAAACACTTCTGAAAATTCTTAGCAAACCCGCCCTAGAATTGCAGCTTAGTCTCAATGCTCTGCGTCCGTGTGTGTGTTCTCTAATTGACCCCAAGCCTTTTCTTTATACTTTATCGTTGGGAAACCAACGACCATGATCTAATCTCGAATCGATGGCTAAGATTAAAAGAAAGCTTGATCCGCGTGACTTGAGTCATTTCCATCACATGTTTTAATTAATTACCTTTAATATTTTAATTTTCTTAAGTCAGACTTAGGGTCCTTAATTAACAATATTAATTAATTAATTATCTCCCAAACTGGATGAAATTTCCCAAATCCCTTTTTGGGTCTTGGAGATCTCATGTACTCTAGTCCCTCCACAAATTTTGGGAGCTAGAGCACATTCGATGCTACCCCAACACTCAAGAAAACTCAACACTCTCCTCACCTACTTCGCATACATCCCTTGAGCTTGAGTATGAGTTTTGATGATCCCCATAATCTAGTAATCATTCATTCGGATTTAGAGCACGATAGAGACTCCATATGACTATGAAAGTCCTTGCCTCCTTAATTGTCTATGTAGAGCCTAGAGAAAACTTTAGAGGCATTTTTCCAAGCACTGATAAGCATTGATTGAAGGAATCCAAGAAGAAGAAAAGTTTTCATGTTTAGAAAGTGTAATTACAAAATTTGATGTTGCAACTAGTCGCGGCTCTAAGGTCACAACTCCCAACCATCTTAATGACAAGAGGTGAATATGCACACATTTAGCCAAATGTTGTTCATACCAATCTTTCGCTTGATCTTAAACACATCGAAGTGTGCATTCTTTGATTACCACTTCTTCTAGGGGAAGAGATCAAGATCGCCATGACATACACTTATCTTGGAGTTCAATTCATACGACCATAGTTCAATTTGCAACAGGTCTTCTAGCCTCGGCTTAGTAAGTGTTATGGATCTCTTGCTCTTCTTGAGCTAGAGTGTTTTAGAATCACTTTTAGGACATCTTGTTCAAGATGCACATTATGGAGATGATCCTTTGACCTATGGTTCTCTGTGGTTTAGAAGTTGCTAGGGATTAAGTATGTTGTAGACTAATTGGGCTAGGAGGGAGAGAGTCCATGTAGAAATTTTGAAAATTTGCCCAATTTGAAAATTTCCACCTGATTTCCATGATGCCATGGATCTATTTCATAGAGTTTTCAGCCTGATAAATGAAGCTAATTCTTTTAACATCTTTGCAAGATATCTATAGGTTTTAACCCTACACAAAAATTATCTACAAACGAATTCTTAAAGACAGAAAATAAACAATAGCGAGAGCATAAAACATAAAACAGATATACACAGAGATTTTCCCCTGGATCCCAAATCGGGACTACCAACTTGATTTTTCATTATATTTCTTTTAGTGTTACAACACATATATATACATGTCGAAGCATTCATATACCCCAATCCTTTAACCCTGGATTAGAACATAACCGTAGTTCCCTTGATTGGATCTACAAAATACCAGGGGTCGAAAACCATCATGCCCCAAAACCATGTGCAAATCCATGCACAAAACCATAGGTGGGTCCAGCCACCAAAAAATAAGGAATTTTTTTTTCCCGGTGCGCTGCCCCAGACCTCATGCAAGGGGCTACCCGCCCCATGCGAACCCCTAGACAAGGGGTGCTGCCGCCCCCCCTGTGACCCCTCCGCGTGTGCAACTAATCGTGGAAAGAATATAACACATATCCAACAATATCTATTTAGAGATCTAAGATTATTAATTCAGCTGCAGTGGAAATATAACAACAAAAATTCAAACTTGAAAGTTTCATTCAACTACTGTCCTAATAAATCAGCATACTAAAACAACCATGAAACTTGCACAATACATGAGAAAAATCAGATCTACAAACACAAATTTAGGATAAAGGTACACTCCATAGTATCATAGTAATGAAGGTAAAGTACAATACCTTAGCTCATTCCAAGCTAGTACAAGTCCTTTCACCTCATAACAAGCAAGGGCACTTCAACGCATATCGAACCGTAGATAGGGCATCTACACCCATTGCAAACCCTAACCAACCATAGAAAGGCCAACCAAGGCATCCCACCAAGCTCAACAAGCTAATCCTTGAAGCCTCCAAACAAGCTAGCATCACACCTATTGTTAAACCCCAAGATCTCCCACTTGCATCACGTAAGCTATCAAAGAAATTAACACACTCGCGTCCCATAATATACAATACTCAACACTTGCATCTCACAAGCTACAATGCTCAACACATAGATCTCACAAGCCAAGAAACCCGCATCCCACAAGCACTAATTCTTGTCGCAAGAGTAATACATGATCTTCCAAGATTTTCCAAATAGCTCTTGTCACACCAACTATCAATCTCTAAGATACAAAGTAGTTGGTACTAACAACAACACTTACCTTCCATAATATTGAATCTAGACTAAGTAGAATGCAGACTAAGTCCATAAGCAACCCTAGGCTAAGTCAACAAACAAAGCCCCAAATGGAGTGCTCCTAAGAGCAAGTTGTCTAGTTGTTTACATGGCATACTAGGGTTTTCCCAACGTTGGTCCACCCTCCAAGATAGGTGTCCACCTAAGTCACCTGACACGGGGACACGGGACACGATGGACACGCGGATTTGAGTGTCGGACACGGACACAGTGACCCCCAGGAACAAGACACGTTCGGACACGTTATATTCGTTTGATGCGTACGATACCTCATCAGAAAGATCTATCCAAGAAATCAGCCACGAGAAATTCCTAATTTCTTGTCTCGTGCTTGATTGGGAGTCTCCTCCCGCATAGTTGAACAACCTTAGTGCTCTTGATTCTATGTTGCAAGAAACGTGGGTCTAGGGTCCGTTTCAGGCCAAAAACGAAACATAAACGTGTTTCATCGTACCATACGGCCTGGAAACGCGTTTCCATCCATACTGGGCCATTTCACATTGGGGAAACGTGCCTATTACGGACAGAAACGTGTTTCCAGGCCGTACAAACGTGTTTCTGTTGCTTTAACTTATTTTTCTTTTTCTTTTTTTGGGTTTAACAGAAAATTTGCTGAGACAAGATATGCCTCAAACTTCATAATGTTGCACCGCCTTGTTGAGGTTAAGCAAGCATTAGTTTCTATGGTGGTGAGTCAAGTTTGGGTTGCGTGGAGACAGGCAGATTCAAAGCGGGGATATACGGTGCTTAGATTGTGCCTTGATGAAGATTGGTCGAGAAAGATGGATTTCTTGCTAATGTTCACAACCCTTGCATTTGAGCTTCTTCAGAATGCTGACATTGACCAACCTTTCTTAGGAGAGGCATATGAGGGCATGGATTCCATGGTTGATAAAACTATGGAAATCATTTCACAAGAGTCTCCACAACTTTTGTTTGTAGATGATCATTTTGCTGGATTAGTCAAGAAAATCATTGTTGATAGGTGGAACAATTTCAACACTCCATTGGACACTTTAGCACATGCCTTGAACCCCAAATTTTATGATGAGGAGCTTATTGCTCAAAGCAATGGGAAGAGGAAGGCACCCCATAAGGATAGAGAGGTGGCTAATGGGGCGAAAATAGCCCTTATGAGAATTTTTCCAGCTCATCTACACAAGGAGGTGAACGTAGAATTTGCTAGTTTTGCTGCAGTAATAGATGATTATTCATATATATCATCTTTGGAGGAGAGAAGCACCATGAATCCAGTTAGAAGGTGGATTTGTCATGGAGCAAATGGTGTACATTTACAAAACCTTGCCATTCGCATCCTTTCACAAGTGGAAAGCTCTTCATTAGCAAAAAGGAATTGGAGCACCTCTGGTTTTATTCATTCTGTGAAGCGCAACAGGTTGGGCTCACAAAAGGCAGAGGATCTTGTTTATGTGCACTCCAACCTTCGCCTTGCATCTCGTAGGGGTCCAGAATATGGCAATGGCCCTTCTAAAGAATGGGATGTAGATCCAAAAAATCCTGATTTGGAGCTCTCTCTTGTTGCCATGAATATTGAGGACCGGGAGCATAGAAGTGGAACTGGCCAATCATCTTCTTCATCTACACCATCAACTGTTGAGCATGCTTCTATTGCTATTTTTGATGAGGATTATGATAATGAGTATTAGTATTTTGACTTTATTGTACTTACAACCTCATAGTCGTTATTGTACTTGCAGCCTCGTATATATAATAAAGACTGATTTTGAGATTTTGATATATAATAAAGGTTGGTTTTGGATATTTCGATATTGCTATTTTCATTATGTGTCTATTATCATTCATGAGTAAATGTGATGTAAATTTTAGAGACTTATGGTTTATGCTTTGAATGTAATAAATTATAATTTATCAGGTATGTTTTATGATTTCACATAACATTTCTTAAATGTCCTAAATTCTAATATATATATATATATATATCGTGTTTCCCTGTTTCCAAAATTTTGGGAGGTCGTGTTTCGTACCTGTACCCATTTCATGCAACTTAGTCTTGATTAAATACAAGTTCCATACCCTAGCACCCCAGGTGCTCTTGATTATTGAGAGTCTCTCCTGCATAGAGGGCTTGGTTCTATTGATTAAATACAAGTTCCATGCCCTAGTGCATGACAAAATGCAATGGAAACATTGCAATCTCCCCAATCTTGGAATCCTGAAAAAATGATAAGTCTGTTGGATTTTGAGTGAGACCTAAAATTCTACTTTCTCCATATGAAATCCAATGAGGGCGAAACCACTCTCAAACATCCTGAGTTATTTCATGGTAATGTTAAAAATTTAAGTTTCCTTTATCTTTCATTTTCATCCTTTTACTTTAGGAATTTAACATTACCATGAACTGCATATCAACACTAGGGCCATACGCTTGAACATTAGGTTACCCTACCAAAAAAAAATGTAGAAATTTTTACCCAACCCCGGTTATCAGTTTCTCCTTATTACTCCCATATAGTTAAATGCCCATTCCCATAACCATACATTCAACAAGCTGGAAATAACAAATATTTTCTGAAATCACAAATTTTGGAAATTTCAAAGTGCTGGAAAATGCAGAAATAAAAACTCAGAAAATATATCATCCACACACACAGAAAATGACACGATGATTTTTAGTCAACATGACCTTGGAAAAACCCCCTCCAACTCTTGGGGAAAACTAGTTCGAAAGCGCTTCTTTATTTCTGGAAAATGCTTTTACATAGAAGTGAAATATACAGAAAAATTCCAATAAACAATGTACAGACTTATCTCGTTTTCTGTGCTTGCCTCCACCTCGGAAAATGTGCCAAATTGGCAAAACAGTAATAATATAAATTTATTACAGCAAGAGATAACAACATTTAATGCTGTACGTCCTCCTCGAAAACCGTGCCAGAAATTTCGTACCGCTGTATGGAAATTACAATAGCCTCTTTCAGCCTCGAAAATCGTGCCAACTCGGCCTTGGAATGCATGCTGCCCATTGTTGCTTCTTGAAATCTATGTTGTACAGACCTCGCGCTGCCCATTAACATATATGAAAATCATTCTCAAAACATGCGGCCCGATGTACACAATTACGGAGCTGCTTGCAGAAATCGTGCAACCTCTAGTAATGTCTAATTCCTTTGGGCTTGCTCCTCTCCTTCACTTTCTCAAGCCCAGAGATTTCTCCAGCTCTCTTCTCTTCCTTCTCTCAATCTGCTCATGAAAGATTGAATGACCTTTTCTCTTCTTTTCCTCCTTTAACCTAACCCTAAGTGACTTTTGGGGAATCCCTAAATCCAATGGCTGAGATAGCTTTAGATATAGGGCTGAGATTAAATGTGCATTTAAATCTCACTTTCTATTTTTTAATTCACCCCACTTTAATAAAGACCCGCTTAGCCTCTTATTTCCAAAGTCACTTTTCACTTTCTAATTTCACACTGACTTTATTAAAGTCACTTCAAAATTAGACTTAGTAACTTTATCACTTATAAAGAAGTCACTGGGAAAAAGTCAGCCATTTGGACACTTTTCTGGAGGCCAGAGATCAGAAACCTTCAGGAGACATAGCTCTGCAATTTGCCTAAGTTTAACGGTCCATACCAGGGAAAGTGTTCCTCACCACACCTATCTTGTCTCTGAAGTAGACATGCTTGCCCTGTGGTAAGGCTTTGGTGAATATATCTGCTGCCTGCTCATCTGTGGGAATATACTCAAGCTTCACAGCTCCCTTCTGAACATAGTCTCTGATGAGATGATATTTGATTCTGATATGCTTTGACCTGTCATGAAATATTGAATCCTCCGTGAGTTTAATGCAACTCTGATTATCACAGTAAATCACTGAAGGTCTCAACGCTTGACTAAATAAGCCAAACAACATCTTGCGAAGCCATATGGCCTCACAACTAGCCAGACTGGCTGCCATGTACTCTGCTTCTGTTGAACTCAATGCTACTGACTGCTGCTTCCGACTGAACCACGACACAACTGCTGAACCCAACCCAAAACAACACCTTGAAGTGCTCTTCCTATCAGAAGCACAACCTGCCCAATTAGAATAAGTGTACCCTGCCAATCTCACTCCATCTCCCTGTCTATAATCCAAACCATAATCCACTGTCCCTTGCAAGTACCGCAAAATGTGTTTTGCAGCAACCCAGTGCACTCTCTTGGGCTCACACATGAACTGGCTCATCATGTTGACTACAATACATATATTTGGTCTAGTGTTGACCAAATACATCAAGGAACCAATCAGTTGTCTATACAATGTGAGATCCACCAACTCGGAATATGAAACGTGAAGCTTCTTCCAGTGAGTGATCATAGGTGTCGACATGGGTCTATAATCTTCCATGTGGAATCTGCCAAGGATGTCCACAATATACTTCCCCTGTCCCAGGAAGAAATGCCCCTCCTGCCACACCTCCAAACCCAAAAAGTAATGCATCAAGCCAATGTCCTTCATATCGAACTCCGAAGCAAGATCTCTCTTGCAGCCCTCTATGAGTCTTTGCACCCATAATGACCAAGTCATCCACATACAACACCAAAATGAGAGGCTCCTCATCTATCACAATAAAGTATAGGTTCAGGTTTGCATCACTCTTTGTGAAACCCATCTCCTGCAAGTACGTATCAATCCTGGAGTACCAAGCTCTAGGAGCTTGCTTCAGGCCATAAAGTGTCTTCTTCAGTCTGCATACATGGGACTCCTTCCCATGCACCTCAAAGCCCTGTGGCTGCTCAATGTACACCTCCTCCTGTATGAAGCCATTGAGAAATGCGGTCTTCACATCCATCTGGTGGATCTTCCAACCCATCTCTGCTGCTATCGATATAATGGAGCAAATGGAAGTATATCGAGCCACAGGAGCGAAGGTCTCCTCGTAGTCAACTCCCTTTACCTGGGAGAACCCTTTAGCCACAAACCTTGCCTTGAACTTCTCGATGCTGCCATCTGCAGGCGTGCTTTATCTTGTAAAGCCATTTGGAAGTAACCATAGATTTGCCCTCAGGCCTTGACACCACCTCCCAAACATCATTCTTCATGATAGAAGAATACTCCTCCTTCATGGCCTCTCTCCAGACCTGCTGGCTAGCTGCCTCCTCATAGCTAGAAAGCTCGGAGTCAACGATGTTGGCAACCATTGCCATATAGCTACAGAACCGCTCAGGTGGTCTGCTCTCTCTGACCTGTCTCTTCGGCCCAGCAACAGATGTGGCCTCTCTCAAGGTATCTTGAAGCCACTTGGGCTTCCTCTTCCCTGAGCACACTTCTCCCACCGGAGAGGGAGAATCCTCATCCTCATCAGAAGCCTGAATTCCTGAATGTTTGTCTGTTGTCCTCCTGCCTGAACCTGTACCTGTAGATGCTGAAGTACCATGTGAACTGTCCATCAATGGACTACCTAGTGAACTCCTCTGCGGACTGCTCTGCACGCTGCCCGAAGCACCACCCCTCTGACTCTGCAAGCCACTGCTCATTGATGGACCTGACATCGTAATCGATGTACCCCCTGATCCCTATCCATTGGATCCCTGTGACTGACTTAGCAACTCCTGAGGGTCTGGTGAATCCAGATACTCTAACTCCCGTGACCTCCTAAAAGCCCTATACTTCTCGAACTTCACATCCCGCCTGACACCAACTTTCTTCCGTGTAGGAATATAAATCCGAAAGGCTTTCGAGGTCTCACTGTAGCCCACAAAGATGCCCTTCTCTGCAGTGGGCTCTAGCTTGGTCCTCTTCTCCTTGGGTACATATGAGTATGCAATACACCCAAAGATACAGAAGTGACCAACATCAGGCTTCTTCCCAAAAAAAGCTTTCTCTGGAGTCACATGCCCCAAGGCACGATGTGGACTCCTGTTCTGCAAGTACACAATAGTGTTGCAAGCCTCTGCCCACAAAAACAACGGTAACCCCTGATCATGTAGCATGGCTTTGGCAGCCCCAACGATGGATCTGTTCTTCCTCTTCGCAACCCCGTTCTGCTGGGGTTTGTAAGGAACTGTGAACTCCCTCTTGATGCCTGCCTCCGCACAATAATCAACAAACTCACCAAGGGTATACTCCCCTCCATTGTCTGACCTGAGGGACTTGATCTTCCGACGTGTCTGAGTCTTCACAAGAGCTTTGAACTCCTGAAACCGCTTGAAGACCTCACTCTTGGTCTTCAAGAAATAAATCTAGGTCTTCCTAGAGTGATCATCAATGAATAAAACATAGTACTCATATCCACTAAAGGAAACATGAGACATCCGACTGCTCACATCGGTATGAATCAAATCCAGAATCCCAGTCGATCTACTGTCACTGCTGGGAAAAGGGGATTTGGCAAACTTCCCCATATCACATCCTCTGCATGTATCAATGTGATCATAACTGAAATCTGACACAATTGTAGTGATCTCCCGGAATGTCCTCAAGGCCCCATGATACATGTGCCCCATCCTGCAGTGCCAAATTTCGCACAACTCTGAACTGCTAGCTCTGTTGCCAGTACTACTGCCCAATGCCAAAAGGGGCTGAGACGCAAACTTGTACACCTTGGCATGGTGTACGCCAATCACTCTAGTGGAATCAGCTAGAGCGCTAAGCACCTGTCCTCTCCTGAACAGTACCTCATACCCTTTGTCCTCCAAAGCTGAGACGGATATAAGGTTCTTCCTCATCCTGGCACATATATAACTTCCGACACTTTCAAGGGAGGTTTGGGTTCCCTATCAAATGTCAATTTCCCCACACCGACTGCTCTAACAATGTTGTTGTCTTCGAGTACTACCTCTATATCAATGCCACTCTCTGAAAGCTCTGAGAAGTACTCACAGATTCCTGTCATATGACGTGAAGCCTCACTGTCAACATACCAAATACCTGAAGATGCTCCGCTAGTGGAGGGAAATGCACACTCCCTCTCAACCTCCGTGGTAGGTGATCCTGCACTAGTGGATTCACAAGCAATGAACCCAAACTCCCGGTCAAAGCTCTCCGAAAAGTCCTCTATTTCTGCTGATGCTGCCATGGTCTTGTTCTTTTCCTTCTTCTTCTTCTCCGGATACACAACTGCATAGTGTCCCATCTTCTGACAATTCCAACACTTCACCTTGGAATAGTCTTTCTGCGTGTTCACTTGCTTACATTTACCTTTGCCTTTGCCCCCACCACCACTTGTGGAAGCTCGCTTCTTTCCCTTGCCCTTCTTCTCTCCTGCTAACAGTGCTACATTGTCATCCTCCTCAACTTGTTTGGCTGCCCCAAGCCGGTTCTTTCTGATTTCATTCTGTATGCAATCATCCCACAACCTCTCCAAAGTGGGAAGGGTCTCCCATGTAACAATCCCATCAACAAAGTTCAGCCATGTACTGGGAAGGCCATTCACTGTAATCCGCACCAACTCAGTGGGTGGAATGACCTCTCCAACTGCTGCCAACTCATCTCTCACATTTGTGATCTTTGTGAGGTATGCAGTAACACTATCAGTCTTTGCCATCTTAATGGCCTTCAGCTTCACCCTTAGGACCATTTTTCTGTTTTCATTGGTACTCTGGTAGAGATTGGTCAAGGCTGTCCACATCTCATGAGCAAGGCTCTTTCCTCTCACATAAGGAATGACATGGTTTTTAATACTATCCAGAATCAATATCTTTCCTTTGTTATTCAGAATCAATATCTTTCCTTTGTTATTCAGAATCAATCTCTTTCCCTTGTTATTCTTCTTATTAAAATTTGCCAACTGAACATCGTCAATAGGCACATTTACAGGGTGCTGTTGGGTATGCACCATTATACCCCAGACTTCTACCTCCTCAAAGATGCTCTGAATTCTCTTCTTCCATGTACTGTAGTTGTTGTGCCCATCCAACCTACCCTCCACCCTCAAGCCCAAAGACATGCTTGCTGTCCTAATAAACTGAAAATTTCACTGCTGTGGTAAAGGTTCAATTTTCTGTGTGAAATGTAAGCTTGCTGTAATTTTTCACTTGCTGTCTCAAACTGCACTTTTCAGCCAACTTGGCTCTGATACCATGTAGAAATTTTTACTCAACCTCGGTTATCAATTTCTTCTTATTACTCCCATGTAGTTAAATGCCCATTCCCATAACTATACATTCAACAAGATGGAAATAATAAATATTTTCTGAAAACACAAATTTTGGAAATTTCAAACTGCTGGAAAATGCAGAAATAAAAACTCAGTAAATATATCAGCCACACACAGAAAATGACACGCTGATTTTTGGTCAACATGACCCTGGAAAAACTCTCTACAACTCTTGGAGAAAACCAGTTCGAAAGCTCTTCTTTATTTTTGGAAAATGCTTTTTACAGAGAAGTGAAATATACAAAAAAATTCCAGCAAACAATGTACAGACTTATCTCGTTTTCTGTGCTTGCCTCCACCTCGGGAAATGTGTGTGCCAAATGAGCAAAAAGTAATAACAAAAATTTATTACACCAAGAGATAACACCATTTAATGTTGTATGTTGTCCTCGAAAATCGTGCTAGAAATTCAGTGCTGTTGTATAGACTGTATGGAAATTATAGCAGCCTCTTTTAGTCTCGAAAATCGTGCCAACTTAGCCTCGAAATGCGTGCTGCCCCACTGCTGCTTCTCCTCCTAATCTACCTCGAAAACTGTGCTGATTTAATGCTGTACGGACTGTTGCCTCGAAATGCGTGCAACCTCTAGCTGCTGTACGGATTCGCTGAACTGCTCCTCTCCTTCACTTTCTCAAGCCCAGAGATTTCTCCAGCTCTCTTCTCTTCCTTCTCTCAATCTGCTCATGAAAGATTGAATGACCTTTTCTCTTCTTTTCCTCCTTTAACCTAACCCTAAGTGACTTTTGGGGAATCCCTAAATCCAATGGCTGAGATAGCTTTAGATATAGGGCTGAGATTAAATGTGCATTTAAATCTCACTTTCTATTTTTTAATTCACCCCACTTTAATAAAGACCCGCTTAGCCTCTTATTTCCAAAGTCACTTTTCACTTTCTAATTTCACACTGACTTTATTAAAGTCACTTCAAAATTAGACTTAGTAACTTTATCACTTATAAAGTCACTTTTAAATTAGATTTGACTTTATCACTTATAAAGTCACTTTAGGAGAAAAAGTTAAATACATTTGGACACTTTTCCCTAGGCCAAAGATCAAAGCCTTAGGGAACCACTTGTCCTCTTGTACCCAAATTTTAACAAAAAATTGTTTGATGTTTCCAATCTTCAATAGCTCCCTCTATTACTCTTGAATTGGCAGGGAGAAAAAACAAAAAAACAAAGACGAAAAAAACTGAAAAATAGTCACGTTACTGCAGAAATGTGGCTGTACGACCTTGGAACGCGTTTCGGGTTGTACTGGGCCACGTTTCCCCCACACGAAACGTGGCAGTATGGCCTGAAATGCGTTTCCAGGCCGTGCGGTATGTGTTTCGGCATTTTAGTTTCGTTTCCTTGGGGAAACGACCTCGTGGGCAGCGTTTCCTGCAACATAGAGACACATACATCTTTGTTAGTTGTTGCACTGCATACGCTCCCTGAGAGCATTAGTTAGCTAACATTATCTTTATGATCGACCTTGTACTCCCTATACTATGTACATCAGGCTCAAAGTTGGGCTACGTTAGTTGTATTATAGTAGTCGAAGATCATGAGCATAGCTTAAACACAAGCCTATTGTTAGCATTGCTTAACAGATGCTTGTAAAAGAGACCATGCACATACACATGCAACAGATGCACACACATTATTATAATATCTGTAATAGATGCACATACATTATCAGATTACCTTTGGGTCTGCAACATTTATCATGTGATGGACATAAATTTCCCCTTAGATATTAAGTACATTGCAAGTGATGACATAGACTCTTCACGAAACTCACTTATGAATTGGGGCTAGATCAGCCAAACCGCAGTTGCTGAATGATTTTGTTGTGTTAGTTGTACTAAAGCGAGGATCCAAAATGAATGAGGCTACTTACAACCTGAAGCGACAATTGCCATGCAAATATCTCTTCTCTTGGATACAAAGAGATTTAGTTTTGGCCCTCCTCTGCTTCTAAAACAGATTTGTGGAGCTGCAAGCATTATCGACACTTGTCCTTCAATCAATAACATGGGAAATCCAGTTTAACAATTGTTTCGGAATTTGATTGAGGTACAGTTGTTTCTGAATTTGAACGACCTAGGGACAAGGGAAGGGTAGCAGTACAATTTTGGAATTTCTGACACAGTAGTAGACTTGAAACAAGTTTGTCAAAAGCAACTACATACTCAAAAAGGATTGTCAATTTTTGCAATGCTTACTGACCCAGGTCTAGGTTGGGTGTTGTATGGAGATTCCCCAAAATATTTTTCCAACCCACGAATTGCTTAATTTTGTATATAATTCCTTGCAGGTCTCCTTATTGTTCGATTTGATGGTAGAAATTCTTGTTGGTCTTATGACTTGTCATGGGGGCTTACCATAGGCATTGCTTTCTATGGTGCAACCATTTTAAATATGGATTGTTGCTAGCAACTATTACAAGTGGAACTGAAAAGATGATCAATGGCCTTGCATGCTTGATTCCTGAAATCAGGCAAGTTGCTCCTAGTTTGACTGCAAAAGTTGACACTAGCAGTCTCAGTGCAGCTAAAGCAAATGGAATATATTCCTAACGGACCAGCTCATTTCCAAATGAATATGGAAAAATCCCTTATCGATAATTGTCAATTTTTGGGGTCAACACAATTTTTTAAACTGTTTGTTGTACTATGCAGCTCATTAGAGGCACCAATCCCTTTGAAAGATCTTGAAGCTAAGGTGTTAATGCTTAATGTGGTTTGAGAGATAATTTTGCAAGATGCACAACATTTTGACTTTTCAATCATAATTCATGTGGTGATTATTCTATCCAATGGTGTTGTCGTGCACTGACAAGGTTAATTTGTTTGGTGCACAAATCTATTGCCCAAGTAGGTGGGGATTATGAGTTGTCAAAAGTGATTCTACAAGCTTATCTTAAACTCCTATATGTCTTTTAGGAATATACATCCTGTTTGGAGGTACCTATTGCTTTCTTTGGAAGAATGCTCCATTCTAGTTGAGAAACAATGGTCATAGGTGTTGTAAATGCCCTTCTTGTTTGGGAAGGGGCAATGTGTCTAGTGCTAAAGCCATGGTAGTACATGTTGAGATTTTGAGTGTTGAGGTAGCATCGGTGTGCTCTAGCCCTGAAATTTTGTGGAGGGGCTAAGACACACTTGATCTCAAAAACCCAGAAAGCATTTGGAGAAATTTCATCTTATGTGTGAGATATTAAAATAATTAATTTTTTTAATGAGGACCTTAAGTCTAACTTAAGGAATTAGAAGAATTAAAGTGAATTAATTAAACACATGTGATGAAATGTTCTAAGTGACGCGGATCAAGCAGTCTTTTAATCTTAGCCGTCGATAAGAGATTAAATCACGGTCGTTGATGTCTCAACATAAAAGTATAAGAGAAAGGCTTGAGGGTTAGTTGGACACACACACACACACAGAAGTAGCGCTGAGAGACTGAGTTGGAATTCTAGGGCGGGTTTGCTAAGAATTTCTAGAAGAGTTTTCTGCAGCGAGGGGTAGTATTGGCTGAGGGGATGATCTGATCTCGGAGCCAAGAGTCAGCAAGAGGCAGAGGAGCAGCAATTAGGAGCAGCGCAGAGGAGCAGGGGTAGCAGTAGTAGCTGCACAACGCAGAGGGCTTCAGCTGCTACGCAGGCCCAGATTGGGCAATGCTGAGCTTGTAGGGGACCTCCAGGGTTACGCAGAGGCCATCTAGGGTAGAGTAGGGACTGCGTCACCCAGTCTGGAGTTACGTAGCCCTCTCTAGGCCAGTGCAGAGGCTAGTAGGGTTGACGTAGGGGCTTCAGGGGTATCGCTGGGGTTTCTAGAGGCAGAAAGTGGTTGAGTCCTGTAAATCTCATTTGAGGGTGTGGATCAGTCAAGTTTTTAGTCTCCAGAACATCAGGTATTGCTGTAGAGCTATTTTTTCTTTGTTGGGTTAACTAGTAAGGTGCTCAGATTTGTTGTACTGAGATTCTACTTAATAATATAAACCCTCATATCTGCTGCACCAGTTTTCCTGCATTGGGTTTTTCCGGGGATAATTGTTCGAAAAATCTCTGTCACTTTGTTGAATGAACGTAATATTTAGTAAATGATCTATATGTGTGTAGGTTGTTAGTTGTGTTTATTTCGGTATTTTCTGGAAATAACTTGTATAATTTAATCACAAGTAGGAGAAGTAAACCAAGATACTGCAGTAGGATTTCTGTATTATTATTCAGAAATTTTCATAGTACATGGAGCTATAGAGATTCTCTTGGAACTTCTTACATGTCATAACCATGAGGAGGATGCAGAAGACTGATTGAAGCCATACTGAATAGTATGGAGATAAGAAACTTGAATATCTAAGAGTCGGCAATCACTCCATTATCTTTGGGTTTGCTAATTAAAGTTAGAGATGGAAGGGTTCAGCTAAATTTATACGTGCGCTAAGTTTGGCAGTGGGACCCACAAGTGAAGGAAGCTAAGGCACAGTTATATTTTACTTAATTTTGACTTAGGAAAATTCTGATTTTCCTAGAGTCAAAATGTAAATCGATCTCAGCAGTTCAAATTGAGTTGATGGGCCAGTTCAACTTGAGTTGATGGGTCAGTTTGATTTTATAAAAAGGGAAGGGCACAAACTTGCCTAATTAGATAATTTAGATTACGCGCTAGAGATTTGTATGTTTAGCTCAGCAAAGGATATTTTCTAGATCAGCGCATTAGGGCAGAGAAGAGAGGTCCAATTGCCTCAGATTTTTCTTCAGCCAGTGTGCTCACTTTCCAAGGCTGAGTCAGCCTACATAGGAGGGCCGAATAGTTTGTACGAATCCGTACAGCTGCATATGCAGAGGCCGAGTTGGTTAGAAAGATGCAGAACAGTGTGTTGAGGGACAGTGAATTGAAGGGGAATTTTTCCCAGCATTTGTATTCAATTTTATGAGATTTTTCTTCAGCCAGCGTGCTCACTTTCCAAGGCTGAGTCAGCCTACATAGGAGGGCCGAATAGTTTGTACGAGTCTGTACAGCTGCATATGCTGAGGCCGAGTTGGTTAGAAAGATGCAGAACAGTGTGTTGAGGGACAGTGAATTGAAGGGGAATTTTTCCAAGCATTTGTAATCAATTTTATGAGATTTTTGTTGAGCATAATAATAATAGAACACACAAGTTGGCAGGTTTTCCCTAGTTGGGGTTTCCTGGGTAAATTCTGGTGTATTGTTTATTGTGTGCTTGTGTCTTTGTGAATTTATTTTTGGTTGCTACTATTTGTTAGAATACCCAGCACATTTAGTAAGTGTTTGGAGTTCAGTTTTCAGTGTCTTCATCGCAGAATTGTTATTAAATTAGCAGCTGGGTATTAGAAAGCTAACAGGGTTTGATTGACAAGTGGGCTCAGACTCAACAAGCAAGATTAGTAACTGCTCTTGCACTAGGGGGTCTGTTTCAAAATGAGAGTGTAATGGACAATAAATGTCATCTCTGCCTGCTGCGCACTATTGAATCTACTCAAGGATCAACTAACCCAAAGGATGATGGTGGTTTCCATTTGTACCTTGCAAAATATAATTCAGTACAGAAGCTGACATAAGAGGGCGGTGGCAGAAGCTGGTGGCATTACCGAGATAGCAGGAACTTGCCCTAAGATTCATTAAAGGATCAATGCTCTTGGTGTAGTGGGAAATACGGTTGCAACCATTCACAACAACTTTGCCGTTGTTTCAGCTGCATTAATTTCTCCTGCACTAATTGGAGCCTTCGTAAGCCAAGCTGCAATTTTAACAGTGGGTTCACTGGAAATTGGAAGTAATCACCTCAAAAATGTTTCGTTGCTTGAGCAATGTGACTGCACTGTCTTATTGGTTTCCAGCCATGACAAAAAAAATGTGGATAGATCATCATATATTTTATCAACATCTTATCACTACAGTTGGACAAAACAGGTCGAGGGGACACTATGATGATTCCTAAAAGAAAGTGTATTGTTTCCATCTTAGTTAGAAGGAATTCAATTGTCATTCCTAACAACAAATAAAATGGTTAATTGGAAGGCCCAATTTTGTGTTAGAATGGCTTTAATAGAATTTAAGAGGCAAAAGGAATTGTATATAACTTCAATATTATAGTAAAATTGGCTAGGATATATAACTTAGGACTATTAGTATAAGATTGGCTAGGATAATTTTATGATGTAAGGCTATCTATTCCACATTGAGAGGACAAGGAAATGAAAGTGCGAACACCAACTATAAGTATGCCATTAGCCCTTAGAGTAAGGTATGTTTGGAATCTGGATTTGGTTTCTCTTGCAAGTAGTTGGAGGAGGACTATAGTTATGGCAAAGTGCAGCATCCATATTTCCGTTGGATATTTGGGCCTGAGTTGGCATTTAATCCATACCTTCTGAGGACAATTTCTCACCTATGTACTGTTGCTGAGATTATCTAACCTACGCACTGTTGCTGAGTTTATCTGATATTTAGTTACAAATCAGTTATTGTTGATGATTTTTTGTTTTCTCTTAAATCTGTAATTCAAGTTTGAAGGATGTTTTCACTTTAGTTTCTTGTACAATAGATGTTGTTAGCTCTTGTGCTTACTTCTGTTAGAGTTCTAGAGCGTGTTTTCCAAATCGTTGTTGTTATCCTAGTAATCTGGGCTGTAGTAGGCCTGCCTGTACAAATTTTCCGAGTGCAGTTAGTGGAGTTCCTGGGAGCCATAACAGTACATACCCTAATAAACCAGTGACATCTGCTGTTGTCAAGTTTGGGCTCACAACCCTTGTATCAGAGCTCCAAATAACTGCAACATTGATATCAGATTTCAGTCATAAGATCAGTTTTCAATTTAGGCTTATAGCTGTCTCTATGCATAATGATAATTTCATTGTACTAAACGGAAATGATACCTTTGTTTTCCATTTAACACAGCAACCCATGCACATGGTTTATCATTCAATGGTATAGTGCTGTCCTATTTTTCATGCATTTTGACAGTCTTACATCAAAATGCATATTGGAATCCAGCGGAGAACAGGACATGAATCTAGCACTTCTCAGTGAAGTAGTCAATAGGAAACCTCATTTTTGCATTTGGTAGAAACAGAGCACACTGATATTAACGCGGTGAAGCATGTTGAATTGTTAAGTAATATTTAATTTTGAATTTCCATATTTCCCGCTTAAGAGCTATGATCTCAGCTTGCTGTGGTTGAATTAACTTTGGAATGATCTGGCATTCTTCATGTTAGCCTTGCTATGGGCTTTCTCTTGATATTCAGAAATAAATCAGCAGTTATGTTTATCTATAATAAATCAATAGATCCCCGTGACATAAATTGAGAATAGCAAGCAACTCTAGGTTACTTAAAGTAAATAAGGTATTATGTACATCATCTGATTAGTATGAACTTAAAGTAAATAAGGTATTATGTACATCATCTGATTAGTATGAAGTAGATAGAGAATGTAATGTATCCATGAATACCATTACATCCACCTTTTCTTTTCCTGTAATGTGAACGGGGATTTCATCACATGATATATCAACCATAAATAATGAGGTTGTGTCATCCAAAAATTGATGTGGTTGCATAGAATTTAGATCATTGAATCATTTAATGTAAAATGAAAATGGTATTACACAGAGCTTGCTGTGGAATGGGATTAAGCTATTGTCTTCTGCATAAACAGTACCTATGCAACAACAAAATAATAGTTGATCCTAGGTAAATATGAGAAGATTAGGATACAGGATTTGGTAGTCATTAGTCTGACGAGATAAATATTGAGATAGATCGCTAAATTTGGGAATTCAAGTGATAACTATAGTCATGGTTTGTTCTGTCATATTTCTAAGTTCTTTGCATGCCAAGTATGATGTTCTTGCATGTACATTGTAGTTACGTGTATTCTGATACTAAGGCCTGTTTATTTTATGTGTAGGGATTTGTATTATTGGTGCAAGAACAAAGCAATAAAACGGATGTTATCGGGCTGCAGGATGAAGTATTCAAGTTAGATCTGTTGTGTAATGCTCAGAAAGATGCATTTGCAGAATTAAGGGCAGCTAGAAGATTATCAAGGAAAATTCCTTCTATCAACGAACCTGTTCTGGTTGATATTCAAGGTCTAGTTTATGTGCTATGGGTTCAAATGAACAGTTTTTTAGTCTGCTTTTTCTTTTATTTTAGAATGATTTTCAACTCTAGTACTGCATGATAGTTTCATTAAATAGTGCAAAAACATCCACCTGAAACTGTCGCTTGTATGAAATAGTTAGCCTGTTTTCTCCTCGTGATATCATTGGACTGTATTGGTGCCCTATCAATGATTCTTGTGGTGGCTGCTAATAGATCTTTCTTTCTCTCATTCTTTCTTTTTGATGTACGCCCTATTTAGCATTTTATCATATATCTTTTGTTTATTTTATCCTCTTGTAGTAGCCAATTGCACTAATACAGATTATTATAACTGTTTGTACACCCTAGTCCCATTGACCTACTTTTTCATCGTTTGGTGAACTGTAATAAAATTATCTCATCTGTTGATGGAACAAATAACTCGTAGCAATAGTTTACGATGAAGCATTTCTGTAGATGATCATGGAAGGGACATGCCTGGCTTTATTTTTTAATTATATAATCATTTTTATTTGGTATTTTGTTGGACAGAAGCCTGCGATGGCTTTATATTATTTTGCTCTGGGATCGCTGGGCAGTGCTTGCAACATGAAAAGATCCCACAGTATCTTATGTCTGGGTGTGGGAAAAGGCTTCAGGAAAACTTTGATATATCTGTGCTTTCCGAGTTAACGAGTATTCAATGTTTGGTTGTGCATGGGCATGAATGCTTCTATTCTTCAGATGAAGATTTTGGCCTTGATGGCTATGGATACAATGAGGCTATATATAGACAATCTATGGCTAAGTTCATGCATGAGTTTCAGACATACCAATCTCTGCAAGTGTCTGATTGCAGTATCTCCTATTCCAGATGTAAAGAGTCGATATCTCAATTCCATCGGAGAAATGCAGGCACTGTGGATTGGGTACAGCCAGAGCCACGCATTTCGATGTTGCCAATGATGAGGAACACAGAGGATGGTTTACTGCCAAATGTCAGCGAACTTCATCTATTAAACAATCATAGTAAATCAAATAAGAAATCTGGAATGTTGCCAGATTTGAAAATGTACAGTTCTGAGCTATCTGTGTTTTTGGCTTTAATTTCTCTTTTTCCTTTTGGGGGTTATTTTCATTATTCTCTATCAAATTGGATGTTGTATTTATCTTGATATTTTCCTATTACAGCTCTTTGCCCGAGACTTCTGCAATCCATTGTGAAGGAAAGGCATTGATGGAACTGTAAGTTTTGGTTCTTGGTCTTTTTTCCCTTCAGTAAATCAAAGGATTACCAACTTGAACAGAATTCTTCAGACACCAGAAATCTTTCCTAAAATATGAGCTTTCTCCTTGCAAAATTAAATACTTTACTAAAACTTTGTTTTGTCTTATTTTGAGAAGACATGGGACCAATAAGTTTAAAACAGAAAAAGCACCTGTATCTGCCGTAATGCAAAATGTGAAATCTTCAGTTGCAAGGTAAGGGAAACTCTCGCGATTACAATGAAGTCATTTTTCTTGGCACATACTTTTATTGTAAATCTTTCCTGTAATTTCTGGTATGATACTAAACACATATTTGAATTTTGGATGCAGTCCAGAAAAGCTCAAACAGAAACACCATACCAAAAAAAAGAGTAAAGGGTCTGTCAACAAAGGACGAGATGTTTTCAAGAGAAATCAATTTCAACATTATGAAGTCATGCTCTCGGTATTATTCAGCAAGGATTTTGCAGCATCAAGTGTTCTGGAATTATCAAAATCCAGCCGGGAGGAGCTCTTGATACTGCTGAATAAACTTGCTGTTACACTTGCTGGAAGTGGGTTGGGAATCGTGCTTTATGTTGCGGCAAAGATATTTTCTGTCAATGCACTGTTTGATAGCAGAAAGCTTATGAATATTGTATTTGGGCTTGGACTTATTTGGCTCTCAGCTGGTGTTAAGAATTTAAGAGATACCTTCTTTTCTGTAACGGGAATAAATGAAAAACTCAAGCCGAAACAAAGACGAAATGTTTCTATATTGAAAAGGGAGTTGAGCCATGTATTTTTCAAGGCTTTTACCTTGATGGCCATCTCAGTTTTAAGGTTTGTGTAATTTTATCTTTTACAGGTACTGACCTAGAAATAATGATTAACCTCCTTGGTCTTTCATATGTAATATAGAGTCTTGAACTTCAGTTTCTTGCACAACATTGGCAATTTTTTTTTGTGAGATCCCCTTGTTCATGTTTTTTACAATTATGGGTTGTTGACTGGCATATCTAGGGTCCACTGTTGACTGATCCTTATTGCAAACACACCATTTTTTCCATGTGATGTTTTGCTCATTTAACAGGAAATTATCATAATTGCACGATTCAATACATAACCAATTGTCTAGATCCATTGAATATTGTATCATGATTGCATGTTTGGTATCAAGCATTGTGTAGTTTCTTGGAGCATTGTGCCATTGGTGTATGATTCTATGAGCTGCTATCATCAAATATGTAACTAACCTTCTATGAAGGTGTGGACTTGCTATAAAATGTGCATTTTCCGACAATGATTATCATAGTTGTTTTTGAGAACTCTGTTAGCCTAATCTTCGACTAGCCCATGCATTATAGAACTACTTTGTAACTAATAAGAATTAGAAACAGTGGGGTGTGTAGGTTGTAGGTGATGTGGCTGGTGGTTGGGAACCTAGGTGTAAAAGCTTGTCCCAACTCCCAACTAGCCACAACTACCAGTCGATTGCTCCTCTATATGAGGACATAGATTTTCTAAGAATTGCCGTTGCACACAACCCTAGATGTGATGATCAGGTAATTCTGCTTCCACTCGCACAAAATGATCCATAAAAGATATATAATTATTTGTACTATTCTACATGGAGATTTTATGCATCTGTCCATGTTAGATGTTGTACCCTGTTAAGCCTTATTCTCCATGCACTCTTGTGCTTTGACAGAATAGAACCTTGAGAAGTAATATCTGGCATTATGGCCGATTTAAAGTGGCTAATGTCTCTCCATCAATGACTGGTAATGACAAACATGGTGAAAAGTTTAGGGACAAACCATTTGAAATGTGAAGTGTGAAGCTGTCAAATAGCATGCCCATTATGCAACTCAAAGCTGTAAAGAGTCTGACGTAGCATAGAGTATGAAGTGTGTGGAGCTGCACAGAGCGTGAAGTCATTTTGCACATAATGTGTAGCTGTAAAGCTACTGTGTAAAAGCCTTGTAGGTGCAGAATATGAAGTTGTCAAGCCACCAGAAAGTTTGTGAGGGCTTGGACTGTGAAGCTGCATTCCAAGGTGTGGAATCTAGATTACAAAGAGTGCAAGTTAGGTAAGTTGGAGCCTTCGGTGATAGTTATGATGGTAGAGTTTCACCTGGTTTTAAAGGGACTTGTGCAATAAAACCTAACAATAATGAGTGTAAGTGCAAGTATGGTATCAATGTTGTTCAAAAGGCAAGATCTCCTAAGTTCAACTGTAATGGGAAAGAGGACTCAACATGCCACTATAATGAGTGCAAAACAAAATAAAATATGAATTATAATATACTGAGATTTATTGGGTGCAATCTCTACCCACTACTTTGAGAGAGATTGCAAATGGCTGGTAAAAAGATTTCCCTTCTGAGCATTTCAAGAAGTTGATCAAGAATGGATTTAAGTTGCTTCAGGATGATAGTGAGGACATGAAATTGACAATTTGAAACAAAACAATGCGAGATAATTGGATCACACCACAATAGTTTGAACCCTGAAAGTGTCGGTGAAGAAATTGGTGTAAGAGTCTGCAGATGACTTGAAGCAATGAAAGTTTATGGAATGGCTGCTTCTGAAATATTAGAGAAGATAAAGGTGATCCCATGAACATCTTATGATGAAACTATGAATGGAGCTCTCAACTTAGAGATACAAGATGCCAAATTCTTGCACTAAGTTGGCAAGGATGGATGACAATGAAGATGTAACCTCATTCAAAGCATTCTAGGACATAACAAGGATATGATGAAAAGAGTTGAAGACTGACAATGCCAAGACATCGAAGGGGTTATGGTGTATTAAGTTTCAAATTACGCCATATGGAGCAAAGATGACTACAATTCATGCAAGTCATGTGACAAATGTAAAGTTAAGAATCACTCTCAAGAAGAATCTGAAGATAATATCAAAAAATAAAATGGGAGAAAGAATCCATTTTGGCCAAAAGGAGGTGTTCCGGGATGAAATCTTGGAGGCTAGGATTGATAGCCCCAACAGTGTGGACTTAAAAAATCAACAAAGAACACTCAAAAGATCATACAACTTGCATGAAATTCACAAAGAAAAGGATTAGGACTCACAGGCGGGACCTATGTTTGATGTTGACCCCCAAGATCTAAACCCTCATACTTTCTCTAGAGATGCAGACTTGCAACACAAGCAAGAAACCAAAGAGCGAAACAACAAACTCAAAGTGTACAAGTATGTGTATGACAAATTAGTCCATAAGCAATTCAATCACATTTTTATAATCATAAAATATAGACAAGACAATTGGGACAGAATATGAGCTTCTTTAGTGGTAATAGCAACATAGAGGTAGTTACGCGATCACCTAATCCTGGCTGCCGGCACCTAACGAAACTTTCCTCTAGATCCTTCCTTCCCGGGCCACTGAATCCTCAAATAGTAGCTCTATGGATGTGAGAGAAGGGGAACTCAAAATTACAGCGTGGAAACAAGGGTTTCCTAGAGACATGAGAGTGCTTAGAAGCACAAGAATAGCAGACTTAATCTGGGAGAATTTTGACAGAGTATAGATATGAAGGCTAATGATGCCCATAAGGGCCACTCAAGGTGTGTATTCATACCACCATAAATTGGTTTGGGTGGTTATGCCACGGGCTCTTGTAAATGGGTTTCCTGTGTAACCCGTAAACCCGGCCCAAATTGCATTTTTCTAATATATTTTCAATATATTTTAATCCATACACAGGTTTCTTTGGGAGTACCCACATATATACGTGACTTTCATGTGGGCAGCTGGCATATGGAATATGAAAAATATTCTTTTAAGATAAAGTTAGATCTGCATAGGGAAAAGGGATGCTGCCCTGGCCAACAAATACATCTTGATAATAAGTGAGGCAAAAGATGCTATAACAAAAGGTTACTAAAATTTTAGATCTGATTACTAAGGCCTCCTTTATTATCCAGTTTTGGGATTTGATGCTGGATGTGGGTAATTTTGCGTAAGACTGACCAACATCATGCCAATAAAAAATGTGTATGTTGTGTGGACAAGGCAATCATAAAGCATGCCCAAAATCAGTTATTAATAATGTGAATTCTGTGACACCGGAAGTTCCTACTACGGAAGATTACAAGTTATTTGTCATTAAAAGGATTAATGCTTAGCAAAAACACTCTTATCTAGATACAATGATAGAGAAAACAAGGATAGGCGGAACCTGTCAAATGTTTTGTAAGTTGTGGAAGAAGAAATGCTAAGTGCCCATGGGATGGTTGATAGCTTACACTCTTCATTCGTGCTCGAACCGGACATCTTTGTAAGCAGGTACTTGATATGGAAAATCTATTCAAACTCTCAGTTTTGATTTGTTTAAATGTTTTCCTCAAGTAGTAAAAAATTTCAAGCTATATTGGCATATAATACAAAATTTGTAGTTCAAGAGGTCCTTGATCCCGGGTTTAAACTTGACTTCAGTATGTCTTAAGACCACCATATAACTAAAACAGCGCAATAGTACAGAGGATATACAACTTGTATAAATATTATACCAATTCGAGCTCGGAAGTTTTTCAGACCCAAAATTGAAGATGCTTAGGCAGTCCTGATACACAAATTTACAGAACACAAAAAGAAACGTGAGGACATGACTAGTAAAACATAGCAGAAGCTTACCACCTTGCTTCCCATTGACATTCCTATATCCACTTCATCCTGAGTCGAGATATTGTGTCTCATAATGGGGAATGATTAGTTTCAACGTTCATTGAAGGGGTCCACTTGAGTTATACTAACCTACCATTTTTCTTTGTAAAAAATATTGCTAATGCTAAAAATAAAAATGGAGTTGTCATTAGTGGGACTTTTTGGAATTTTTGGTGTTGGAATCTGGCAGAAAAGTTTGAGGTTCATTTCTGTTATTTAAACTGGTTTTTTTGATTATATATACGGATTCAGCACCCTAAAAAATACTCATAGGACAATTGGATTGTGCAAGGGTTACTCATTAAACATGTGATTTCAATGAATTCCAACTAAATTTTAAAAAAATTTAATCTGAAAAGTCCATAAAAAAAATTTCCAAAAAATCGCACTAAAAACAACTCAAAATAAAATAATGTACAAAGTTTAAAATAAAATACAGGCATATACAATCATCAAGATGATCTCCCAAACGCAATACGTTGCTGCAACAAATCTGATATGGAGCTAGGGAGATTTTTTTGGCATCTTTAATAAGCAAATATCCCTGAGACAAGAGACGTTGCCCTTAACTTGTCCTACCAGAGCTTTTGAAATGTGGAAATTAAACTATTAAAGCCATTAAAAACGCGCTTACAATTTCTTTACTCACACGATGCCATATCGCATCATGAATAAAGAACTGCTATACGAACAGTAACACCACAATCGCCTCCAAGTCCCCAAGATGGTGGCTTTCCAATGTGAAATCCCTGTATCATAGATGTGATATTGAACATGTTTCCAACAATCCCGAGCAATATAATATTTCCCATAAAATGCATTTGATAGATTCAGGTTTAGACCACATAGACACTTACCATAAGTCAGAACATTTTTATTATTGGACTGCAAGACCAAAAAGATAACCATTCATGTAAATATATGGAGCTTGTAAGATATTATCAGTATAGATTTATTTTATTCCTGTAAATACATGGAGCTTGTAAGATATTATCACCATATATTTATTAATCTATGAAATCTATGGAGTTGGTAATCATTGTATTAGGAAATCTATGGAGTTGGTAAGCTTTGTATTTTGATATTATCACCATAGATTTATTAATCTAGGGAGTTGGCAAGCATTATATTTTGAGTTTTTTTTAGTGTAAAATTTGAAAAAGTTTGACATTTATAAATTGTATTCTCGATATATTATAGATTTGTAGTTAAGATAGATCCATCTTGATGATTATTTACTATGTGTATGTTTTCATTGTTTAAATTGCATTTTTGAATATATAAATTAATTCAAATCATAATTAAATTTGTAAATTGATTTTGTTTTGAAAAAAATCTTTTGTTAGTTGGATTGTGTAGATTACAAGTTTAAATTTCTAAATCCAACAAATATTTTGCTACATTTCAGACAAAATTGTCCAAAAAATATATCTAAAAAGCTACCAAAATGTAAAATAGTGAGACTACTTTAAATGTTTTAATCATAATTTTTTTTGTCAATTAATTTATATAATATAACATATTTTTTCTTAAACCATATATAATATTTACATAGCTGATATCGAAATACTTTACTTAACAAGGCCACTGAAATATTTTATTAATGGGCAACATTGTTATTTATATATTTTTTAATATATGTCAATATTATTTAATTTTGTATATTGAAATATTTTATTATGATTAACACACACACACACATATATATATATATTAATTAGCTATTATGTATATTTAAATAGTTTATTTAAATTCTATATTGAAATATTTTTAAAAGTATAAGAATTACACAATATACTAATTTTTATTTTTATTTTTGTGCTTGACTTGTGGCTTGAGGCTTGAGAAACTACGACTCAGGGGCATTTAAGTCATCAAAATCACACGGGGATCACATCTAGCCTGGGCCACACCAGCGCTTAACATGGTTGGATTTTTTCCCACGGAGTTTCAAACCGATGACCTTCACATCAAAGAGTGACTTAACAATATACCCCCTCACCGTCTATTCTACTCCCTGTGGGCTAATTTTTAATTTAATTACTTTATCTCTTTTTTCTTAATGATATAAAATTATGTGATTTAAGATGGACATGGAAAACTTTTATTTATGGTTGAGAACTAGAAGAGTATAATATGTTTGCCCCAAGCTCCTTCATATTGGGAACAATGAATCCAACAAGAGTGAGAATTAACACTAACCCCATATATATATATTATTTTTATTTAAAGCAACTTGAGGTTGAGCAACAAAGGAATTACACATCTCTCTCATATTAGATTATTGATTTTTTCTAATGTTTTTAATTAAAATTGACCAAATATGTATATTCATTTTTGTTTTTTAGTATAACCAACATTGCTTTTTATTTAGAGAATATTTTATTTTTATTTTCGAAGGGACACATGTTAACTCGAGGTTGAACATGAAAGAAATTACATATATCGTCATACTGGGTTGTAGAATGAGAAGCGCGCTTCTCAGTGCAATGAAGAGCCAAATGCTACTTAACTAGCTTATCTATTGAGATTTTGGATTTGAAGACGTCCACTTAGAATTTAGGGTATGAGCCAATGATGATTTTTTACATAGTAGGTACATTGTGTTGGTATTGGAATGAAAAAATGGTTTATAGTATAACACCTCAGAGTTTCTACAAATAAAGCTTCCACCATATTATTCATCTTGGGAAAATCATCTAAATGTACAATTTCCTTGAGTTCTCTAATTGTTGCTTTGTTAGAGAGAAAAAGAGCCTTGTGAAAGGGTAATGTTAGCACTACAATTTTTCAAAGTCTGGTCACCATTGTATTTGTGTCTATGATCCTCTCTTGTCCCCAAGCCTATGGTAGAAGGCCCTGAAGGTTAAAAAATGCGTCAAAGTTTTTATCCTTTTTAACAAAATCCAAAAAGTTTGAGTCCAATAGTTTGTTTTGTGTCTTAGAGTTATTAGGGTAAATTTTCTTTTAAATAAATCTTTTAACTACTTTGAATAGTGAAGGTCATGGGTTTAGTTCGAGAAGTATTATTTATTCATAATGATATCTTCTATCCAAGGCTAAAGATAAAATGTCAGAGTCATCAACTATTTTAGGAATAACACAGAAATAGCTACCTTTTCTGAAAATGCAACTATTTTCTTCAGAAAATTTGGTTTCATAAGAAACACAGAAATAACTACTTTTTCCATAAAAGTAGCTATTATTTTCAAAATTTGTACAAGGAGGTGAAAAGGCATTACTCAGGTGAAAAGAGACTGCTCTTTGGAATAATTGATGGTATGCTAAAACAAGAGGTATTACCCTTTTGAAAGGTGGCTATTTCTAGTTGGAGGTTCATTTAAAGGAGGTTGGATATTCTAGTTGCTAAGGCTAGTTAATCTAATGCTACTCATTAAAGGTCAAGTATATCAAGGTTGAATTACAAGTAGCAATTAGTTAAATTATTCGATGGAGTGAAATGTTCGATGGAGTGAGTTGGCACCAAAATTTAAATCATTTGATTTCGTGTCACTTTACCTCACCATGATTAAGGGCATGCAGATCTTTGTTTCCATTTGCCCCAAGAAAGCTACAACGAAGCAATTTGTTTTCCTCCAACAAGCAGTTTGATACCTTTGTGCAAACAGTTAGGGCTTCATGGCTGGTTGATGTTCATAGTTTTACAGGTGTGCATTAACGGTTGAGTTAGCTGTTAACAGAATGGGTAAGGGTGATAAGGTAAACCGTTCAGATGCTGCCAATACACGTTTTGTTGATCACCGTGCAAAGACACAGTTCCAAGCAGCATGAAGGTATCAGTTTTTGAAGAAGTTCTCAGGAGAAAACGTTGCAGTTGCTTAGGCATTTGCCGAGTCTTTCAATGGAGAGTAGGTCAGGTTGGGGCCTCGGACCTTCAAGATCACCGAGACCATCATAGCACGAGCTACCCAACTATCAGCTACAGGCGAGTCATGGTAAAAAGGAAAAACTTTGCTTAAAGAGGATTTAAATCCATATCTTAAGCCTGCACATGAAAATGTAGATTGGACCCCTACTGTCCATATTTCTTATTTTAAGCCTAAATGGAAAGATGTTATTACCACAGTGCAACGTTATATCACCCGTGAAGGTAGGTTTTCCACAGTGCATCAGTATAAGATGAGGTTTTTAGCTCATATTTTTGGCTCTAAACCTATGAACCTCCCATTCTTCCTCTATAAATCTCCGTTGACAATGTCTCAAAAAATACAAAGAACCCTAAATTATTCTCTTCACAATATTTATCACAGGGGTTTAATCAAAATGCTGGTGGTTTATCATCTGAAGAAGAGCAAAACCACATGGGACAAGTTCCTAGCAGATGAAGGTTTCAGCAGTGTTAATTCAAGGAGAAAGGTAGGAAGGCCTTTAAGATAGAAGACCCAGGCGGAACAATCAAGCCCTGCACCTGTACTGACCCCTTCACTAACTAGTCAATCTTCTTCACCATCAAGCAGACAAACAAGGAACTCAACTAGGAGAGCTAGAGTTCAAACCACCACTCGTATACCTATTATGCAACCAACAAAGGAAGTTTATACCAAAAGACTACCTAAGGAGCCACAAACCTTGGAGTCTTTAAGGCAGGAGCATGCAAGCAAGCTTAAACAAAAGGCTACTCTACTTGACAAGAATGCTATTTCTAAAGGCAAGGAAGAGGTAGCTTCCTCTTCAAGGAATAAATGCAGAAGAAGACTCATCATGACAGAAGGATTTTTAGTGGAAGTCACCCCTGAAACATTAGCACCAAGCCCTGTTCTAGAGATTAGACAGTGGAATGAAGAAGACAATGCCTCTCCAACAGCAGAGGAACCAACACTGGCACACATATTTTCCTCTCTCAAAACATTAGCTAAGGGGAAAAGTAAAGTTTCAGATATTACAATAGAAGAACGAACTATGGCTCAACTTTATTCATCTCTCAGTTCATCAGCCAAGGGAAAGAGGAAAGTGACAATCCACTCATACTCATCATTTGAGGAAGAGAGTAGTGAAACAGAGTTTACTGAGGGACAACAAAGCAAAATTATCCATGGAAGAAGGAGGCCTTCATACATTCCTAATCCATATATTCAAAGGCCTCATACCAGACCAAAGAATAACTTGAGGCTAGCTAGCAAGCTCATAGCCAATCCTTCTCTCAGAGATGAGATAATAAACATAGATGAAAGTCTAGAAAATGATCCAGGGAAGAAGAAGGCTCAAAAGAAAAAGAAAGTACAAAAGAGAAAGCCAAATAAGAGGGTCACTAAGGCAGAAGCTATTAAGATTTTGGCTTCTATACTATATTTTTAATGATTGAATATCTAAAACAATGAAATCTGAAGAATCAGATCATTTTTGGCCTATCTACAGAATTATCAAAAATAGCTACCTTTCCAAAAAAGTAGCTATTTTCTTCAAAATTGGTATAAGAAGATGAAAATGTAGCTTTTTATTTTGGTCTCGAGGAATGACACTAGATAATGATAAAGTACATGTTGCTTCAATAGTAATGGTTTTTTTGCTAAGTGTGATCTAGTGAAGCTATCTTCTAGGTGTCATTTTTAGTTGGTTACTCCTACACTTTTGTGTATAAAGGTCCAGGTGTCATTTTCAGTTAGTAGTTGCAATTTTTATGGAGGACGTTTTTCCAGGAAACGAGGTGCAGTGAGCCACCTCAGCTCAGCCATTTCGATCTCCATACTATCATGTTTTCTCTTCATGCATGTGTAAACCAAATATTGTATTTCAGACTACTTTTCTGTTATGTTTAAGATAAGCTTTACTATATGTAGAAGACTGTAATAAAGTCCCTACAACAGACTTGAACTTTTTGTGGAAGCTTTAACATAACACCTTTTTGTATATATACTATGAAAACAATGAAGAAAGGGTTCGTGACTTGTTCATCTCATTGCATCCTGTGTTTTATATTTTTGAACTTATAATATCCCAATAAACTCTTGAGGAATTATGAACTATTTGATGTGTGCATTGTCTATTTCCTTATGTGTTTCCATATCTAAGTTTCATTTCCAGATTGTGATCTACATATGCTGTCTCGTGTTTTTGTTAGTCTTATGATATAGCTATACATGATTATCTATTTTTATCAGTCTTGTTTTACAAGATTTCTAGATAAAATGTGTATTGTAAGTCTATTCATAAGCATTCCTTGTGACATAAATCTTTCAAATGTGTGATGAGACTCTTATAAGTCTTGAATGAGAATTCTTTCATCAATACATTATAGGTTTGAGATCTTATGTTTTCCTTTCATCTTAAAAATGAACTTCTATCGTATTGACTCACTGTTCTTTTCACATTCTCCTAACCATTAAAATACAAACTTACCCTTGCTACCACATCAAATACTAGTACCCTCATATGTGTGAGTGATTTATGAGTTTGAAACCCTTTTATTTTCCAGTGTGTGAGAATCTCAACCACTTTCCAAATCATAATCCAACTATAAGAAAACCCCTTGAGCTTAATATGTATCTGGTCAAGCGCTTGTTACAATCCAAGTGTTGATTCCAGCGCTAACATATTTTGGTGCGTCTGTCGGGAGATGAAGATTCTGAACTCAACATTCTCTCGAGTTTCTTGCATGAATGCCTAGTACTAGTTTTTAAGGGGGAATAAAAACTAGTCATTTTTCTGATTCTAATTAGTTTACTTGGCGACTCCACAATGAGGACAAGGGATTTCAAGACCGCCTACTACAAGAAGAAATCAGAGAGAACCTCCTGTAACTCCAGTGTCTGATCTAGAAAAGATCATAAAGGATGCAAGAGGGAAATTGAAATTTGCTGAAGCTACATCACATTCAGTGAAAAAGGTGTATTCAAAGTACATTTCAAAATAAAAGGTACCATCATCTATCTTAGAACCTAAAGAAGTTTCAGTTCAAAAGATTCTACTGAAATATTTCAAGTTGAAACTGCATCTATAAAAGATAAATTAGATGATGTTAGCTTAAATTCAGCTGAAAGTGCCTCTCAGTCGTCATTTAGTAAATTAGAGACAAGTATTACTCCAATGAAAGAAGAAAAATCAGAGGTTTTAGATGTCAGTGAAGAAACCAGGAATCAGGAGCCTTTGTGTTGACAAAATGGGAATTAGAACAGGTACTAGAGATTTCACCCTTCTTAGATAGGGCTATTTTAACTAAAGAAGATATTAAAACAATTCTAATATTTATTCAAACTCATCCTGAATATCAGTCCTCTCTTAGTCCACAACAGGAGCATTTTCCTTTGTTCCAAAACCCATCTATTGGTTCCTCCTCTTCTCATCAAGGAGAAGGTAGTCTTCCTGAAAATTTGACCTTTAATCTTTCTGACGTTTTAGCTCAACAAAACAAAGTTGAAGTCACCCCAATCCTCCAAGAATCTACATCTGAATTTGATTCTCTTGGAGAGGTTGAAACAAAATATTCTTTTATTTATCTCTTTGAAAATCCATTGTTTTCAGCTCAAAATCCTGAAGAACCAGCCCAAGAACTTCAATCTTCTATCATTCCAAAACAAATACAAACTCCACAGATTATAATTTCAAGCACTCAAACATCTGCATCAACAAGTTTTCCACTATTTGTACCTCAACAAGTCATGTCTCAGCCTCCTCCTACAAGGATGCAGCAAATTGTTGCTGCAAGATATGCACCACTCGCTCTTCCTCAACCTTTGCATCCTCTTCCTCAAGGGGATTATCTTAAATATTTGCCCAAATATACAGGGGAAGGAGAATGAGTATCTGCTGAAGAACACTTAGTTTCCTTTTACAGTTATGTTGATAACCAAAACATTGAACATGAATATGTCTGGTGAAGACTCTTTATCAGAGCTTGGATGGAGAAGCTCGTAAGTGGTTCAGATATTTTCCACCAAGTTCAATAACAGGAATATATGTTTTGGAGGAATTGTTTGTAAAACAATGGGGTGACCATAAGGATTACTTGTATTACCTTACAGTGTCTGGACCTTTAAAGAAGAAGACTGATTAGTCATTGGCAGACTTTACAAAGATATTCAATAAAGTCTATCAAAATATTCCTGTAGAAGTCAAACCTCCTGAAACCACAACCATGATAAATTTTTCCAATGCCTTAAACTCCAAGTTTGCATTGTGGTTGAGAGATAAGAAGCCACAAACATTGGTAGCCATGCAAGAGGCTGCTATTGGAGTGCAGTCCAATCTTATGGCCTCAAATAAACTAAAAATAGAAGAAGGGAAGGGAGCAAAGGATAAGAATAAAATTAAAGAGGAGAAACCATATTCTTCCTCTAAAATTTTCACAGCTGAAGAAAAGCTTGATCAAATGTCCAATTTGATTAAAGATCTTGCTTCCAAAATGAAAAAATTGGAATTAGAAAATAGGCCTGTTGTTAGGCTCATTCAAAATGAACGAAATATAAATCAGGATCCTTTTAGGAGACCCTTTCAGCCTCAACAAATTTTGCAACGCCTAAGAAGAAATCCTGATGATCAAAATGTTCGGCCTCCACTGAATAATTTTGTTGAAGAAAATCAGCAAGAACAAGAAGAGGAAGATGAAGACATAAATTTAGTTGGGGAGACATCACAGTCAACTTGTTTGAATTTGCAAGAGTATGAAGATCAGTCTAGGATAAATCTCTTTTTAGATGATGAAGATGCTCATATTCATGTCCAAAATGAGAAAAAGCAGGCTGAAAATCAAACAAGGAATTATAGTTTGAGGTCTAAATGGGTTGTCCAATAGCCCCAACAAAAACAAGATTATGAAAAACGTGTTTCCAAACAAAAGGAAAAAGTTAATGATGTTCCTCCATCGCCTAATCTTGCCCCAATCATTAAACTGCTGCAGAAAATAAATATTTGGCTCCTCTCAATTTCAGTTTCAAGCCAGAATTGAATAAAATCAAGATCCTGGTTCTGCTCCTTGAATTGTGGAAAAACCCAGCCTACAGAGAGTCATTTAAAAGACTGTTACAACCATATCTTTCCCCTAATTCAGTCAATCTAGAGGATGAAAATCCTACCATTTACTTGGGCAGCAATGCCAAGATCAAAATGATGATAATTCTCCGCCTTTTTATCTTTCACTCAATGTTCATAACAAACTGCTGCATAATTTCCTATTAGATTCTGGTGCCTCTCACAATCTAATGCCTAAGAAAGTGATGGATGAACTAGGACTAGAAATCACCAAGGAATACGATGATCTTTACACATTCGACTCCAAAAGGGTCAAGTGTTTAGGAGTGATCAAATATTTGGCAATTTCCCTTACCTAGCTCCCCATGAAAAGTCTAGTCGGCATAGTGGTTGTAGACATACCATCTGGATTTGGAATGCTTCTTTCCATATCTTGGTCCAAAAAGTTAGGAGGCACCTTTCAAATGGATATGACCTACGCCACTATCCCAAACTTTGGAGGAGAATTCAGGATATTGTATAGGGAAATACAAATGTATTATATCATAAGTGATCATCAAAATCCCTCAAATCATCCTATATATGCAGAGGAGAAGGAGTTATGGTCATCCATATTACACCTTGATGCTGATGACAACAATTTTCAGCCTGAAATTAGGAAAAAACAACATTTACAGGTCACAAAAGAGAACAATTTAGAAGCAGGGCAGATTTGGAAATTATATTTTGATGGAACCTCATCAAGAGAGGGATCAGGGGCCAGTGTAGTTCTTATTTCTCCCACTTAGCAAGTAGTGACTCTATCATACAAATTACAATTTGTCACTACCAATAACACTGCCGAGTATGAAGCACTTATCTTGGGTATGAAAGTAGCAAAAGATTTGGGAGCTAAACAATTGACTATTTTTGGTGATTCAGAATTGGTGGTACAATAGGCGAGAGATAATTATCAAGTGAAAAATTCAAAATTAAAAAATTACAGAAATGAAGTGTGGGATTTAATTGAACATTATTTTTCAGCGTTCAATTTGAATTATGTTTCTAGAGAAGGAAATGAAATGGCAAATTCACTGGGCATAGCTGCTAGTAATTTTAAGGTTCCTCTTGATGTTAAAACAACATATGATGTCAGATTAAAAACAGACCTTCCATTTGTGACAATATCAAATACTGGAAAGTATTTGAAGATAATAAAGAAATTCAAAAATTCTTGGAATGTGTAGAGGAATTTTCAGACATTCAGATTAATAATGAGCAAGACACAGTTGAAATTCAGAACAACAAGCCATTTAAGAAGAATATCGCTGGAAATACATTATTGATCTAAAACCAAACTTCATTCCTAAAGGCTTGGTTCCTTTAGAGAGGTTGTTTGATAATAATGATGTCTTTTTAAAGCTTGATAGTAAGACAGATGGAGAGAATACACTTCACTGCAATATTGGTACAAAAAATCAGCCTAGATAAGTTAAAATTTCTAAATTTCTTCCTCAAGAAACTAGAACTAAATATGTCAATTTTTTGAAGCAATTTGCAGACATTTTTGCATGGTCCTACAGTGATTTGAAGACATATGACAAAAGTATAATGGAACATAAAATTCCTCTTAAATCAGAAGCAAAGCCTGTGGTGCAGAAGATAAGACATATTAATACCATGTTGCTCCCTATCATTGAAAAGGAAATTGGAAAATGTGGGAAGCTAAAATAATTCTACCTTTAAGATTTTCCAATTGGGTAGCTAATATAGTCCCGGTTCATAAAAAAATGGTGAAATAGGGATTTGCGTTAATTTTCGCAATTTGAACCGATGTTCATTGAAGGATAATTATCCTTTACCCAAGATGGACCATATTTTGCAAAAAGTTGTAGGCTCAAAGAGGCTGTCAATGATAGATGGTTTTTTAGGGTACAATCAAATCTCAGTTGATAAACAAGACATGGAGGAAACAACTTTCACTACACCCTGGGTAACTTTTATGTACAATAAGATGCCTTTCGGTTTAATGAATGCAGGTGCAACATTTCAGCGGGCAATGGATATTGCCTTTGCAGGGGGAAAATGACAGATTTGTAGTCATTTACTTGGATGACATAACAATCTTTTCAAAATCTAACAAGGATCATTTAAAACATTTACAACAAGTGTTTAATAAGTGTAGAAAATTTGGTTTGTCTTTAAATCCAAAGAAATCATGCTTTGGTGTTCAAGAATGAAAACTATTGGGGCACATAGCGACATAAAATAGTATTTGTATTGATCCAGGGAGAGTTGCAGATATAAAAAAAATTAGTTTACCTAGAAATAAAAAAGGGTTGCAGTCATTCTTGGGTAAAATTATTTTTTCTGAGGCATTTTGTTCTGAACTTTGCAAAACTAATTAAACATATAAATGTCTTGTTGAAGAAATATGCCGAGTTCATATGACAAGATGAATAAAAAACTCTTTCATAGCAATCAAATCTGCCTTGACTGAAGCCCCGATGTTAATCAACTCTGATTTTGAGAAGGATTTTCTTACTTTTTCATATGCTTCTGAGGAAACTATTGCAACAGTTTTACTTCAAAAGAACAAAGAAGGCTTGGAGAAGCCTATTTATTTTTTCAGTTGTGCATTAAGAGGTGTTGTGTTAAACTATAGCTTAATTGAAAAACATGCATATGCATTGGTAAAGGCTTTAAAGTCTTTTCAAGTTTATGTTCTGCATTCAAAAGTCATTGCCTTTGTGCCAAATATTGTTGTCAAGGATGTATTGTTGTAGCCATACACAGATGGAAGGAGGGGAAGATGGTTAATAAAGATTTTGGAATTTGACATTGAAATTGGACCTACTAAGTTGATAAAGGGACCGGGCTTAGCCCGCTTGATGACAGAAACAAATTACAAAGCTCTAAATCTGAACATGGAGGTAGCTAAAGAAACAAATAAATAAGGTATATCTGATTATCCAGAAATATTTTATTCCAACTGGTATAAGGATATAGTGTATTTTTATTAAATCTCAGTTATCCTCTAGAAATGGAAAAATCAAAGGGAAGAGCATTTAAATTGAAGGCTGCTAAATATTGCATAATGGAAAACAATCTTTATTGGAAAGACCCTATAGGAGTTTTGTTGAGGTGTGTAGATGAAGTTGAGTCACATAAAGTGATGTCAGAGATACATGCAGGGGTGTGTGGTGGACATTTATATTGGAAAGCTACCGCAAATAAATTTTAAGAGCTGACTATTATTGGCCAACTCTTTTCTCTGATGTTTTTTCTAAAGTCAGAGCTTGTACTGAGTGTCAAAAGTTTGCCGATAAGAAAAAAATGCTTCCGCTACCTATCATTCCCATTTTAGCAGATGCCCCTTTCCAGCAGTGGGGGCTAGACTTCATTGGTGAGATTCATCCGCCATCATCAGGATAACACATGTGGATTCTTACAACCACATACTATTTCAACAAGTGGATTGAGGCCATTCCAACCAGAAAAGCCACTGACACGGTACTAATTAAATTTCTGTTGGAAAATATTATGTCTAGATTTGGTTGCCCTCAAAGTTGGTGATTGATAATGCAATGGATTTTAAATATGCTAAGATGAACAATTTCTGTCATAAATATAATATTTATTTGACTCATTCTACACCTTATTATCCCCAAGGTAATGGGTTAGCTGAGTCATCGAACAAAATCCTAGTAAGAATCATAAGAAGATGGTGCCAGAAAACAAAGAAGAAATTGGGATACTCAGCTGGTTCATGCTCTTTGGGCAGACATGGTGAGTAGCAAGAGATCAATTGGAGTTTATCCCTTTCAAATTGTTTATGGTACTGATGCTGTGATTCCATTACAATTGGCCCTTCCTGTTATGAAGTTTTTACAAGATGAAACTGATGATTCGAATCCCATTCAGAGAAGGATGCTGCAACTTATAGAAACTCATCAAATCCGAGAATCCCTGATGGACAAAGCGCAAAAATACAAAGCCAAAGTAATTTTTTTTTTTGACAAAAGGGAAAATCAATAGGTATTTCAAGAAAATGATTTGGTATTGTGCTGGGATGTAAGAAGAGAAGACCATGGAAAGCATGGTAAGTTTGACAACTTGTGGTTCAGGCCATTCAAAATTTCTCAAATTCTGGAAAATAACACATTTCTGCTGAAGCATTTAAATGATGATCAATTCACCGAAGGTCCAGTCAATGGTCATTTTCTCAAAAAAAAAATTGTTTGTTAAGTCAGTCAGTCTCTCCATTGTAAACATCCAGAGTGTTGTTTCAATAAGACTCCATGCCCAATGGTATTTGTGTCTGCAAATAGAGTTAGTCTTAATTTTAGTCAATGAAAAGTCAGTTTTTGTCATTAGTTCCTAAAATTTTTAAAAAAATTCCTAAGAGTTTAAGGCACTGAATCTAAGGTCCTTGAAGCCTCACAGGGAGGACTTCATCTCCAATAGGAGCCACTGTTAGCACTGCAATTTTTCAAAGTCTGGTCACCATTGTATTTGTGTCTATGATACTCTCTTTTCCCCAAGCCTATGGTAGAAGGCCCTGGAGGGTTAACAATGTGTCAAAGTTTTTATCCTTTTTAACAAAATACAAAAAGTTTGAGTCCAATATTTTGTTTTGTGTCTTAGAGTTACTAGGGTAAATTTTCTTTTAAATAAGTGTTTTAACTACTTTGAGTATTTAAGGTCATGGGTTTAGTTTGAGAATTATTATTTATTCATAATGATATCTTCTATCCAAGGCTAAAGATAAAATGTTAGAGTCATCAGATATTTTAGGAATAACACAGAAATAGCTGCGCTTTCCGAAAATGTAGCTATTTTCTTCAAAAAATTTGGTTTCATGACCAACATAGAAATAACTACTTTTTCTAGAAAAAGTAGCTATTATTTTCGAGGTTTGAACAAGGACGTGAAAAGGCATTACTCAAGTGAAAAGATACTACTCTTTGGAATAATTGAAGGTCTGCTAAAACAAGAGGTATTACCCTTTTGAAAGGTGGCTATTTCTAATTGGAGGTTCATTTAAAGGAGGTTGGCTATTCTACTTGCTAAGGCTAGTTAATATAATGCCACTCATTAAAGGTTAAGTATATCAAGCTTGAATTACAAGTAGCAATTAGTTAAATTATTTGATGGAGTGAGTTGGCACAAAAATTTAAATCATTTGATTTCATGTCACTTAACCTCACCGTGATTTAGGGCATGCAAATCTCTGTTTCCATTTACTCCGAGAAAGCTACAACGAAGCAATTTGTTTTCCTTCAACAAGCAGTTTGATACCTTTGTGCAAACATTAGGGCTTCTTGGCTGGTTTTTTTTCATAGTTTTACAGATGTGCATTAATGGTTGAGCTAGATGTTAACAGAATGGGTAAGGGTGGTAAGGTAAATCATTCAGAACCTGCCAATACACGTTTTTTTGATCACCATGCAAAGGCACAATTCCAAGTAGCAGGATGGTATCGGTTTTTGAAGAAGTTCTCAGGAGAAAACGTTGCAGTTGCTTAGGAATTTTCTGAGTCTTTCAATGGAGAGTAGGTCAAGCTGGGGTCTGGGACCTTTAGGATCACAGATACCATCATAGCACAAGCTACCCAGCTATTAGCTACAAGTGATTCACGGTATAAAATACAAATTTTGCTTAAAGAGGATTTAAATCCATATCTTAAGCCTGAGCATGAAAATGTAGATTGGAAACCTATTGCCCATATTTCTTATTTTAGGCCTGAATGGAAAGATGTTATTACCACAGTGCAACATTATATCACCTATGAAGGCAGGTTTCCACATTGCATCAATATCATATGAGGTTTTTAGCTCATATTTCAGGCTCTAAACCTATGAACCTCCCATTCTTCCTCTATAAATCTCTGTTGACAATGTCTCAAAAAATACTAAGAACCCAAGATTATTCTCTTCAGAATCTTTATCATAGGAGTTTAATCAAAATGATGGTGGTTTATCATCTGAAGAAGAAAAGAACCACATGGGACAAGTTCCTAGCAGATGAAGGTTTCAATAGTGTTAATTCACGTTGAAAGGTAGGAAGGCCTTTAAGACTAAAGACCGAGGAGGAAAATTCAAGCCCCGCACCTGTACTGACCCCTTCACAAATTGGTCATTCTGATTCACCATCAAGAAAACAGAGAAGGAACTCAGCTAGGAGATCTAGAGTTAAAACCACCACTCTTATACCTATGATGCAACCAACAAAGGAAGTTTATACCAGAAGACTACTTAAGGAGCCATAAACCTTGGAGTCTTTCAGGTAGGAGCATGCAAGTAAGTTTAAACAAAAGGATACTCTACTTGAAAATAATTTTATTTCTAAAGGCAAGGAAGAGGTAGCTTCCTCTTCAAGGAATAAACACAGAAGAAGACTCATCATGACAGAAGGATATTTAGTGGAAGTCACCCCTGAAACATTAGCACCAAGCCATGTTCTAAAGATTAGACAGGAGAATGAAGAAGACAATGCCTCTCCAGCAGCAGAGGAACCAACACTGGCAAAAGTATTTTCCTCTCTCAAAACATCAGCTAAGGGGAAAAGTAAAGTTTCAGAAACTACAATAGAAGAAACAACTATAGGCACCTTTATTCATATCTTAGGTCATCAGCCAAGGGAAATAGGAAAGTGACAATCCACTCATACTCATAATTTGAGGAAGAGAGTAGTGAAACAAAGTTTCCTGAAACTGAGTTTGAAGAAGGGCAGCAAAGCAAAATTATCCATGGAAGAAGGAGGCCTTCATACATTCCTAATCCATATATTCAAAGGCCTCATACCAGACCAAAGAATAAGCTGAGGCTAGCTAGCAAGCTCATAGCCAATCCCGCTCTCAAAGATGAGATAATAAATATAGATGAAAGTCCAGAAAATGATCCACGGAAGAAGAAGGCTCAAAAGAAAAAGCAAGTACAAAAGAGAAAGCCAAGTAAGAGGGTCACTAAGGCAGAATCTATTAAGATTTTGGCTTCTATACTATATTTTTAATGATTGAATATCTAAAACAGTGAAAATCTGAAGAATCGTAACATTTCTTGCCTATCTACAGAATTATTAGAAATAGCTACATTTTTAAAAAAAGTAGCTATTTTCTTCAAAATTTGTATAAGAAGATGAAAAGGTAGCTTTTTATTTTGGTCTCAAGAAATGACACTAGATACTGATAAAGTAAATGTTGCCTCAGTAGTAATGGTTTTTCTGCCAAGTTTGATCCACTGAAGTTATTTTCCAGGTGTCATTTTCAGTTGGTTACTCCTACACTTTTGTGGATAAAGGTCTAGGTTTCATTTTCAGTTAGTAGTTGCACTTTTTATGGAGGAAGTTTTTCTAGGAAACGAGGAGCAGCCAACCACCTAAGCTCAACCATTTCGATCTCCATACTATCATGTTTTCTCTTCATGCATGTGTAAACGAAATATTGTATTTCAGACTACTTTTCTGTTATGTTTAAGATAAGATTTACTATATGTAGAAAATTGTAAGAAATTCCCTACAACAAACTTGCAATTTTTGTGGAAGCTTTTACATAATGGAGCAGCCTTTTACAATGGAGCAACCTTTTTATATTGACCTTGAACCTGTGTTTGGGGCCTAAAAACAGTTTGCTGGACTATTCTTGGTTGAGTTTCAATCTTTGAAATCCTATTTGATAGGTTTCTAAGAAGTGACGTGATTTCATCTAATTTTGCATCTTCACTTTTAGATTTAGAGGAAGAATAAGCTTCCTGATTTGATTTTAAAATCTTTTGAGCTTTTTCAGCTTTAGCTTTTAACTTGGTTGATGCGAACCTATTTTCTTTGACCTCTATAGAATTAGTTTTCATATCCTCTAAGGTTCAGGATGTCCTTTCTCTCCACATGACAACAAAGTCATCCTCAATATCCTTTGAAAATCTAACCTTAGCTGTTGCTACAAGAGGTTTACAATCAGGAGGCATTTTGTGGTAAATCTTATTGAATCTTTCAATGAAATCAACAACTGGTTCTCCAAAATTTATTTATTTTTCTTCAAATTTAGTTAAGAAATACAAATGTTCCTTTTTCACTCCCCATTGATTTTTAAAGATATTAGTTAATTCTTGCCAGGATCTAATAGAATTAACTGGTAATTGCCTAAACCAAATTGTGACATTTCCTTCTAGGGATTGCACAAACAATCTCACATAAACATTTTCATGTTATCTGCAAAATCCAGAAATGCTGCCAGATGGTCTTTAGTAGACAAACCAGTTTCTACATCAAATCTAGGAAGGTGTTTTAAATATCCTGCAGGAAAATCATTAAGGATAGCAATAAGTAAAATAGGGGCATATATTGCTTTTACAATTGGTCTAAAATCAACCATACTTGAAGATGTTGATGTGGAGGAATGAGTATTAATAGTTGAAGAAGAAGAAGTAGAATTTGTAGGTGAATATGGAGAGGATGGAGGTAATGAATGAGGTGGAGAACTAGGAGAAGAATGAAATAGGGTGGAAGACCTTCTTTGGGGCCTTAAAGGAGTTCTAATAACCAGTTTTTGAACCTCTTCTTCTCCTTCTCTAGGTTCAAATAAAGGATTGGAATAAACAGAATAAATATCTTCTGGTTGATGTGAAGTAGAAGGTGTAGAGTATGTAACAGGGGAAATGAAATCAGTAGGTTTGAATCCAGGCAAGTTTAGATCCAAATCCTGCTCTAATATAGGAGATTCAGAAGGTTCCTGAGGTAATTTATAGGACTCTAAATAATGGACTAACAAGGCTAATTGAAAATACACTCATTTAGATACTAAATCATGCACTCTTTGAGGTAGGCATTTTGTTTCTAAAGGGACAGTTCCATATATGAAAGGATCAGGAATTACATTGATCTCCTGTTCAAGAATAGAGGAAGAAGGGGTTTGATGCCTTCTCCTAGAAGAAGCTATTCTTACTAGTCTCTCTGGATCTGATAAGGGTTGGAAAATATCAGAGTTAGATCGAGATCTGGTTTGATTTGAAGGAGCCAATTTTTTCACAATGGAATCGCTAGGTGAGAGATTTTGACCTAACTAAACCGTTAGTCACCTTAAAGGAATAGGGTTTTATCGTTGTCCCAGGGAAAACGAATAAAAATCGTTCCCCGACAACAACGCCAGATTGATGTTTTCCTTTGAGATAATTGTGGTCAATAATCATGGCAAAGCATCTATGATGTTTTGTTTGTGTTTTTTGATTTTGGATGACCAATGCATATGATAAATTTTAGCAAACAATTATTGATTAAATCTTGCAGATAATATCAGTAATTATAATTAAGGGCTGCTTGTTTATCTCACACAATGATTAAGATTTTGTAATTTGATTAAGTGGACTTATGTAAGAAGATATGATTATTAAATATTGAGACTGAATTCTTCAATAAATCATAAGCTTGAAAACCTTTAAACAATGTCTAAAATTTCAACAAAATATATCTAACATTATCAAGATGCTAACAATTTATAAATGAAAGGGAATTACATCAACAAAATGTTAAGTAAAATATTCTTTATATTGATAATAACTTTAGGAGGAATTATAAGATTTCTGAAACACAGTCAACCTCACCTAGTTATCTTTATAACAATTAAATATATGAAGAAACAAAATGTATGAAAACTGGAAAAAATCACAGAGAAAATATAGCTGTATGAGACAAATTCAGAATCCTTCTTGTATTATTGATGATAAAAAAGATTTGTACAATTTTTGCTTACAAAAATTCACTCATCCAAGGGTGCAACCCTTAATAACTCGAAATGAGAGTTATTTATTTATTACCATAGTGCAACATTATATCACCTGTAAAGGTAGGTTTCCACAGTGCATCAATATCATATGAGGTTTTAGCTCATATTTCGGGCTCTAAACCTATGAACCTCCCATTCTTCCTCTATAATTCTCTGTTGACAATGTCTCAAAAAATACAAAGAACCCCAGATTATTCTCTTCACAATATTTATCATAGGACTTTAATGAGAAACCGGCCTAGATCCATCTAACTCTGGATCTATCATGCGCCGAGAGGGATCAAATCTCTTGAGGTGAAAACCTATTTTTTGAGTGCAAAACTTGAGGAAAGGTTTGCACCTCGAGAGATTTGATCCCTCTCGGTGCATGATAGATCCAGAGTTAGATGGATCTAGGCTGGTTCCAGTCAGAGGCATCAACGTCACATTTTTCAGATTATTAAAATTTTTGTATATTTTTTAGATGTAAGATGGATCTAGGCTGGTTTCAGTTGTGTAATGCCAAGGAAAATCTATCAAAGGTATGATTAATTTTATCAGTAATATGTAAATATATCAAATATTAATATAATCATTTTAAATATGCTAAATATTTCTGAGATTAACTTGGTCATTTTAATTTTAAATTTTCTTAGTTACCTCGGTTCGTTGAGATGATAATTATTGTTAATAACTATAATGATGAAAAATGATGAAATATTTTTTTTAAATGCAAAGTGACAATAATAGTGTTGAAAGATAGAAAATGTGAACAATAAGAACATACTCATGTTACAATCAATCTCAAACTATTTTCTTCTACTATTCTTATTTCCTCCCTTGTTAGTTTTGTTATCTTTTCATATCGATTATATGAAAAAGAAAATTTAAATCGTAAACCATTTAAATCTTTAGCTCGATCTGTTGTAGTAAACATGATACCTTGTCTTTCTTGCTCTCCAATATTAATAGCTTAAATTACTATAACACAAAAATCAATCTACATTGTTAAAAACTTTTTGTGCTTACACTAAAATCAATGCATATTGTTAATCCAATCACTTTAATATTAATGTACCTTCATATATCCAATTACATCAAATCATAAATCAACATATACATTGAAATCAATGCATTTAATGCAAGCAATCAAATAAGATTAGAAAATAACTTCTACATTGAAATCAATGAACCTAATGCAATCAATCAAATAAGATTAGAAACCAACATCTACACTGAAATCAATGCATTTACTCAAAGCAATCAAATAGGATTAGAAATCACCATCTACACTAAAATCAATGCATTTAGTGCAAACAATCAAATAGTATTAGGAATAATCTATATTGAAATCAATGCATCTAGTGCAAGCAATCAAATATAATTATAAATCGACGTCTAAATTGAAATCAACACATCTAGTGCAAGCAATCAAATAGTATTAGGAATCATCACCTACACTGAAATCAATGCATCTAGTGCAAGTAATCATATATCATTAGAAATAAATGTCTACACTAAAATCGATGCATCTAGTGCAAATAATCAAATAGGATTATAAATCACCATCTCCACTTAAATCAATCCATCTAGTGCAAGAAATATTCTTCCCTCTCTCCACCCTCCATCCATATCTATATCCCCATCCATCTCTCTTTTTTTGTCTCTATCTCACCCCCCTAAACACACATGCTCTCGCACTCCATATATATCATTCTCTTTGTCGATCACCCTCTCTCCCCATCTCTCTCTTCTTCCCTCTCTTCCCCTTCTCTTCCTCTCCCCCGCTAATATCTCTCTTTCCTCCTTTTTTCCTCTCTCTCTCTCTCTCTCCATCTTCCTTATCACTCACTCTCTCTCTCTCTAGGAACCAACATCTACACTGAAATCAATGCATTTACTCAAAGAAATCAAATAGGATTAGAAATCGCCATCTACACTGAAATCAATGAATTTAGTGCAAACAATCAAATAGGATTAGAAATCATCTACATTGAAATTAAGTCATCCAGTTCAAGTAATCAAATATAATTATAAATTGACATCTACATTGAAATCAACACATTCAGTGCAAGCAATCAAATTGTATTAGAAATCACCACCTACACTGAAATCAATGCATCTAGTGCAAGTAATCAAATGTCATTAGAAATAAATATCTACACTAAAATCGATGCATCTAGTGCAAATAATCAAATAGGATTAGAAATCACCATCTCCACTTATATCAATCCATCTAGTGCAAGATATATTCCTCCCTCTCTCCACCCTCCATCCATATCTATATCCCCCTCCATCTATTCTTTTTTGTCTCTCTATCTCACCCCCCTAAACACACGCACTCTCGTACACCATATATATCAATCTCTTTTTCAATCACCCCCTCTCCCCATCTCTCTCTTCTTCCCTCTCTTCACCTTCCATCTATATATATATATCTTCCCCTTCTCTCCCTCTCCCCCATTAATATCTCTCTTTCCTCCTTTTGTCCTCTCTCCCTCTCTTTCCATCTTCCTTATCACTCTCTCTCTCTCTCTCTCTCTAGAAACCAACATCTACACTGAAATCAATGCATTTACTCAAATAAATCAAATAGGATTAGAAATCACCATCTACACTGAAATCAATGCATTTAGTGAAAATAATCAAATAGGATTAGAAATCATCTACATTGAAACCAATTCATCTAGTGCAAGTAATCAAATATAATTATAAATTGACATCTAAATTGAAATAAAAAAATTCAGTGCAAGCAATCAAATTGTATTAGAAATCACCACATACACTAAAATCAATGCAAGTAATCAAATATCATTAGAAATAAATATCTACACTAAAATCGATGCATATAGTGAAAATAATCAAATAGGATTATAAATCACCATCTCCATTTATATCAATCCATCTAGTGTGAGAAATATTCTTCCCTCTCTCCACCCTCCATCCATATCTATATCCCCCTCCATCTCTTATTTTATGTCTCTCTATCTCACCCTCCTAAACACACACATATATCAATCTCTTTGTCAATCCCCTCCTCTCCCCATCTCTCTCTTCTTCCCTCTTTTCACCTTCCATCTATATCTCTATCTTCCCCCTCTCTCCCTCTCTCTCCCTCTCTCTCCATCTTCCTTATCACTTTCTCTCTCTCTCTCTCTCTCTCTCTCTCTCTCTCTCTCTCTCTCCACCTTTCTCTCTCTATTTCTTTCTTCTTACCTCTCTCCTCCTCCCCCTCTAGGTCCATCTCTCTTTCCCTCCCTCTCTCCACTCTCTCACATCCTCTCTCTTCCTTCCTCTCTTTCCCTTTCTCTCCCATCTCTCTCTCCCTCTCTATCTCTCTCTTCACCCACCAACTATGTTACTATATCCCTCCCTCTCTCCCTATATCTCCTTCTCCCCCCTTATCTCCATCTCTCCTTATTTGTCTCTTTATCTCAGCCCCAAACATACACACTCTCTCTCTGTCTCTCCCTTGTCACTCCTTCTCTCTCTACACTTCTCACTCTCTATATTTATTATTTCCTACATCTCTCCCCCTCCAACTCCATCTCTCTTATCGATCCTTCTCTCCTCCTCTCTCTCAAGTCCTCTCTCTCGTCCTTCCTCTCTCTCTCTCCCCTAAATCCCTTTCTCTTCCCTGATCTCTCTCTCTCTCTCTCCAATACTCTCTCTTCCCCCATCACTCTCCTTCCTCTCTCTCCCTTTCTCTCCCACCTCTCTCTCTCTCTTTTCCCTCCAATCCTCTCTCTCCCCCCATATCTCTCTCTCTCTCTCTCTCTCTCTCTCTCTAATCCTCTCTCTTCCCCCATCCCTTTCTTTCTCTCTCTCTTTCCACCCCTCTCTCTCTCCAACTACATTACTATATCCCTCCCTCTCTCCTTCTCACTTCTTCTCTCCCCCTTCTTTCCATACATCTTACTTTGTCTCTTTATCTCACCCTTAAACATACACACTCACTCTCCATCTCTCCCTTATAACTCTCTCTCTCTCTTTCTTCTTAGTTATGTAAACTAATGAACATAAATATTTGTAAATATAAAGCAGATTATGGAGTAAATATGAAAAGAGGTTTTATTTACTTAACATACCTCTAGTTTATTTATATTTATATTTTTTTATCATGCCCCTTTTCTTTACAATGGTATTTGGCCCATAGGCTTGTTATATAATTACATTTTTATTTATAATCCTATTTGATATATTGTTATTTATTTACCTTACCTCTTTATGCCTCTTTTATATTTATTTATTTACCATACCTCTTTATATATATTTATTTATTTATCATACTTTTTTATACCTCTTTTATATTTATTTATTTACCCATGGTATTTGGCCCATGGTATCAATATTAATTTGTCCCATGGTATTCGTCCCATAGGCTTCATCTAAATAAAACCTCTTTTTAAAGTTTTTTTAAATATAAAAAGGTTTATGGAATAAATATAAAAAGAATTTTTATTTATTTACTATACATCTAGTTTATATATATTTTTATTTATTTACCATAGCTCTGGAGTAAGTATAAATTCATTTTACAAATATTTAATTAAAAGAAATATTAAAAGATTTTGGATTTTGATTGTTTGTGTTGAATTAACTCTTTTCCTTTGATTTAAGAAATGGTATTGACTTTAGTAAAGAGTAAATATGTTTAAAATTTTACTTAATTTGGAAATTCAATGTGGTAATTTTTTTTTTTTTTTTTTTTTTGTTAAGGGTTTTGCCAGTCCATTCAAATTTACGTATATAATTTAATATCCATTCAAATTATATAAATAATACATAATTGTATTATAAATTAATATATGTTCTAGTAAAATGCGATTATTTTTTTTTTTTTTTTTTTTTTTTAATTTAAAACTTAAGCAAACATTTTGTATGAGGACGTCACCCACCTGACATTGGGGTCATACTGGGCTGTAGATGCGCCTCTCGGCGCAATGATGGTAAGTTTATCATGCGAAGAGAAAATAAACACATGGGAAAAGTTCTGGCAGGATGAAGGTTTAAACAATGTTAATTGGTAAGAAGGTAGGAAGGCCTTCCCAAAGACTAAAGACCCGGGAGGAACATTCAAGCCCACTTTTGTATCGACTCCTTCACCAAACTGGTCATTCTTCTTCACCATCGAGAGAGCAAAAAAACAAGGAATGTAGGTTTTAACCTTGAACGAGAAATTATCTACACGAATCTTATAACGGAGAATAAACACAATAGCGAGAGCATAAAACATAAAATAGATAAACACAGAGATTTTCCCTGGATCCCAAATCGGGACGACCAGCTTGATTTTTCATTATATTCCTTTTAGTGTTACAACACATATATATACATGCCGAAGCATACACAAACCCCAATCCATAAACCCTGGATTAGAACATAACTATAGTTCCCTTGACCGGATCTACAAAAATACCAGGGGTCGAAAACCATCGTGCCCCAATACCATGTGTGCAAACTCATGCACAAAACATGGGTGGGTACGCACACCAAAACAATTTTCGCTGGGCGGCGTGCCCGGGACCCCAATAGTGGGGGGCGCACTCCCCCCTCGTGACCCCCCAGCTACGCCCGACGCAACATACAACGCGTGGGGCTAATCGTGGAAAGAATATAACACATACCCAACATTCTCCCACTTGTTGTTTTCTTTCCACAGGGGGCCACAGGAGGGCTTAGTCATTGGGCCAATTCTTCAACACCCATTGTTTCTCTACACCAAGAGAACTTCTGAGTGCTCACAGACTTTGTCAATGCATCTGCAACATTCTTCAAAGTGTCCACCTTTACCAGCAACACCCTTTTAGCCTCGACCATATCTCTAACAAAGTGATATTGAACATCAATGTGCTTTGTCTTTGAATGATAAGCAGGGTTCTTAGCCAAGAAAATTGCACTTTGGCTATCACAGTCTATCCTTATAGCTTGCTGTACCAACCCTATACTTGAACACAATCTCTGCAACCAAACTGCTTCCTTGCTTGCATGAGTGGCTGCTATGTATTCTGCCTCTGTAGTTGAAAGAGCCACTACAGACTGTCTTTTACTCATCCAACTGGCTGCGCCTCCAAATAGGCTAAACACATACCCACTTGTAGATCTTCTTTGGTCCAGATCTCCAGCCCAGTCTGCATCAACAAAACCACGAATGTCCAACATTATTTCCAATCCTAGTCTTCCTTGGTAGCACAAGCCATAATCACTAGTGCCACGTAAATATCTGAAAACCCGCTTCACTGCTGTCCAATGCTCCTTCCCTGGGTTTGACATAAACCTGCTCAATACTCCCACTGCATGTGCAATGTATGGTCTAGTACAGACCATTGCATACATCAAACTACCCACTGCACTTGCATATGGAACACAGGACATATCCTCCTCTTCTTCTTGTGTCTTGGGACACTGTTCAGCAGACAGCTTTACACCTACAGGAATAGGAACATTCACCGGTTTACTATCCTGCATATTGAACCTATGCAATATAGTCTCGACATACTTCCTCTGGTTTAACCAGAGCTTCCTCTTTGCCCGATCTCTCTTAATTTCCATGCCCAAAATATAGTTTGCGGCACCAAGATCCTTCATGTCGAATTTGGAGAACAGTTGGGTCTTCAAATCTTGGATAATTTCTTTGTCATTTCCAATCAACAACATATCATCCACATACAAGACCAAATAAATAACATGGCCACCAATTAATTTAAAATAAACACAGTGATCCTCCTTTCTTCTGGTGAAGCCAAGTCCCCGTATATAGGTATCAAATTTCTGATACCACATCCTTGGTGACTGTTTTAACCCATATAGAGACTTCTTCAACCTGCATACCAGTTCTTTCTTACCCTTCACCATAAAGCCTTCGGGTTGCTTCATGTAGATCTCCTCTTCTAGATCCCCGTGAAGAAATGTTGTCTTCACATCCATCTGTTCTATCTCAAAATCAAATGCAGCAGCAACAGATAAAAGTAATCTAATAGAAGTAACCTTGGCAACAGGAGAAAACATATCACCAAAATCAATTCCCGGCACCTAGGAATAACCTTTTGCTACCAACCGAGCTTTGTATTTCTCCACCTTGCCTTCTACATTCATCTTCTTCTTAAACACCCATTTTCTCCCGATGGGCTTCCTTCCAGCTGGCAACTCCACCAGATCCCATGCCTCATTTTTGTGCAAGGATGTCATTTCATCAACCATGGCCTCCTTCCATAGTTTTCCATCCTCTGAATCTACTGCCTCCCTGACAGTTCTGGGTTCATCATCAATTATAGTTAAGGAAAAACCTGAACAGAAAGCAGATGGACTATACCTTTCTGGTTGCCTTCTTTCCCGAACTGATCTTCTCAAAGCTAGAGTTTGTGGCTCTTCATCTTCTGAGTCTTCTTCTATTGTAGAGTCTGATTCATCCTCCTTTAGCTCAAACTCTATCTTCTCAGGTTCCTTTGGTATGATTTCATGTTTAACAACATCTTTCACCTCTCTAAACACCACATTTCGGTTGTACACAACCTTCCTTGTTTCCGGGTTCCAAAGCTTGTAACCTTTTAAACCATCCTTGTACCCAATAAAGATGCACCTTTCAGCGAAGCTAGATGAGTGCGGATTTTTCGAGTATAAACCTAACATGGATGACACTTTGTGACCGATTCAATACAGTCTTTGAAAATTAAAGGCCAAAAGTATCCTACACGCAAGAATTTTTGGGCTCTAGCAATCCCAGATAAATGACCACCACAAGCTCCATTGTGGCAATCATTCAGCACAACCTCGGCTTCTTCAAGAGTTAAGCAGCATCTAAGGATCGAATCAACCCCACGATGATATAAAGTGTCACCAATAATCAAATAAATATTGGCTAAGTGACGTAACTTCCGATGCTCATGTTTCGAAAAAGCTGAGTGAAACTTCGTAGTTTGGAGATAAACTATGAGATCCCCATACCAGGGATCCTGTGAAGAAATGAGAAAAATATGTTCATCCATAAATGACTCTTCATAAACAATATCTTCTCCACAGGGAAACTCTTAATTCAACTCCGCAAATACTAACGATTTCTTGGACTTGGCAGATAAAAATTCAAGATCAAATTCCAGAAAAATAACAATCCATCGATTTATTTTCCCCCAATCACTCGCCTACTGAGAACAAATTGAAATGGATTGATTTCTGCCAAAACATATGTTTTGCGAAGGAGAATGTAATGTCTGAGCTGCTGAACATCATGGACAACTGCTAAAGCAAGTTTCTCTATCGAAGAATATCGGAGTTCAGGACCTACCAAGCCTCGACTAAGGTAGTATATAACATGCTCAGAAAGAGCATCATCTTCCTAAACCAGAACCATACCAATGGTAGATTCTGCTGAAACGAGATACAAGAAGATATCCCTTCTATAATTAGGTGGACTCAGTAAAGGAGCAAAGGTCAATGATTTTTTCAAAGCATCAAATGAGCATTGAGAAAATTAATCCTAAAAGATTGGAATTAATTTCTTTAATAATCTCATAAATCCATTTGTAATCTCGGCATAATTGACGATGAATCTCCGTAGGGAATTAGCTTTTCCTTGCAGACTTTGAAGTTGACGAATTGAAGACGGGGGATGAAACTGAAGTATTGCCTCAACCTTGAAGGGACCTACCAAAATCCCTTCTGTAGATACGATGAATCCCAAAAACCGAGCAAATGTGACAACTAAAACACACTTATTACGGTTCAAACAAATTTTTTAATACTGACATCGTTCAAAAACTTGACGAACGTGAGTGATCTGAAATTGTGTGAACAAAGTATTTCTTATACAAAGATTGACAGTAGGGGATTTTACTGGTTATTTCACCTTTACTAGAAAGGATGAAACCAGAAGCTTCTCGCCCACAAACTAGCTCTGCCTAAAGAAATATAATGTAAACACTTAAATAGATACGATTAATGAAAGTATTTTTTTATGTGCAAAGTATTCATTAATAAAAAATTTATGTGTGAATAAGCAATTTCAAGTATTTTTCAAACGAAGTAATGTGGTTTGAAGTGAAACTAATGAGTTGTGTTCACTGTATAAGTATGATTGGGAAAAGTGTAGTTATGAAAAGTTAATGTTTAACGAAGAAAAATATGAAATATAAAAGCAAAAATGCACAGCATAACAGTAAGCATTTTTTTAAGCAGTTCACCCCTCTCTTGGGCTACCTTTGCTGGGTCCAAAAGCCTCTAATTAGGCTTTTCCCTCTTTCATTAATGCTCAAATTAAGAATTACACTATGTAGAAATCCTCGAAAGGAAAAATTAGCTACAAATTCAGAAACAGAGGACTGAAATCAATATAAATCGACTATTCATTCACCTCCAATGGATGAGTATAGTCCAACACAGCTGATCTTTCATTAGGCCCTGGTGGCTCCACAAGCAAAATCGCTGATAAAATCATTGGTAGAGTGCCCTGATGGCTCTGAAACCTATCCCAACAGCTCTAGAATGCTTCAATACCCCAAAATAAAAAATAAAAAAATCATCCCAAATGGACTTCCGTAGCCAAAGTTATGGCTAACTGAAGTTTTGCCCAGTTAGGGCCAGAAAAGATCCACTAAATGTGGAGAACTGGAGTTAACTCCAGTTATAAATGGCGACGACGCTAAAATTGGGGCGGTCCATCAAAACTTCCGCCGAATTGGAGGGTTAGCATTTAATGTGAATGCGTGTGGCCACACGTTTAAACGATGTCAATAAATGTTATCATAACCGTCGGAGTTCGTTGCGCGCCCATTTGATTTGTGCCACGGTTCCGAGCCACAGGTCGTATGCAGTGGGGGATGGCCCCCTTTTGGGCCCCGAGCATATCAAATTTGAAATTCAAATATAAATTCATTGCCATATATAAACAAGAACCATCGTAGCCCATATGGTTGGGCCGCCCGGTTGTTTCACCGTCGACCCGGGGTCGAACCCGTCTGCGACCAAAACAAACTTTTGAATGCCATTTCCCTGTGACCCTTGGGGCCACATGGCATCCTCCGAGCTGGCCACGTGGTGTCATTTCATTGGCTACCTGTAGAATATTCTGTGGAATATTCTTTTTTTAATAAAAATATTTTTTATAAAGTCAAATTTGGCCATCCTTTTAGTGAAATTGGCAAACTTCAAAGCTGAATATCTTTCTCATACGGTGTCGGTTTTCAGTTCCATTCATGTCTACAGGATCATTTTTCTGAGCCCTTTCCAGCCAATCTAATTTGGACTAATTTTGAGAAATATTAATTTTGAGCATTTTTCTACAAGAGACTTGATCTCCTGATCACACCTCCCAAATGGGAAGCTTTTGGACCCCAAAAGCTCTCTGATTACTGAAACTGATGATGTGGAGACTGATTCTCCACTCTTCCAACCTTGAATAACTGAAATCTACCCGATTTCATCAAATGAAGATTTTGAGAAAATGATAGTCTATCTTTGGAATCAACTGATCGACCATTGCTAAGATTGACTGAGTCATGATGCAAATGATTAAAATTTTCATAATAGCAATTGTAATTTGCAGAAAAAAAAAATTTCTACACTGATCAAGCTTCCCAGAAGACTTAAAATAACCTTCACCTTGTAAACTGTTCCCATGGCGAATTCTACCGTTCTGAAACCAACTTTGTCCCATGCTGAATTGTGTGTCCTCCTTGCTTGCATTGCTTTGCTTTGACACTTCATTCTCTGCATTAGCTGACCCAAAAGGTAATATATGCAACATAACATCATCTTCTTTCAAATAAAAATTGTTATCAAACTGAGACATATTATTAGCAACATCATAAAAAGGCGAATGCTCAAAATCTGGTCATTTCAACATTAACAAAGTTAGACTTTGACTTGCATTAACGAGTCTTTTCAATTGACTTGCATGGAGTAAAGAAGATTCCAGCTTCTTCTTGTGAGCTCTCACAATGTACTCTTTACCATCTTTGAACAAGTGATACTTATTTTCATGGCGATGAAAGATAGCCTTCTTGTCAAATAAATAAGGACTTCCCAAAACAATACCTGAGATATCAAGCAGCACCACATCAAGTTCAACTGTGTCAATAAAGTGTGCAGTTATTGCAAAGTGCAATATGCACTTCCTTGAAACTTGCAAATTGGCATCCTTGCATATCCATCCAAGTGGATAAGGCTTCGGATGTGGAATGGTCTCAAGTTTAAGCTGCTTGACCAAGTCTTCAAATATAAGATTCGCTTGTGACCCACTGTCAAATAGTGTGTCAATTTTGGTATGTTTTGAAATTACCCTCACATGGAAAAGCTCTATCCTCCTCTTTTCTTCATGAGTGTCTTTGTGACAATTCAAAGAGCTAGAACTGGGAATTGTGTATTGCACCACTTCTTTCCCCTTAATGTTCTTTAAAACCATGGCTATGCTTTTTGTCTCATCTTCTGAGTCTGACCCTAAGTCGTTCTCAACTGTTGCTACAGTTTTCTCCTTTTCTTTGGTCTTGCTTTTGTTCTTGTATTTTTCTAGTTTCAGTTCAGGATGAAGCTTCCAACAATGATCTTCATCATGACTTGTCTTTGAATAGTTCTTGCATAATAACTTTTCTTTTTATTTTATTGAATTTGCAACTCTCTTCTTTCCTTTGTTTTTGAAATTACTATCCTCATCAAAAGTATTCTTTCCTCTAGCTTCTAAATGTGTAGCCTGCACACAGACTTCATCTAAGCTGGTAGGATTGAACATTATAATAGTATGCTGAATATAATTGTGCAAGCCTCCTATGTATTTTAACAAGGTGTCTTGACTTTTTAAGTCTACTCAAAGTAGAAGTGCTCTCCTTCTAAACTCTTGGGTATAATCTTGCACATTTTGACCCTTAAGTTGCCTAAAATTTTTCCAATTCGTGATTGCTTTCTGAATATGAGCAAGAGGATAAAATTGTTTCTTAATAGCAGTAATAAACTCATTCCAAGTTAGAGTTATCTTACAATGTTTTTTTAATTTCCTCCCTTGTTTTGGCTTCCCACCAAACCAAAGCTGCTCCATCCATTCTCAAAGAGGCTAATTGGATTTTTGTGTCATCATCATGCAAATTCTGAATTCTTAGATAGACTTCCAGTTGTCTAATCCAGTTATCCAATTTTTCTGCATTCACATCACCATTAAACATCAACAACTCAAACTTTACATCAAGCTTTAACAAAGGATTTTTAAGAGATGTTTTTGTTTTGTGTTATTGATTAATAGAAGTTGAAGAGGATGATGTGGAGGAAGAGGATGACGATGGAGATGGTGGATCACCATTTCCTCCATTCCCTTTCTTAGACTCATCTTTGTCTTTCTTTCCTCCTGAAGAATCTCCTTCTTCTTTTTGGTTTCTAGACCCTTCTCCAGCAATCCTATCATTTCTCTCCTGGTATAGGATCCTAACCATCTCGGTCATGTCCAAGAAAGATTTTCTAAAGACTCTTTCTTCTTCCTTGGGATCCATTTCCTCATGTACTTCTCTTTCTCTGGAAGACATGTTTGTGGCTGATTCTAAGGCTAATGAGGATGAAATGGAAGGTGGATATAATGGCACTCTAGCCCTCCTTGGTTGAGGATTAACTTGTTCTCTAACCAATTGACCTTCCCCTCTTTTCAATTTCAGCCTAGTAAGCATCAAATTTTGCAGAATAACACAATATTCTTGCACAAATTTCACAAACTCTAAAGAAAAACCTAGAGCTCTGATACCAGTCTGATCTGAAATTGTGTGAACAAAGTATTTCTTATACAGAGATTGAAAGTAGGGGCTTTTACTAGTTATTTCACCTTTACTAGAAAGGATGAAACCAGAAGCTTTTCGCCCACAAACTGGCTCTGCCTAAAGAAATATAATGTAAACACTTAAATAGATCCGATTAATGAAAGTATTTGTTTATGTGCAAAGTATTCATTAATCAAAATTTTATGTGTGAATAAGCAATTTCAAGTATTCCGCAAAGGAAGTAATGTGGTTTGAAGTGAAACTAATGAGTTGTGTTCACTGTATAAGTCTGATTGGGAAAAGTGTACTTATGAAAATTTATTGTTTATTGAAGAAAAATATGAAATATAACAACAAAAATGCACAGCATAACAGTAAGAATTTGTTTAAGCAGTTCACCCCTCTCTTGGGCTACCTCTGCTGGGTCCAAAAGCCTCTAATTAGGCTTTTCCATCGTTTATTAATGCTCAAATTAAGAATTACACTGCGTAGAAATCCTCAAAAGGAAAAATTAGCTGCAAATTCAGAAACAGAGGACTGAAATTAGTATAAATCGACTATTCATTCACCTCCAATGGATGAGTATAGTCCAACACAGCTGATCTTTCATTAGGCCCTAGTGGCTCCACAACCAAAATCACTGATAAAATCACTAATAGAGCACCCCGATGGCTCTGCAACCTATCCCAATAGCTCCAGAATGCTTCAATACCCCAAAATAAAAAAAACATTCGTCCCAAATCGACTTCCCTAGCCAAAGTTATGGCTAACTGAAGTTTTGCCCAGTTAGGGTAGAAAAGCTCCACTAAATGTGGAGAGCTGGAGTTAATTGCACTTAAAAATGGCGACGACGCTAAAATTGGGGCGGTCTGCCGGAAACTTCCGCCAAATTGGAGGGTTAGAATTTAATGTGAATGCGCGTGGCCACATGTTTAAACGGTGTCAATAAATGTTATCATAACCATTGGAGTTCGTTGTGCGCACATTTGATTTGTGCCACAGTTCCGAGCCACAGGTCGCATGCGGTGGGGTCTGGCCCCCTTTCGGGCCCCGCCCATATCAAATTTGAAATTAAAATATAAATTCATTGCCATATATAAACAGGAACCACCGTAGCCCATATTATTGGGCTACCCGACTGTTTCACCGTCGACTCGGGGTCGAACCCGTCCGCGACCAAAACAAAATTTTGAATGCCATTTCCATGTGACCCTTGGGGCCATGTGGCGTCCTCCGGGATGGCCACGTGGCGTCGTTTCATTGGCTGCCTGTGGAATATTCCACAAAATATTCTGTGGAATATTCCACTAAATATTCCCCAAATATTCTGTGGAATATTCTTTTTTTTAATAAAAATATTTTTTATAAAGTCAAATTTGGCCATCCTTTTATTGAAATTGGAAAACTTCAAAGCTGAATATCTTTCTCATACGGCGTCATTTTTCAGTGTCGTTCATGTCTACAGGATCATTTTTTCGAGCTCTTTCCAGTCGATCTAGTTTAGACCAATTCTAAGAAACTTCATTTTTGAGCATTTTTCTACAAGAGACTTACTCGAAACCTTATTCTTGTTTTTGTTTTGGGACCTTCCTCGTACAGATAAGGCATCTCCATTCTGACCCTCCATATTTCTCCGTCTCATTTCCTCCGACAGCAAGGCTGAGACAATGTCATCAAAATTCAAGGTAGTTATATTGCTACCTATTGCAATAACCAGACTGTCCCACGAGTCTGGTAGAGAGCACAACAAACTGATGCACTTATCTTCATCTGAGATTTTAATATCAACAGACGACAGCTGACTTACCACAGTATTGAAGGCGTTCAGATGCTCTGTCACCGAGTCTCCATCCTTCATCCTCGGGTTATACAGCTTTTTTCGCAGGAACAACTTATTCACCAGAGACTTAGATTGGTACAAAGTCCCAAGTTTTTCCCACAAATTCTTCGCCGTAGCTTCCCGAGATACATTCAACAATACTGAATCTGACACACACAACCGTATTGTGCTCTTAGCCTTCCGATCCAGTTTCTTCCAGTCTTCATCTGACATTGCCGTTGGTTTAGTACCTGGATCTACCGCGATCCACTGATCTTTATCCACCAGAAGATCCTCCATCTTGAGCTTCCACAACTCAAAACTTTGACCATTAAATTTCTCAATCTCTATCTTTCCACCGCTCGCCATCTTCTTTCACCACAAGAATCGATCCCGCAGATCTCCCACTGAACATGGTCTACCTCAGGCCCAAGCAAAAAACCCTCAGCAGCAAAGGCGTCCCCTTGAAGCCGAAACAGCTCTGATACCAAATGTAGGTTTTAACCCTGAACATAAATTATCTACACACGAATATTATAACAGAAAATAAACAATAGCGAGAGCATAAAACATAAAACAGATAAACAAAGAGATTTTCCCCTGGATCCTAAATCGGGACGACCAACTTGATTTTTCATTATATTCCTTTTAGTGTTACAACACATATATATATACATGCCGAAGCATACATAAAATCCAATCCATTAACCCTAGATTAGAACATAACCGTAGTTCCCTTGATCGGATCTACAAAATACCAGGGGCCGAAAACCATCGTACCCCAAAACCATATGCAAACTCATGCACAAAACATGGGTGGGTCCGCCTAAGAGTGGTTCCGCACACCAAAACAATTTTCACCAGGGCGCTGCCCCGGACCCCAACAGTGGGCACTGCCTCCCCCCTTGTGACCCCCCTGCTGCGCCCGACGCAACATACAACGTGTGGGGCTAGTCGTGGAAAGAATATAACACATACCCAACAAGGAACTCATCTAGGAGAGCTAGAGTTAAAACCACCACTCTTATACCTATGATGCAACCAACAAAGGAAGTTTATACCATAAGACTATTTAAGGAGCCACAAACCTTGTATTCTTTTAGGCAGGAGCATGCAAGTAAGCTTAAACAAAAGGATACTCTACTTGAAAAGGATTTTATTTCTAAAGGCAAGGAAGAGGTAGCATCCTCTTCAAGGAATAAACGTAGAAGAAGACTCATCCTGACAGAAGCATATTCAGTGGAAGTCACCCCTGAAACATTAGCACCAAGCCATGTTCTAAATATTAGACAAGAGAATGAAGAAGACAATGCCTCTCCATCAGCAGAGGAACCACCATTGGCACAAGTCTTTTCCTCTCTCAAAAAATCAGCTAAGGGGAAAAGTAAAGTTTCAGAGACTACAACAGAAGAACCAACTATAGCCACCTTTATTCATATCTTAGTTCATCAACCAAGGGAAAGAGGAAAGTGACAATCCACTCATACTCATCATTGGAGGAAAAGAGTAGTGAAACAAATTTTACTGAAACAGAGTTTGAAGAGGGGAAACAAAGTAGAATTATCCATGGAAGAAGGAGGCCTTCATACATGCCTAATCCATATATTCAAAGGCCTCATACCAGACCAAAGAATAAGCTGAGGCTAGCTAGCAAGCTCATAGCCAATCTTGCTCTCAGAGATGAGATAATAAACATAAATGAAAGTCTAGAAAATGATCCAGGGAAGAAGAAGGCTCAAAAGAAAAAGCAAGTACAAAAGAGAAAGCCAAATAAGAGGGTCACTAAGGCAGAATCTATTAAGATTTTGGCTTCTATACTATATTTTTAATGATTGAATATCTAAAACAATGAAAATTTGAAGAATCCTATCATTTCTTGCCTATCTATAGAATAATCAGAAATAGCTACATTTTCCAAAAAAGTAACTATTTTCTTCAGAATTTGTAGAAGAAGATGAAAAGTTAGCTTTTTATTTTGGTCTCGAGGAATGCCACTAGATAATGATAAAGTACATGTTGCCTTAGTAGTAATGGTTTTTCTGCCAAGTTTGATCCACTGAAGCTATTTTCCAGGTGTCATTTTCAGTTGGTTACTCCTACACTTTTGTGGATAAAGGTCCAGGTTTCATTTTCAGTTAGTAGTTGCACTTTTTATGGAGGAAGTTTTTCCAGGAAACAAGGAGCAGTCAGCCACCTCAGCTCAACCATTTCGATCTCCATACTATCATGTTTTCTCTTCATGCATGTGTAAACCAAATATTGCATTTCAGACTACTTTTCTATTATGTTTAAGATAAGCTTTACTATATGTAGAATATTGTAAGAAAGTCCCTACAACAGACTTGCACTTTTTGTGGAATCTTTAACATAACATATTTTTGTATATATACTATGAAAAGAAATGAAGAAGAGGTTCATGACTTGTTCATCTCACTGCGTCCTGTGTTGTATATTTTTGAACTTATAATATCCAAATACACTCTTGAGGACTTATGAACTATTTGATGTGTGTATTTTCTATTTCCTTATGTGTTTCCATATCTTAAATTTCATTTCCAGATTGTGATCTATGTATGTTGTTTCATGTTTTTGTTAGTCTTATGATATAGCTATACATGATTATCTATTTTTATCTGTCTTGTTTTACAAGGTTTTTGGATAAAATGTGTATTGTAAGTCTATTCATAAGAATTCCTTGGGAGAAAAATATTTCAAATGTGTGATGAAACTCTTGTAAGTCTTGAATGAGCATTCTTTCATCAATACATTATAGGTCTAAGATCTTATGTTTTCCTTTCATCTTAATAGTGAAATTCTATCATATTGACTCATTTTTCTTTTCACATTCTCCTAACCATTAGAATACAAACTTACCCTTGCGACCACATCAAATACTAGTACCCTCATATGTGTGAGTGGTTTATGAGTTTGAAACCCTTTTATTTTCCAGTGTGTGAGAATCTCAACCACTTTCCAAATCATAATCCAACTATAATAAAATCCCTTGAGTTTAAGATGTGTCTGGTCAAGCACCTGTTACAATCCAAGTTCTGATTCTAGTGGTAACAGGTAAGATCCCCCACCCTATCCAACTTGTATATTTTACATCCCTTTGGTCTATTTAAAGGGAAATCTGATCTTACACTTCAAACTTGAAAATGGAGAATCTTGCAACAATATTATCACGGAACTTCCAATTTCATATTGGAGGGAATGACATATCCTAACTATGATCTCAATTATTTTAGGGAAGGAACTTGGCAACATACTTCTAAGCTCCCCATATGATTTTAATGATAAGTGAACTTTGTGTAATGAACATATGCAATGTTGAGATGATGTCTTAGAATCTTATATATATTTTTGGCTTGCATAAATTTGTGCACTGACATTGATTTCCAAGAGGCATTCCCCTCAATACAACACAACCCATTTCATTGTTAGTATTCTTCCACATGAGAATATTTATCAACCCTAATCTATAAAAAAATTCTAACTCACGGTAAACAATTCAACATTGTATGATAATTCTTACAAGAAACTACAATAGAACTAAGAACTCATAAAAAGAAATGTGTTGGTAAATGTTAGAAACTTTAAACACAAGTTGAAGAAAGAAATGAACATGATTTAATATATGATTGTTAAAATATGACACTATTATTGATTCTGAACATGAAGAAATTGCTATAGGAAAATACCCCTAAATTGCGTGTTGTTGGACTTAAGACACAATGAATGAATATGTACATTTCCCCTCTCTCTTGTAGATCTAAGAAGGGTGTACTGGGGTTTACAAAATTGTTTTGCATGTCATTCAAAAATTGAATTTGACAAAAAAAATATAAATGTTATTTTGACTCCTAGTATATCTTTGATTGATGGTGCATGCCTTATATAACGTCTATCCGACACATGCATGTATGTATGCATGCATGCACCCTCTCCCTCTATAACTCAAGAATGATGTGCTTAGATCTATAGGTGGCCATATATGACGTTGTTGAAAATTGCATGTAACTAGCAGACATCTACTTGCACCCTCTTCTTTTATTCAAGGATATTCCACAAACACTCCCTCTTACCAAGGAAAGTGTTCTCCAACACACAAAGTTCTCTAAACATTTGTTTTTTTTTTGCAAGTCGCTTAGTCTAGATATCAATGACTTCTTGATATATTGGAATGTATTGTAGAACCATATCTCCCTTTTGAACCCTAACTTTGATGAAGTGGTACTTGATCTCAATATTCTTGGATCAATCATGAAATGTTGGATTTTTGGAGAGTTTGATACAATTTTTATTATCACTATCAATCATAGAAGCATATAAAGTCTAATTTGTCAGCTTTGCTAGAGCCAAATAATTTCACAACTATAACAATTAGCTTCCATATGTTCCACCTTTGTTGAACTAAGTGCCACAAAATTCTATTTCCCACTTTACTGGGAAACCATACATGATCATAAAATTAAACAATACCTTGAGGTCCTCTTCCTATTGCTAGCACCTACTTTCCCAATCAAAGTTTTAAAGGCTTTATAACACCACATCTCCATCACCAACATATCTTAGTCCAAAATATATCATGCCTTTCAAGTATTAGAGGATGTATTTTGTGGAAACATAATGAATTTTCCTAGGTTGTTGATCCAGGTGGATATTGGTGGCCACACGCCTATTCCACTTAGACCCCCACCATTGTTTCTTTCAGTTTTTCAGTTTCCTTAATTGTAGCACAATTTACTATTTTTGGTAGTTTTTCAGGTCCTGAACTCTCGGAGCCGTTTTGAGGCCCTAAATGACGTTTTTTGTGGGAAAACACTCCTATCAACAGTTCTTAGATAGACCTTTCTAACGAGTTATCATGTGCGTCAAACGAAGATCGTAAGCCAAAGTTACGACCCCGAGAAATTGATGTACCAATTTACCCCAACGAGGCCCATTGTTTGGTGTTTCATCTCCTAGGTTAGGTTTTTGGATGTTTAGGGTTTTCCATTGTTTCTCAATAATAAATATTCCGTTGAGCCTCATTTTAACACAGTTCAGAGGCCTGTAGTTGCCAGATCTATTCTTAGAGATAAGCTACCAATACCCTAGCTAGTTTATTTACATTCTGTCTGTAAGCATATTTCAATTATGTGATATTAATGAAATGAAGTCTTATTTCTACTGCATCTCTGTGTTTATGTGTATTTCTATATGTTATTGTGTTCCTTCATAAGTCTAGATTGGTGGTATCAGAGCGGTCCAATTTTCTCAATCCTTCTTTGCATGTCCCTAACAAGGTCAAGGTATAAGGAGTTAGGGCTCGATTTGGTTGAACCTTTGCAAGATCAGCCTCACAAACCCTGACGACTGCCCATTGGGGATGAAAATAAAGACGAGGGAGCAAGAGATCCTATCAAAATATTGCTCGAGGATGCCCTCGAGAAAAAAAGGAACACGATGATGGATAACTTTTCCTAGATCAATGACTGCCCACTGGCAGCACATCTCCATCTAGCGGCCACTCTAGAGGTGTAACTCCTTTTAAGGTACAAGTAAACTTTGACATTCCCATATTTGAGGACCAAATAGATGCAAATGTCGTAGATAGGTGGTTGAATCTATTAGAAAGGTATTTCTCGGTTCATGACTTTTCCATCCGGGAAAATATTACTTTTGCACTCCTCAAAGTTTCCCCCCGTGTCAAGGACTGGTGGAAAACCTACTGTGAGAAAAAGGAAGAGAGGGAACCCTCTATGTTTTTAGCCGCACCCACTTGAATCATTTCCGAGGTGCCATCAAGGAAAAATATTATCCTGTGGAGAGCTATGAGGACAAGTACATACAATGGACTATGCTACGGCAACAAAGGGATCAAGATGTGCATGAGCTGAAAAATATGTTCCATACCCTGTGCACAAAATTGGGTATCAAAGATTCAGAGAAACATTTGGTGCTGAAGTACCTTAGTTGTCTACACTGATACATTTAGGATGAAATGCTGTTCCTTGGCATCTCCTCGCTTGGTGCAACATATTGGTATGCTGCCAAGAATGAGCATAAGTTCAAATAGAAGAAGCTAGACTTTGGATCTGTTAATCAGAAGCAAGGGAAAGGTGCCCCCAAACCGTAGAACAAAGGAAAAATCCAAGGTGGGGCGCTCCATAAGAGAAGGAGATGGAAAAGTGGTGTGAGTTCCATAAGAGCTCCACTCACAACACAAGTGAGTGTCGGACCAATCAGTCACTCGTGGTCGAGCTCAAGTCTTATGAATCGGATGCATGCTCCAACTTTGAATCAAAATTCGACAAGGGGAGTGAAAAAGGGAAGAAAATTATCAATGTGGTACCCAACGCCATCGTTGCCACCACGAAGTTCTAGAAGGAGGAACCAGAAGATCCATAGGAGGAGCAGCACCTCTTCCATTCACAAATGTGGGTAAAGGGTTCCCCACTGCAGTTCATTGTCAACAATGGAAGCCAAAAGAACCTCATTTAAAAAAAGGTTGTAAAGCAGCTGGGCTTTTCGACCATAACACACCCACAACTGTACACCATCAGGTGGCTTCACCAAGGACGGGATCTCCACGTCAGCCAGCAGTGTCGCCTTCCCTACAACATCAAGCCCTTCACGAATGAGGTAATATGTGACATTTCCCCTCTTGATGTTTGCGATGTATTATTAGGCCAACCATACTTGTGGAAGTGACATGTTGTGTATGAGTCCCGACCTTGCTCTTTTATTGTTACTTTGGGAAATAAGTTATACAGGATACTAGAGGTAGCACCGCTCGCTACCATCTCTTTGGTTACTGCAAAACAATGCAGTAAACTCATTTCAAAAACCGGGAAATTTGTTTTCCTGATGATCCACCCTCAGGGAAAGAAGAAGAATGTGGCCACGACCTCCAAATAGGGCGCCTCTGCACGACAACAAAAAATGGACAAAGTCATGGAGGAGTATGGGGACATATTCACCTCACCCGCAGGGATGCTTCTACACTGTTAGGTCAAGCACCTCATCGATCTGACCCCAGGTGCACTGCTACCCAATGGACCAATCTATCGACACTTTTTTATGGAGAACGATGAAGTCAAGAATCAGATTCAGGAGCTGTTGTAGAAAGATCACATCCGACCAAGTTCATCGCCTTGTGGAAGCTCGATCGTGTTGGTGTAGAAGAAGGATGGGACTTGGAGACTCTGTATTGATTATCGGGTGCCAAAAAAGATCACTGTTCAGAATAGGTACCCGATACCACAGATTGATGACCTTATGGACCAACTCAAGGGGGGGAAATATTTGAACAAGATCGACTTAAAGTCCAGTTATCACCAGGTACCAATCGAACCCTCCGATGTGTGGAATAATGCCTTCAAAGCCAAGGAGGGCCTATTCGAATGGATGGTCATGGCTTTCGGGTTGATGAATGCTCCTACAAACTTCATGAGGCTTATGGATGACATCTTATGGCCATTCACAAACTCATTTGTAGTAGTGTACTTGGATAACATCCTGATCTTCAGCCAAACTTGGGAAGAGCACCTTCACCACATCCAACATCTCTTCCAAACACTGTGACAACACAATTTGTTTGCCAATTTGGAGAAGTGCACTTTTGGCATGACCCAGGTTCAGTATTTGGGATACATTTTTTATGAGAGGGGGGTGCATGTGGATCTAGCCAAGATCCAAATCATTCAGGATTGGCCAACACCAACCAATCTAAAAAATATCCATAACTTTATGGGTCTTGCTAATTTCTACCACAGGTTCGTGTTGGGATTCTCTCATATCACTTGGCCCTTGAGTCAAGTCACTAAGGGAGGAGTGAAAGAAAAATTAATTTGGTATGAATCTCAATAGGAGGTGTTCGTAGAGTTGAAACATCGCCTTTTATCTTCCCCGGTGCTCACATTACCAGACTTGCAATAACTATTTGAGATCAATATAGATGCCTCTGACTATGCTATTGGGGTAGTTCTTACTCAACAAGGGCATCCGGTAGAATATGATAGTGAGATACTATCCGACACAGTCCTAAAGTATCCCACTTATGACAAAGATATGTATTCCATTGTGCAGGCTTCGCAACAATGGAAACATTACATTTTTGGGAAAGAAACAGTCATCCACACAGACCATCGACCCTTGCAATTCATACATACATAGGGGAAGTTGCAGAACGATCGCCATCATAAGTGGTCCAAATATCTGCAACAGTTTCATTTGAGCATCAAGTACAAGAAGGGAAACACCAATAATGTTGCAGACTGCCTCAACCGACCACCGATCATGGCGCTAATCACCGTACTCAATTCTTGTGGGCATGAGACCTCTGATTGGCCAGTTCTCTACAAGAGAGATCCAAAATTCGACCACACATACAAGACGCTATTGGAGGGTAACCACGTTCCAAATTTCCACCTCTAGGATGCACTGCTATGTCACCTGGGACACCTTTGTGTTCCTTCAAGTGAGTGTGCCAAGATGATTTGGGAAGCGCACTACAGTCAGGTCATTGGGAATTTCAGGGTCGAGAAAACAGTGGTAGTATTGTAGAAGTATTTCTATTGGTCGAACCTTCAAAAATATGTCAGGGAGTACATCTGATCCTGCACTACTTGTGCCATTTCCAAATGGATCATCAAGAAACAAGGCCTCTATAGTCCGTTGCCTACCCCTAGTCGACCTTGGGAATATGTATCCATGGATTACATGTCGGACCTTCCTTCTACTAAGCATGGAAACAACTATGTTTTCGTGGTCATAGACAGATTCTCGAAGATGGCCATTATGGCGGCCTGCAAGAAGAATATCATAGAAGAATCCACTGCTAAACTCTTCTTTGAACGAGTATGGGTACACTTTGGGATCACATAGTCTATCATCTCAGATCAGGAGATCAGGTTCCTCAACACATTTTTGTCTAGCCTCTGGTCAATTATAGACACCAAGTTCATCAAGTCCACAACTTTTCCTCCCCAAACTGATGGCCAGACAGAGGTCGTCAACAGGATGATCGTACACATTCTATGCATGTGAAACTCCAAGCATCCATGCACATGGGATGAGATCCTCCCATATTTACAACACAACTATAATTGGGCCCTCCACAACTCAACCAACCACAACCCCTTTTAGGTGGGCTTGGGATTCCAACCACTATTTCCCATTGACGTAGCTATGTCATTTGCAGCTACTCAGGCTGATTCGGCTCATGTACAGTCTCAAGATGACAAGGCAAACAACTTCATTGAGCGCAATTAGCACATCCACCGAAAATTTCATGACATATTGGACATATCCAATGCTAAGTACAAGCAGTGACATGAACAACATCGGGTGCCACAACACTTCCAGGTGGGTGGAAAAGTATGGCTACATTTGCAGAAAGAGTGCCTCACTGGAACCCACCACAATCTTTGCACACTCCGATATGGGCCATACACCATTACCAAGGCTATAGGGGATAATGGCTTCGAGCTTAGTATTCTACCATTCCTTGGTTTGCACCCATTGTTCAATGTGGACTGCCTTCGACCCTAATTTCCACCTCTACTGGACACATCTGGCATGGTAGAACAACTCACACAAACATAGTTAAACTCAGACTGCATGGAACAAGCCACAACTAATTAGATCATGGACACACAGATCAAGTACATCTGCTAGTAGAAGATCCAGCTATATCGAGTTGTCGAAGCAGGCCAACTCCTTCACCAGGGAAAGTGGCTCACTAGGGACCAAGTTTAGCAGAAGTTTCCTCATCTTATGGAGGAACTCAATGCAATAGGGACCACTGCTTCCTAAGGGAGGAGGAATGATCCAGGTGGATATTGGTGGCCACTTGCCTATTCCACTTGGATCCCCACCATTGTTTCTTTTATTTTTTCAGTTTCTTTAATTGTAGCAAAATTTACTATTTTTTGGCAGTTTTTCGGGTCCTGAACTTTCAGAGCAGTTTTGAGGCCCTAAATGATGTTTTTTGGGAAAATCACCTCAAGGTAAAGAGGAGTATTTGACTCAAAATTATCTCTCAATATTTGTATTCCTAGGATATATCTTTCAAATGAGGTATCATGTGCGTCAAAAAAATATTGTATGCTAAAGTTATGACCCCAGGAAATTGATGTACCAATTTACCCCAACGGGGCCCATAGTTTGGTGTTTCATCTCCTAGGGCTAGGTTTTTGAATGTTTAGGGTTTTCTATTGTTTCTCAATAATAAATATGCCTTTAACCCTCATTTTAGCATGATGTAGAGGCATGTAGCTGCCACATCTCTTCTAAGAGATAAGGTACCAACACCCTAGTTAATTTATTTCAATTCTGTCTATAAGTATATTTCAGTTATGTGATATTAATGAAATGAAGTCTTATTTATGTTGCCATGGAAAATTTTAGGGGCTAATATTCGTAGGTGGGCTAATTTTCCAATTTTTTTCCAAAAAACGGATTCGCCAATTTCCATTTTTTTCTAAAAGTGATTCACCCAAATTTATAGTATAAAATTATATTATCCTAAAAATCGCCAAAATATTATAAAGACTATAAAAATTCATTAAAAATTTGGATATCTTTAAAAAAATATCACCAAAATTTTTAGAATCTGTATATCAGGGACTCGTAAGATTCACCAAGGTTTCTAAACTTTAAGATAAATTTGCATTTACCTTCCGCAGGGTCTAATGGTACGATCACCCTTGTATCGTTATTTTCGAACACCATGCTTCTCTTTTTTAGATTAATGATACCACCCATGTCGATGGCCCAATCCAATCCTAGTAGCACAGGGTAGGGGTCCACATCTTCTACAATCTGAATGACTTCAAAGTCAGCCCGGACCTTAACCCCTGCGATATCTACCATAATCCCTGACAGCCTCCCCAAAGGTACAATCTTCTATTGATTAGCCATGCGTAGCTGGATAGTGTACCATTCCAACTTTGGTTCACCCATCTGTTGCCAAGTTTTTTTAGGTAAAACATTGGCATCTGATCCGAGGTCCAAAATAACCTAGTCCATCTCGTAATCGCCGATTTGTGCCATCAACCGCATCTCCCTCCCAGTGCATTTCTTATATATGTATAATTTGTGTACATCCTTAATATCGGGGGACAAGGTAGGGCGCGTTGCGCAACCATCTATTAATGCCTGCATATTTTTCACTGCCTTTGGGTTACGCAGGAACTTCATACATGCCTGCAAGAAAGGTTTGACCTCCTTATCTGCCTTAAGGTTCGCAGGGAGTAGGGACGTAGATGCCTCTGTCTCGATGAAGTCCCTTTGGGCTACTATAAATGTTTCTCTTTCTTTGTCCACGTCCAGTCCTTCTTGTTTGATAACTGCCTTGCGGATCAGTATTTCAGTTTCAACCTTCTCCTCAGTCCCTCTAGTAGCCAATCCACTGCGCGTCACAACGTTTATGCTTGGGTCCCTACCCTGTATCTCAGTCTTAACCCTTTGCACATTCTATGTAGGTGGTAGCTGCTTCTCCCGTATTTTTGCTATCAAGACTGGACAATCTTCAAGTGTATGGTCCAACTGTCTGTAGTATCTACAGGACTGTCTTGTAGGGTTCGGGCAATTCCTTGCAAAGTGCCCCGTGTATCCACAGTTATAGCAGATCAATAGCCCCCGGCTCCGACCTGCACTTCCACTTAGGCCTCATCCCCTGCTTCCGGAGGGGTAGCTGCCCATGCCTGCGGGGGTTTTTGGCGACGTGGGGTCTGACTTTACCTTATACAAGTTGCCCTGATCTATCATTAGATCATAGGTCCGATAGTTCTACTCATCATGCCCTACTGACCGACAGAACCGACACCATTGCTGCTTCCGCTCTGGGACGTATGCGCAGGCGCAGTGGTTCGTATCATGCAGTCTGGATACGTGGAAATCCTCGCACCATAACGCCGGTCCGCTTGGGCCTAGTCATGCTGGGCTGGGTTCCCCACTTGATCCAGGGCGCCTCAGGCTAGGCCCCCCTGTTTGTAGGTAGTCTGTCGGCAACAGGCACAGATTCTTCATATAACCTAATATTCGACATCGTAGGCACCATAGATTTGTGCCAACTTCCCTTCCTTGCTCCTTTCGTAGGTCCTGAATCTCCATGTGCATTGCCCCGAGCTACTCTTGAATTTTCTGTACTCCTAACAAAGTATCTTCCCTAGGCATAGCTTCTAGTTTCATAGCGGCTTCCAAAGCCCTGTCCTGTGATTCGAAATTTTGGTGATCCATAGGTACGCATAGGTGAGGTAGCAACATGGCGATGAACCACTCTGTATGCTGTCTATTGTCATACTTAAATTCTCCTTCTCTAATAGCTTTCTTTAAGTGCTGATCAACTTCCCACACCAACTCAGTCGTTCCTTGCTTGAAATCTTTCACATCTGCTACGATCTGTGAGTAGGACTTAGGCTTTCGGAATTGTTGTTTAAGAGCGTCCTTAATATCTTGAATATATGCGCTTCCGTTTTGAGATATGTATCACATATAACAGTCTAGAGCTCTCTCTTCGAAGGCCAGGGATAGCTGCACCCTTTTCACAGTATCACTTGCCACGCCTTGTGTAGTCCATACGTAGTCTTCCACAAACCAAAATCGATCCATGTCCTCATTTCCCGCACCTTTGAAGGTGGGAAAATTCAAGCGCACTGCCATATCTTCTGCTGGCGGTTTTCGGACAAGGTTTTACCCTTTCGTGGCCATGATGGGTTTTGAAAAACTGTTCCTTCTATAGATTTATCCCCTTCGTTCGTACCTACTCTGATTTTCTTGGCATTACCCACCCCCTTCTCAAAATGCTCCCGGTCCTGGCAACGAAACCATTTGTTGGCTCGAGGGGTCCTGACCTAGGTTCAGAGGTTAAGGTTTTCTAACAAACCCCTATACTACTGGCCCTTTCGGCAGTGACCTACTTGCGCAGGTCAAAGTCTCACCCGAAGTAGTATGGGTGGGTGCTGGAACCGGGTTTCTGCACCTTGAGAAAGGATAGGTAAGGCAAGTAGAGTTCTGTCCGGCTTTATGATGACCAGTTCGCCTACTACAGAGTCAGATCTATAGGTCTCCTTCACATCCACGTGCGCAAGGTCAACTATAATATGGTGCTCAATAAATTATATACTTCTAAGACAGTAGTGCAATATTGCATAAACATAACTGAACAAATCCAGATGTAGATGCAGTAAAAGCACTTACACAGTATTTTCGCAGCTTAACACAGAGTATGCATAATGCAGAAATTACTACAGATTCACATAAACAGTACACACAAATTCAGTTACTCAAACAACCCTTCTTATTCATCAATCCTTCAATTCCTTCTTATAATACCCAACCTGACCTGTGCACACAGCAGCAGGGTCTGCACACATCAGGAGTCCGTTCCCCAAAAACCCAAACAGATCTACTAAGCCACAATTCGTATCAAGAGCTCCTCATATTCCTCCCTTATAATTCAAAATGTTCCTCTATTTATAATAATCTAGCCTATTCTTTCCTATGATCCACAAATCGTTGTTTGTGGCTTCCAGATCTACCCTTTAACCCATTACAATGATTTTCGGGGCTTTGTCCCACCCTAAAACCCCTGCGCTAGACTAAATATAATCAACATTATACAAAAACGGACTAGTTTCGCAGCTTGTAGGAGACTCTGTTCCAACAATAGCAGAACCATTTGTTGAGGCTAAAAATCCTAATGATTTCAAATCTAATGATTTGTTACAGATGATGGATAGAATATTAACTCTGTTCTATGCAAGGATTAACAATAGCACTTAGATGTGATGCTTGTGAATGTCGATTCGTGTCCATTTTAACGAGATCGAAACGACAAGGGCCTCGACAATCTTTTCATATTTAGAGAGTCAGAAAAGAGCTGAAAGATGACTCCAGAGTGACTTTTTCGTGTATTTACCGAGTTCGAAAAAGTATAAAATACAACTCGTTTCCATCGTTTAAGTCGCAAAAACCTGCTGCTGCACATACCAAGCAAGCGTAAAATCCATTTTTGACATAACATATGCAAATATTTGATAAAAATAACTTTTAAAACTCATTTAACGTCGAAAAAGTTATAAATATGTCAAATTGGTAAAAACAAAATTACTTTTTACTATTTACCTTGGTGGAAAGCAACAGTGGTCCTTTTAGAGCAGAAACTTCCGACGGTGATTGCAACCAATCCAATTAACCATTCAGCTTCTCGTCTGTCACATGTAAGAGGCGCTCTTTTGCTCTTCATTTTCATTCATTTTTTAATAGCTTTCCCTTAAAAATCAGTTTTGTATGGTCATTTTTAGAATTTTAGGGCTGCGCCCATTGGCGCGGGTATCGGGCATGGACCCGTGCCAATGAGCTCTTTTTTATAAAGGGCTCGCGCCACATGGCGCGACTGTTCGTAAAACAGCCGCGCCAACGGCCGAACCTTAAATTTCGCCCAAAATCTCGACATTTAGACCAAATTGCTTGGAATTTGAAGCTCATCAAAGATCTAACTAAGGGTTTTTGACCATGTGAATGCAGAAAATCACTCAAAATGGAAATCGAATGGAAGGAATGAGAGCACGGAGAAGAGGATGAACAGGCCATGCAAAGCCAAGCTTGCATGAATGCACTCAGAGACTGTGGATTGAAAAAGTTCTTCCTCACGCCATGGTTTGCGAGCTCGGCCAGGGCTCCTCCGATGTTGTCGATGTGCGGGACGACGAGGAACGAGGTGTTCGAGGGTTACGAGACCGAGGTGTTAGGCCCGGGAGGTCACGGCGTTTATTTCATCAACGGATTGTCCGCCGAGAGGTCCGATCCTGTCTTGGCCAGAACGGACCATGCGGGGAAAATATGGAAGAAAGTAATGGCACGGGGGTGTGCGGGGAGCCTAAGCAGGATGGGGAAGCAAGAAGGTGGACCATCACACTATTTACGATCTAGCAACGAGTAGTTCTGCTCCCATACCATTACGGGCACAACGGGTCGCGAGGAGCTCCGCACGAGGCCACGGACGCTCTGTGGCCTCGGAGAATGCATGAGTCCCTTCTTGTTCAGCGGGCGGAAGCCGGTAACTATCGACATGAAAGAAGCACTCACAAGGTGAAAACGGGGGAAAGCTGAAACAGTTCGGTTATGGTTCAATAGTGTCGTTTACGTACGGAAACGCTTACCAATCTTCTGGGGCCAAGGAGCCGCAGTCGTAGTCGATACACGAGAGCCAGAGGCTGGTTCGTGCAGGCGGCATTGATGCCCAGATGGGTGACGCGGATGTCTGGAGGCCAGACACCAGGTAGTTGCGGCGCCGAGTGATTGTCGTGGGCGGCTATTAGGAGGCCCCGGCTTTACGGGGGACCCGGATCTCCCCTTTCTGAGAAGGAGATGAGCTGGGACGAGGAGAGGTACAGGTAAAGACCTCATGTTTTATTTATGTTTATATGTTTTTTTTTGTTAATACACATTCGTCTTAACACAATTAAATATGCACATGCGGATATGAGACTGAGAGACCCGGTAGGGATGTGCCAATCTCCCGGAGGACATAACCCTTTGAGATTCGGGGTGAAGGCACGGAGGAGATAGGGCCCGATCCCGAGAACCTCGGGGGTTGCCCACGGGATCCCGGACTATGCCCGGCTAGCGGACGTGCGGGTAGCCACCGGTGCCACACGGTGGGAGTTAAGTCGGATCCACCGAATCCCGGCGCTGGTTCGTGCGATGACGTGCTATCATGAGCACCATGCGGATTAGTCCTTAGGATTTATACCACACCTATTTTTTGAGAGACATAGCGTCTGCGGATGTACTAAGACGATTATGTATATTTTTTGAGTTTATGCTTGACACACTCTATGTAAACATTTACGATATCTATATATATACATATCTATTTAGATGAGTCTTTCTTTACATGTGATGATTTATAGAATTGCGCAAATATGCATGCAATACCAGGTACTTCTTGCCGCCATTGTGTATTCCAATGCCGGTATATGATGATATGTAATGTAGTCAAAATTCCTTTCCCGTGTCCGAATACGCAGAATACGGACGTAGATGGAGCTGGGGTTCCTTACCGAATAGTGTCGTTCGAGTTTGTAACACACTACAAGTTGTGAATCTAGGTACACGAAATTCCGGATGCAAGGTTCTTGCCTCGGTTAATAATTCCAACACGGCACTATATTCCGCGATATTGGTTGTGGTACGTCCTAAACACACACCTTGCGGGGTCAATCAACTCACCGGCGGGATCGTAGATTACCCGAGGCACAACGGAAGACGGATTCACAATGCTTGCGGGAGGCCGCATCCACGAAACCAACAAATGAGTGAATGAACATGCGCACAGCCAAAGAGGCCCGATCAACGAGAAAAGATGTTTACAAAGCACACCACACCATGCACACAAATGACAATCACACACCTATGTACACACACCAAACCAAGAAATCACTTCGGAGCATAGTAATTTTTAAGGTACGGCCATTTAAAGAGGCTGCGCAGTGGAACTCCTTCATAGTCTATAAGCTCGTAGGCCCCATTTTCAAAACGCGCTTTCTTATGTAGGGACGAGTGCCACATGGTGGAGTTTACCGGCTCCCGAGCTTATCCCGCTGTGCCTGATCGTACGAGAGGGACGAGGTCTCCTTCAATGAAAGAACGAGGAGAAGCAGTTGATCAAAATGAGATTTGACCCTCTTCTTTTGTGCTTCGATCAAAGCGGCTAGACGACGAGTTTCATCAGCCGTTCGAGATTATAGAAGACGTTCTTCCTCGGGAGAAGTATCCGGTAAGAGCTCACGGCTAATTTAAGTGGAAAGATTTCATTCAACCGGCGGTGGCTTCCGGACCGTACACCAATTGGAATGGTGTGAACCGTTTATGCTTAGCGGATGTTCGGTATGCCCGGAAGGCCGAGAACGTTGGAGATGCCAATTGGATTTATGAATCCCAGCGTTCGTTGAAGCATAGTGACCAAAACCTTGTTCACCGCTTCAGCACGACCATTCGCTTAGGGGTAGTATGGTGTTGGTACGTATTGACGCAAGCCCAACGTTAGTCGGCCTCCGCCATCATGTAATCGGAAATGAGTACGCGTGATCGGTGACGATGGCTTTGAGGAACCCCGGGCAGGTGCGGTAACGTGGTTGAATATAAATGAAGCGACCGTTTTCCCGTCGGCCGGCTAGTGTAGGCAGCGCTCGGCCCACTTGAGTAGAGTAGTCGATGGCGACAATGATATACGCAGCCCCCCGTGAGTGAGGTTACACGTCATAAAATCCCCGCCCCATTTCGCAAAAGGGCGGCGGTAATAACGGGGTGCAATGGCAACGGCGGCGCGCGCATCTTGCGGCGAAAAATGCGGCATGGATGACATTTACGGTTGCGGTGATACAATCCTTGAATATGGAAAGGCAGAGGGAAAATAACACCCCCGCCCCCTCGGAATCTTACGGGCGTTGCGCATGCCCGGACATATGTGGCACGAGCGCCTTGTGGCGGTCATTTAAGACTTTCTCGGCCTCTTCCAAGGTGAAGGGCATCGTCGGAGCACCGAATCTCCAATGCGATATAAGGTATCTCCTACTATACGGTAGGGTTGGGAGCGAGTGCCGAATGCAAGACGGCGAAGCGGTTATGCAACTCGGACCGAAATGTGTCGCGGTACGAAAGATACTGTATGATGTCCGTACCAAGGATCACGAGTATCGATAAGAAACGGCGTTTCGTTCGGTATATGGTCTTCGAGTGTGAGGGGAACGGTACGCGGGAGAGAACATATCAAATCCCGCGAAGACCGGTGATTTAGTTGACTTGGCGGTGGTGAACTCCAAGTCCGACTCTCTGAGATCACGATCCATTTTAGATGCTGCCCCCTAGTAATTGTCTAGAAAGAATATACGTCATAGGGTTGCGATCACGAAACCCGCATTATCGTGCGCAAGGATGTAATGGCGAGCGTTATGCGGCGTGTCACTGCTTTGCTAAGGCCAACTTCTCGACATGTGCATAATGCGTTTCGGAGTCGAGAAGGTTCGGTGGGAGAGTACGACGTAAACAACATGTTCATCACCGTTCTCGTCATCTGCTGAACCATGGCGATGGTGCTAAATGCGGCCGGCTAGATACAAAGTGAAGTCGCGGTGGTAGTCCGGAGGGCAGGAAACAACGGGCATTGACAGAAATGTCTTAGCTTCTCAAAAGGATTCACCGAACGGTCGTCCCGGTGAAAGGGAACATTATTGCTTTAACAAACGAGTGAATCCTTTGTCGGCATAATTTGGGATAAAGCGTCTAAGAAAATTCGCTTTCCCTTGCGGACTACGCCAGCGTGCGAGGAGGAGGGTGATGGGAGATTTATGATGGCCTCAACCTTTAGAGGGTCAAGGCGAATTCGAGTCTTTCGAGACTATAAAGCCTAAAAGACGGCGGCGAGAATCAACGCAGAAGATGCACTTATGAGGTTGGGCTTTGATGTTGTGGCGTACGCAACGAAGAAAAGATACGGCGAAGATGCTCGGGATGGTCCTCTCGCTTTTTTGAATGGTACGTGGGATTGTCAGGCCAAAATTTGGACAATATGGCGAATGTCATGAAAAGCGTGAGACATCGCACGTTGAAATGTATCGGCGTTTTTAAACGAACGGGAGTTTTTTCATGCGCGAAAGTGCCCCACGGACGGATGAATGTGGTCTTATGTTGATCCTCGGGTGCAATATTGATTTGGTTATAGCCGAGAAACCGTCCATTGGGGAATAGATCTCACTCTAGGCACATTCGTCGATGATCGGTCGATAAACGGAGTGGGATAATTATCCTTAGGACGAGGCGCGATTGATATCGCGATAATCCCTATGATTCGGTGTACCACACTTTTTATCGACGGGGACAATGACGGACGCCCGTGCAGCAAGGGGGATAGGATAAATAAAACCCGCGTTCGGGGGGATTTTTCAACTTCTACCTTGATAGCCGGCGGCTTTCGAGGATGCATGGGACGTAAGCGTTGGCGCACGGGTTTCGCACTGGATAGGTTGGAATCTGGTACCGACAATACTGGATCAATTCCGGCATTTCCTGCGTAAGACCATGCGAAAACATCTACGAATTCTTTGAAAAGCTCGAGTATAGACTTGAATCTCCTCGGGAAACAAGTCACACCCACATGAATGTTCTCAACAATCCTAGGTTTAACGGAGATGTTGATTGGAACGATTTAGGTAATGTTACTCGGATTACCTACGAAAGAACCTCGTGCATTAAGATTGGTGTTTCGAAGAGGAGGGGAAGGAACATGAGTAGCATAACGCTCCGGACAATCGATCATTGCCCCCAAGGCCCGGGCATAAACAAGGGCCGATGATGTCCATCGCCCCGGGGTAGCTCCTCGAGAGACATAGTTTCAATGATAGCCTCTACGGAAGAAGAATCTGCGAGAGGATCGGGTGAATCGGCCCGGCCAAGCCGGGGGGATTGCGAGTAGACGTCGAGAGCCATGCTCATCGGAGCATGCGCGAGAGGTGGAGGTCCAGATGCGGCAACAATCTCACGGTCGGTCTCTGCGGCGTTAAAGGCATGGATTCTCCAAACTCATACTGCTCGAGTGTAGGAATAAGCCGGGGGTCATCGATCCTGGACAACATGTTGACTTGAGCGGTATTCGGTGGCGTTAGAGAATATACCCATGAGGACCCCTTGGGTCTTTGAAAAGACCATGTCCTATCTTCTGTCTCGGGGATTCGAATTTGATCCACGTATGGTACATTGTTCTCGGAGCTAGAGGTGAAAAATGACAAGTTTGATCCACGTGACAATCTTTCCCTCGTGAGGGAACTTATGAATCGAAAGACGGTAGACGGCACGCGAGGCATGGCATGGGTCAGTGTTTGCGGCCAAGAAGTATATTGTAGTTGAGTTTAGCGTCAACCACTTCTACTTCCACGTTGACGAGTTTTCACAGCAATGTGATCGCCGGACTCTCGAGAACTCCCGGGGGTTTAGACTCCCGACCATCGAATGCCTCGAAGGCATTGGGAGATGACGACAAGGGCACCGGAGAGCCGATGGCCTTCCGGCAAGCGGAGAGACATAACGCAAGTAGATGCACCCTCATCTACGACGGCCTTATGAATGTTCGGACGGAGTTAATCTGAGCTTGGTAAGCCAAAGCGATTTGATGTGGAAGCCGGGGAGTAAAATTCTACAGATCGAAGGTGAAAGGCTCGAGTTGGCGGGATCGATACACCGATTGGGGAGCCGGTCGCCTTGGATTGTGAAGGACAACTTTGAAGAACCTCGAAGTGCGAGACATGGCACATGGGCGCACACGTGCCGGATCCTCAACGATCTTGTAATGTTGAGCGGCACGAGCATTTGGATTGTAGAGGATCTTCGAAGAACACCCTTGGAGGTGGTTTCACAACGGGTTCGAAGTCGGCTTCTCGATTTCCAATGGACCGGAGCGGTGGGGAAGCGTCCCTTCACCGCAGCGCAGCTAGAATTGCCTCTTGTGGTTCATTGTAATCATTCGGCCAGCGTGGCAGCAGTGATAGGTGCATTAGTATTCATCATGAAAACACAAGGACCCAAACGGTGCGGATGGTGACGCTGTTAGGCCATGCGGGTCTGCTATGAGAAATGGAAATGGCTCTTTTAAAATAACCGGAGTCCCTTTAGAGCCTTTGAAGGCATTAACCTCGGGCCGTCGTGGACAATCCTTAGTGTAATGGTCACCTTCCCACCGGATAAGGCGAGGAATTTAGAAACTAGGTTGGGAGCCATCCTCGGTTCGGAATTTAGATTCGGCTTTGGGGCCTTGATTTTGATTTGCCTTTGCCCTTCTTCTTCCCCTTGGAGGATTTGTCGCCGAGTTGGCACACGGAACGGCATTCACCTCCGCGGTTTGCCGGGAATCGAATGAGACGGGATTAGCGGTATTGTTGGAAGAATTAGCCTTCTGGCCCATTCGAAGACTTCTTCGAATTTTGAGGGAAACGGAACCAGCTGACACCATCCATAGTAGGGGCGGCGGAGCCTTAGTGGTTCCGGGCCGTGGAGCATCGATCGATGTCATAAAGCGTGCCGGTGCGAATGGAGCAAGATCCGGATGCGACACGCGCGACCCGCTTGTTCCTCCGTCACACACGCTCCCATCGCGATATCACGAGCGATTTTATTCACAAAGGAGGTGGTGAACCCGGTGAGTTAAAAATGCGATCGGTATGTGAAACTTGATCGGTCGACGAGCGAGCGCCGCCACTCATGAATGTGATGCGAGATGTGAGTGGCCTTGTCACCTTCGGAAGTCGGGAGGTGCGTCCCGGCCTCATACGGACGGTAAGCGGTAGCTAATAGGTTGAAATCTTTGAAAAATACCTGAGTTAGCTCTATGTACCACTTAGCGGCCCGGCTCCTACATTAAAGTGCGGCGGAAAAGGCGCAAACGAATGAATCGTCAACCCAAGAGTTGAAGCGAACACCGGAGGTGATACGTCATCACATGCGCCTGGGGTCCTTGTGACTTTGCCCTCAAACTTGGGACAATCACAGTGTCTTGGTGGGAATCGGAGGCCAATATGGATTATGTGAAATCGGATCATTGTCGCTTTGAAACGTCCGTGATTCCGAGTAGCCGAGACGACGTGGAGGGTTGCGCCATGCCCGATCCCGGGATAAGGTTCGGTACCCATGCTCCACGATGGTTGTGAATATCTGCCCCCACGGGTTCTGTCCCGCGAGGATTAAAGCCGTAGGGGGCATAGTTCGTATAGCCGAGGCTGATTTGGATTACGGTAACCATAGTGCGGGGATTGATAACCGAGTTCGGGCCACGGTCGGCGTACGCCCCGTATAGCGACGTTTGGTTAGGTAACGGCGTAGGTAGGCGGGGTGGAGAAGATAATCTGAGAGCCTCAAAATTGGTTATAGTTTAGTTGAGGCCCCGACCATGAGGATAATAACCACTGCGAGGGATGAGTAGGGCACAACGTGGTCGGAACACTGCCGGGCTTTGGTGTGTAGGCGCGGTGACCCGGTTGCTTTGCGACATTGAATGAGCAGTGCCGCCGGCAAGAAGCGAGTGAGCGAATGAGAGGAGTACATTACGAATGAACGAGTTGGCCGTGAGAGGGCTGAATGACGGTGGCCGGTCTTCGAGCGGCGGCGTTGCGCGGTGACACAGTTTGTAAGTGAGCCCGGATTTGTCTCGGATGGGTCGGGCAGCACAGAGGTGGAACGGGGAGCCGGTGCTTGCTTGCGTCGATTTGGCACAGACGGAACCATAGGGTAGTCCTGGATGATATGCAACGTTAGAAACAACGGAATCTGCGGTTGCATCGGTAAAGAAGGTGGACTTGCCCCCCGGGACCATAGGCCGGTCCCCGGTTGATACCCGAGTGAGGGGTACAAGCGGGTTGACCGGCGGGCTATAATATGGTCATGGCAGTTGTCTGATAGCCTTATCGCCCGCGGGGGCCAGCCTTGGATGGGGCGTACGTGGGTCACTCTGATGCTTCGAGTTGGCCCGCGCGGTTGGCCTTGGAAGAAATTTGTCCACTGCGGGTTATAAGCCTGGTTGTACGGTAGCGAGCATACGGATAAGCCTCGAAGCCGGAAGGCGCAAAGCCTCCCGATGCTCGTCGAGGCGACTTTGGGGAAAGCATACACGGGGGTGCCATCCTGTGCATGGTGCGAAAAGAAAGATCGGTAGGATCTTGGGGAGAGCGTCCGGCTGGGCGTTCGGTACATTGCAAAAACAACCGATACTCCTCCCGAATATTCTCCGGTATAACGATGGCCATAGATAAACATCTTCGGGAGTTGACGGCGGCCTGAATTTGCGGATGCGAGACAACGAGAAGAAGGCGCCACACAAGCACGAGTGGGCCGAACGGGAACGAGAAGTGACGGGCGTCGAAGGGGACACCCGGGTGTAGTGACGGTGGCCTCGAAGCCGAGGAGAATGATATTCCCATAGAGAGCTGCCGGTCGAAATGATCGACCGAGATACGTATCACACGGCTAAGAAAGAGGCCGGGCCCGGCCGTGTGGTAGCCGGCTCGGAAGTCGTCTCCCTCGAAACGTCTCGCGGGGATGCGGCGATGGTCGTCGGGAACGCGGGAATTTCTCACGAGAATCACTCATGGTTGATCCTGGTTAAATCACGCAAAAAGACGGCGAGGACTGTGAGGAAAAGCGAGCGACAACAAACGATGAACCCGATGTAAGAAAGGAAATCGTCCCTGATACGAATTCGGACACGGGGTCCGAAAAGGGCCCCGATTGAACTCAGCGGTCCCTTTAAAGGGTTGCTCGGCGAGAACCGGTCCCCGTCGAGGGCGCTCGGAAACAACGGAGCTGCGTGACGGTTCAACGAGAAGGTGAGAAGCTTACGAGAAGAATGGTGGGTATGAGACACGGTCGACGAGAAACCGGGAAAGGTTCGCCCGCAGGTGAGCGGCCCCAAGAAAGAAAAACCCGGCTTGCACACGGTAGAAACAGTTAAGACACACGATCAACCGGTCAACAAGCAATGTCTGTGAGTGTGTAATCGTGGGCGGGTCAGGCCTGCCACATTGGAAAGTAGAGAAATTCTGCATTTATATTTTAAGAGTCGGCAGTACGGAGGGTAGCTCTGTCTCTTTTGAGAGTTGACACAAGCGTGAAAGGACAAGCACTTGACGGTCTTTTCAAGGTTGGGGTCGAAGAAAAAGACCCAGTGTTGCTCGGGGAAAAACTGGCTTTGGTGTACCAAATATCCGTGAGCTGCAATATACCTTGTTTCAAAAATGGCTTAATCGACCAAGACTCGTGCGTGGAGGTAGTCTCCCCAGAATGCGTATTCGGTGTATCTGGGGTATAGGCGGCAGACTCGGCTTCCTGTGGATAAATGATTGAAAACCTAGAGGTCTCCTTTATATACGCGTGATACGGGGCTGAAAGTAAAATACTAGCGTATTTAAAGCCAACGGGCGGTGACGGTATAGGTTTAACGACGCAATAGGAACACGTCTCTAGCCTAAACCTTCTAAATACGTTTAGTTGATTCCAATCTTGCCTTAGGTTCATTGAAATAAATTTTACGGTTGATCTTCAATTAAGTTTCAATTTAGGAGCCCCTATCGTATGTAGTGTCTCGAAAGACTCTTAAATGCGAAAGCTATATGCCACGGTACTGACATTTCGTTCGATGAAAACTAGTTAGAGAAGAGTTGAGAGCTTTTACACAAACGAAATGGACGGAAGACAAATAATGAAATCTCTAATGCAACTAATGCGATTGAAAACTTTTCATTCAAAACACTGTCACTACTTAAGATGGAAAAGATCACAATTTGCACTAATTAACAAAAGCAAAAGAGAGATTTTTTTTTTGATTTTCAAATGTTCAATAGCGATATGCACTAAACAAACTTGAAAACAAACGGAACAACGAGAAACGATTTCCAAGAGAGCGAAACAAACAAATTTCACTCAACGACACAAGCGATCGAATCCCAGAATCGACCAAAGTCTCTCAAAATGAAGAAAGACTCCAAGCTTCCAATGGACCGTGTGATCTAGTTCGAGGCAAGACCAAACGAATTTCGAATGAAGGAATGAACAATCACCCAAAAAATCGCAATAAAACAATGAACAACTACTTAGAGGATGTGGAGAATCAATCAGATAGTTGACGAGGACAATCAAACACCAAAACTCCCAAGGAGGGCTCGATACACTGGCCACTAGATGCTGGGGGCTTAAAACGTGAAATCGGTAGATAAAAGCAAACAACCAAAGGACGGTGAATTCCCGGTCAAATAGGACTCCAACACACTCGGAAGCGGTCGGAAAATCAAGAAGAAAAGCAACGATCAAATTCGGAAGAGCTCAAAAATGAGAAAAACTCAAAAAAAACTTACGGGGGTGGCGCATTGTAAGTGTGAGCGCGCCCGAGAAAGCAATTGGTACGGGCTAGACACAGGCGCGTGGCAATTACAGAGCGCATTGTCGAGTTAGCGAAATTGCCAGATCGGGATTTCTCAACAAAAATTAAAAATAAGCTACTCCGAGAGCGAGACCAATGCAAGCTAAGCAAACCAAGAAGCAAAAAGGTGAAAGGACCCAACCCGAAGGTTCATCGAGCAAGAAAAACATAAAAACAATCAAAGCGAGACAACATAAACAGACAATGAAATCCGGACGGTCACCAGCCGGAAGTCGCCAAATTGTTGAGGAGGCAATCCCCTGCGCGGTTGAGAGGCGATCCTACTAGCCCGGCGGGGAGTCCGCGCAGCAATCAAACAATGTTATGACGCAAGCTCCTAGTTACGAATGGAAAGACTAGGAATAAATGCTGGATTCCAACGCTATGATACGAAGAAGAAGCGTCCCGGATTCTTCGACCACGACGGATCACAATCCCTCCACGATCTCCGCGGATGAACACTGCACATGGAAAAAACGAACGAGATACAAGCATAGAAACCGGCATACGTAACTAAACATCGATCAGAAAAGATGTTATCGCATTAACATAGTGGGAAACGGTGGAACCATAATCACAATCATCGTAAATAATAAACGAAAGATTACAGCAAGTTAGAAAAATTAAGTCTCCTTCGGACGAGGTCTGCGTCCACGTCTCGCAAAGCTTGCCAAGAAAGGAAAACCTCTCCAGGAGTCTCTTCGACAATGGTCTCCTTACTTGAGTCGGCCTTAAGGGGAAAAGAGAGGATTCTTTACGAGCACAAAGGCTCTTGGGAATATGGAGATTCAAAGCTTAGGCACTTCAAGACTAGCTTGCCATGGGATTGAGCGAGCTTTTATAGATGGGAAAGGAGAGTTGGGATCCCTATTATTATGGGATTAGCCCTATCAACAGGAAGGTTCCATGGGAGGTGGCAAAACCACTTCCCCTCCCTCGAACTCATGGCTTCAAACCTCCCAACAAAGATAGGCAATGGTTTGTGAGTTTGTTGGAACTCAACTTCCGCCATCCTTATTTAAAAAACAGTCCCTAAATTGGTCCCACGGCGCAAGCTGCTTTGCTCTATGACGGAGCGCCGGTTAGCGCGACCTCTTTGTAGGATTTTCCCAAATCGTATGAGTGCGGGCCCCATGCACGCGCCAATGCCAAAAGAGATGTTTTTCATGATTCTTGCAAGGAGATGTCTCAGGGGCAAATAAAGCTCATGTAGGAATGCATTGATGATGTTTCCAAGGCGCGGCCAATGTTCACAGTGCAAATGGGTCCTCCATTGTGCGGGACGGGGAATGGTAGGGACGGTCGTGGAGTCTTTGTGTAACCTTTGGGTATTTTACGGCTACAACCATACGACAAATGTCCCTTGACAAAGCTGAAAGAGATGTCGTGATGTAAGTATTCATGATCCTTCTGAGGTGTTGTAAAAGATTGGTACTATGGCATACAGAGCTAGACTTCACCATGCACGAGTGCATCTAGTTTTCCATGTTTCGGGCTTAAAGAAGGTTATAGGTGAAAATCTTTTCGGTTCGACAATATTGCCAGACTTGATGAGGAAGGAAAAAATCATATTGGAACTTTGAAGCGGTCACGGAAACAAGAACTCGTGACTACGGAATCGATCAATTTCGAGTATCCTCATCGAGTGGAAGAACTTACCCCTTTGAAGATTCTACATGGGAGGATGAGAATTTTATACGGAAGCACACGAGCTACTCAAGCATTGAGGACAACACTTTTTTGAAGGAGAGGGGCATGTTAGGTCCACATATTACTAGTATAGTCTCTTATTGTTGTGAGTGTAACCCCCTTATTTATCTTGTACCCCTGTAACCCCCATATTGTTATTATTGTGCCCTTAAATTATTATTGTTAGGTCGGCTAGAGATTACATTGTGGCCCCACTAGGATTACATTACGGCCCCATGGACTCCTATATATAGAAAAGGAGGTTTTGTAATTTGTATCCTCCAATAATTGTTCATTAATTTAATGTCTTAGGATGCCCCCTCGAAGTGGCTTATTTCTAAAGGCGTTGATATCTCTTTTCTTCTATTTTTGGAGTTGGTTTCACAACATGGCTTATATAAATTTATGAGAAACATTCCACTTATTAATTTTATTGCTAATTTGATATTTATTGAAACATTAAATATGAGGATTTGGAATTCTAAGGAGCTCTTATTAGCCTTCACAGTCAAATCAATAAAATATTAGAGGCAAAAGACAAGTTTAGAATATGAAGGTTTCGATAATGAATGGGTCATAATTTTGGTGATTCTTAGGTTTCTAAATTCTAATATTTCTATTTTTCTTTTCTAGTGAAACCTACTAAGCATTTTCTTTCATTATCAAGATGGTATCCAAGGAAACCATATTCTTTAGACCTATGACCAAATTAATACCTTAATAACAAATAACTCACTAATAACGAGTATGTCAAATAGTTGGATATGTTGAATATGAACTTAAACAGAGAAACAACATTCTCTCTTAGACACTCTAATTACACTCCAATTAACATTATTATAATGCATTTTTTACTCCCCTCTTATTTTATGATTTGATATTGATTTTACCAATTAATATTATATATATATATATATATATTTTAACTTACCAAATTTTTAATTTTTATCTTTATTCATTATTTTTAATAACATTTTATTCTAATTTCAAATATTCCAAATAGTAATTATTCTAAATCCATCTTAAATCTAGATCTACGAACGAGAGGGATCATGTTTGGAGTTAAGATAGATCTAACTTGGTACTCTTGCATTTCACAATGGATTTCCTTAAATACCATCCATAAATACCATGGACTCTACAATACCATGAACATGAAATCACTATAATTTTATAATTTAATTTAACTATTAATTACGTAAATTAAATTAATAATTAATAATTTATTTTTTATATTTTTATAATTTGAACTATAAAGAGATTTAAAGCTTTATTTTATTTTTAATGAAATCAAAATGTTTATATTTACATTACAACATCATTATGACGCTAGACTAAAAATTGCTCTCCATGCCATTATTTAAGTATTTCATTTTTGAAATAGAAAATTAATTCATATCATCATAATTTATATATAAAATATTTTCTAAAAGTAGAAAAAGTCACAGATTTGACTCTCTTTATCCTTTTTAAATTTAAACTCCATAATATTAATTCTATCTTATACCATATAATATTATATTTTAAGTCATGCATTATGATGTTAATTTATTGTATTTTATAACCTATAGCATTATTATTATGATATTGATTTATTGAATTTCATTTATCATTCCTGTTATATCATATTATATTATTATAATTATGTTGTTAATTTATTGTAATTGATATCATATAACATTATTATTATTATTTTGTTGTTAATTTATTAAGTTTCATTTCTCATTTATTTTATATTATATTATATTATTATGATATTAATTTATTTAGTTGACTAAATCTTTTATTTCAAATAATATAATATTGTTATTAGATTATATTTTTTTTAATTATTAATTAATAAAATAATTTAATAATTTAATTTTATATTAAAAATATTAATTAAAAATATTTAAAAAATAAAATATAAAACATAAGCAAAAGATTTCTCTAAAAAATATTAAGGTGAATACTTTTCCAAAAATTCTGTGTATAAAAATTTTCACTCTCTTATATATTTTTTCTTTGTATATATACTTGTTTAATATTTAGTAAGTAAAATAACATATTATGTAAAGTAACTTTTTCCATTCCCACCCCCAAAAAAAGAAAATAAGAAAGTAAAACATAAATTTTTAATCTTAAATGCACCGCATTGGTCTGCAAGCTTAAGAATTTACGCTTTCCGTGTGTCCATATTTCAACATTTTGTCGTGCAGACCATACCTACCCACGGCCCAGCCTATTCATATTTATCGCAACAACTCTGCTATAAGATAACGTGGGATTGTTGTTTGGGACAAGTAACGTGTTTTTCCAAACTCTCTCTTCGAAAGGACGAGTAATCAGATACAGACTGCTGTAAACCAAAGATTCACAGGAGATATCCTCGGGCATTAAACCCCAAACAAAGAGACAACAAACCAGATGGCCGTGGCCACCAAGCGCGCGAAGCAGCAGAGGGGGATTATGCCTAACAACGGCAGGAGACTTCGGCTGGCGCCCTCGTCTTCTTCCTCTTCTTGCCCATCTCGCCCAACTTCCGCGCCGTCGACTTCTACGTCAATTACTGATACCGTCAATGGTTCCCATCACTTCACAATTAACGGTTACATACTCTCCAAGGAGTATGGGAGTTGGGAAATACATCGCCAGTGAAACCTTCGTGGTGGGGGCTACGAATGGGCCATCTACTTCTATCCTGATGACGGCAGGCCCTGGGGGATAATTCGGTCTGTCTTCTGTCGCTCTTCATAGCCCTGGCCAGTGAGGGCACGGATGTTAGAGCCCTGTTCGAATTGACCTTGCTGGATCAGAGCGGAACGAAAAACACAAAACCCATACGCACTTCGATCGGATGCTCGAGAGCGGACCTTATGCCAACCAAAATACCGAGACGTATGTGGTAGGTACTTGTTCTTTTGCTGATTTTCTGGTTTTTGGGTTTGTCCTAGGAGTTACTTGATGATTGAGAACAATAATTCATTTTGGGCGTTTATCGAAATGATTCCAAGATGCCATTTGTTCGATTTAGATTTATTGGATTGAATTTGATATGCCCATTTTCTAGATCTGCAATTAGAGGCCAAATTTGGGGTTTTCATTCTGTAAAGCCTCGGTACTGGGAATTTGCCCCAAACAAGTTAGGGTTTTTTGTTTTTAAAACATTGAGCCAATTGTAGGAATTGTGATTTTGATTGCTTTTTTTGTTGTAAGCTTCCTCTTATTACAACGCGACCATAAATAGGGCGTGCGCCCAATCATTGCGGGTGTAACATTTAGTTCGGAAATATTTGGCTGCTATTAGAGTCAATTTGGGGCCTCCCATTACAGGGTGCCCCGAATAGTTAAGTTTTGTTTTCAAAATATTTCTAATGAACCCAATTGTAGCAAATGTGATTTTGATTGTTTTGTTGTAACTTCTCTTATTGTAATGCGACCATAAATAGGGTGTGCGCCTCCTATCATTCCGGGTGTAACATTCAGTGCTGCATAACTTTCGGTGGGCACTGGGGGGATTATAATCCTCAAATTTGCAAATTATTCGTGCCTGGAACGACAAACACTAGCAGAAGCAGAAACACATGCAAGCGGCCAGCGGCCCGACGTAAACATGTTGCCGGGGCGTAACATGTTGGGGGCGATGATAGTGCACCGCTTTCTCCAACCGCGCAAGTCCCGTTGGCTTGATTTGATTTTGAGCTTGTGAATTTTGGTAAGATCTCATTGGCTTGACTTGCTTTTGGGTTTCTGTTGTGAATCCTGTGGGGAAGGTGCCTATTGGGCATCCGCAATGATGCCGTGGTCCGGGAGCTGGAGTCAGCTGATCATAGAAACCATTTTGAATATTGCTGTGTGGAACGTAAATTGTCAATGGCTTTGAGAGTTTGTGTGGCGGTTTACTAAGCATTTTTCACCTTTTGAAAAATCTGGAAAACGATTAAAAAAGAATAAGAATTTTACACGAACTCTGACGTTTGTTACCAACCATTTTTTTATTTTTTTTATTTTTTGGAAAATCTTTAAAATGAAAGAATAGAAAAAAAAAACCTTGCTACAACATGTAAAGCCATTTCAAATTGGAAGTTGTTTCTTGTCATTACCCTTTTCCCTGTTTTCAAAAGTTGGGGACACAGTTATTCCCATGAACGTGAGCAGAAATCATCGCCATGTCTTTGGAGTCTTTTGTTGTATTTGCTCCTTATGTATGTCTCATTACAAATAGCGATACTGGGGTCAGTGGGGCAATTCTCCCTGTTCATGGGGTCCTGTTTTAGCAGTGAACACGGTTATGTGCAAGGCCACCCACTAAGATCCTATTACCTGAGGCCACAAATAAGTGGTAAGGGCCAGCTTCAAATCCTTGGTGATTTTGATGAAAGAGAACCCTCCCTGTGATGACAGAGTAGCAAAGGAAAGTGCTTGTGATGAGTGGTTTTTGGTACAAGGGCTTCAATTGTAATCCTTCTGCATTATCAAACTGTCCAAAAGAAAAAAATATCTCATGTGATCTTTTCCTTTTTTAATTTATTCTCATGTGATTGCTGAAAGACAAATGGGCACAGGTCTCCTTTTAAACTTTAAGGTGTTTCAAACACGATTAAAGCAAACTAGCTTTATTTATAAATTGTGTCCCTAGTGCTTTTTATGCAAGGAGTAGATCTGATCAATACTTAGGGCATAATGTAGTTTCTATCATTGAAAGTGGTTTTCACAATTCATGACTTTTCGCCGAGGTTGTATTAGTACTAATTAATATGTATGGTTTATTTGTCTTGATGACATGATTTGTTTTTCCTTTCAGAAGTGCTTCAAAGAATTGCCCTTGAGGGCTGCACTGCAAAGGACGGACTTCCTTCCTGGCTAGAAAGTGCCAGGTCCAAGTGCTCTTTATTTCACGAAAATCACCTCGCAGGGCTTGCCCTTGTGCTCTTCTTTTTGAAGTTCGTGTAATTTCGACAATGTAGACCACAGCAGATGGAACTGTGGTGGTTGGCTTAACACTATCGTTCTTATCAGTGGTCAGTGCCTTGCTGGAAATAAAATCAATTCATATGGCATCTGGATATCATTTTCTCTCTCTAACAGAGGGGTGCTGCTCTACTGGCTTTTTTGCCCGGGGTATTTTGAAAGGAACTCAGGGTCATTAAATATGTGAAATGAAGCCATTTTGTTAAATCTGCTGAGATTTCAAATTAATTTAAGTAGTTTGATCTGGCAGAATATAATCAGAATATCTCAGTCTACAGTACAGAGTTCTTAGCATGACCCAAGACAAAAAAAGTAGGCTCAAGTTAATTTTGATACTGTTATGTGAAGCTGCAAACCATTATGTTAAAAGATGTTGAACTTAGCTTACTACAGTAAAGTTCTTTTTCTAGTCTCGAGAGCCCGTATGTCACTTGTTTGCCATGTGCCATTAACAACATTTTGGTTCATTATTTTTCCCCTATTTAGAAACACTGTATCCAAAGATAATGAAAGCCGATTGTAAAATGAATGTAGTTTGAGATTTTCCTTCATTGTTCCTTGTTCTTTGTTCTCTTGAAACATATTATATTGGGTTAACAGGTGGTCTTCTGTAGGGGCTATAAGCAGATTAACTGAAGCTGCACTTGAAACTTCAGATTGTATCAAAGATGATTTTTTTTTTTCTATAAAATGCACTGTTGGGGTTGTTGGCTCACGTACAGAGGGGCCAAAAATTTACACCATTCCAGTGCCAGAGTCAAATCTTGGTCAGGATTTTGGTGAACTTTGGTGCACTGGCAAGGGTGCAGATGTTAGTTTTACCGGAAGTTGATGGGATAATTTTCTGGAGTTCACAAATTAGTGCTTGCTGCTCGCTCACCTGTCTTCAAGGCCCAGCTTTTTGGCCCAATGAAGGATCAGAATACGGTTCATGTAAAGGTTGAAGATATGGAAGCACCAGTATTTAAGGTTGTTTCCTTTCTTCTTAATCTATTTGAGAGCTGTACCAATCTTTTACTCTTATCCTCGATGAAATGTATCCAATTTCTGAGGTAAGTTTAAATTGTTGTTTCTTCAGATCATAACATGGTTGCCCTTTGATTTGTGACATGTAGGCAATGCTTCATTTCATATATCGTGATACCCTTCCTTGTTTCGCTGACCTGATTGGATCAACCTCACCACAGTTGCTTCGACCCTGATGGCTCAACATTTGCTTATGCCAGCAGATCGGTATGGCTTGGATAGATTGAGGTTACTGTCAGAAGCAAAGTTATGTGACGAAATTAGCATAGACACAGTTGCAACTACTTTGGCACTTGCAGAGCAACATCCAGTGTTTCCAGCTTAAGTCAGTTTGTCTCAAATTCATTGCATGTCCTGGGCGACTGAAAGGTGAGTGTTTGAATCAATGACAATTTCTTCTACAACACGTTTGGCACATTTTACTTTGGATGTTTGATTCAAGTTGACTTTATTCTCTCATTTTTTCTCCTTCCATTCCAGCTGTCGTCTAAATCTGATGGGTTTGACTACTTGACTGAAAGTTGCTCTTCTGTTCTATATCTGAACTTTTGGAAAGCTTTGCGAAGTCGAGAGAAAAATTCCGGGCATCGTTAGACAAAGATATGAAGATGGGAGTGATTCCAATGGGAGACGGAGTTGGGCAGAGAACATGGATTTCTAATCCATAGATAAAGTTGTCTCAGCAAATATGAGATTAGGTGCCTGTTAATGACAAAATATAAAACTTCTTTTCGAACTTCATAATGAGCGTTTGATCACTCTTGATACTTAGATTTGATGCTTTATTAAAAGTTAAATTCATGTTGACTCTGGTTTGGCAGTCAGTTCTCTCTATGTTTTGGGCCATTGCCCATGTTTGGTCCTAAAGTCATAAAACACTAATTTCATTCTTTTTCATTTTCATAGATGTGTTTATGAGGTTTACGTTCAGTGTACAGTCTAAGACTGAGGCTATGGTTCTGAACAATTTCAGACGTTCTCTGCTTTCCTTCTGCAAATAATGTGCCATTATTGAAGTACAATCTTTGTTCTTGCATAACATTTGGACAAACTAATAGTTGCTAGCTGCTCTGGTTGTTGAGACAGACATTTCTGTCCTCAGTTTACTACCACATGTCCATAAAAATAGAATTACTGGGTTTGCTAAACTGATGTCAGTGTTGAAAAGAGGTCGGCCATTGGCACGTGTGACTGTTATTATTTTTTTAATAATTCTTGCTTTTCAATTGCGCATGCCTATGTTGTAAATAGTACCGTGCAATTTGAGCTCTGGTATTTGTTGAATATTGATATGATTTTAATCCAAGAAATGAAGTTTGGTTTTGCGGAGATTACAACTATTTTGAAATGTCAAACCTTTGACAACAAGGGCCATTGAAATGGGTGCTTAGTTACGTTCCACCGAGGGCTTAGGGATGCGGGATTGTGGGCCGAATTTCTAGAGATTGTTACAAAGGCGATTTCAGAGGTATGACACCACATCATATCATATACACGCATACGGTGAGAAATACGGTAAACAGATAATTAGGGGCGATGGAGATACCTAGCGCAATATCATTTCTATATGTTGATAAATATGTTGAGCAGAAATAATTACAAGTGATAGACAAACACATCACCCAACATCATTTCAGTGAACCTTCAAATTTGAAAAACGAAAGTCATGAACCTTCTCGTAGAAACTAAAAAAAAACATATATAAAGATAAAGCAATAACGGCTTTAGTTCGTATTAAAAGCACAGCTTTTAATTGAATTGGTCAGCAAAAAAAATTAAAAATTGACAACTGATCTACTAAGATCAGTTCTCGGAAATATATATATATATATATAAAACTGACAATCACAGGTTTAATTCGTATCAAAAGCTGTAATTGAACTGGTCAACAAGATACAAAATAAAATTTGAGAGCTGATCTTAGTTCAACGGACATCTGTTCTCTCCTTACATCTTACGGATTTGAAGCTGAAGCTGTAAAACTTAAGGGTTTGTATTGCTATTAATTCTTTTCTAGCAAAAAAACATCTGAATGTAAAACAAGATACATAACATTGGCAGCTACATACTAAATAAAATATACGTTTTCTTCTAGCGTCATCTTGGGCTTGGTTGGGAGGTTGAGACGTGTGTTTGACAGAATTCTATTTCTTCCATTAATTGATACACTGTTTAATCTTGAATTTCACATGAACCAAACCCACAAATAATCAAGTTGGGAGCTGGAGACTGTTTTTTTAGATTAATGACCATGGATAGAAGTGTAATGCATTCTTTGTAAAATGTCAGAATTGGTCGCCTGCTGTACCAGTGTATTACAATTACACTCTATTAAACCTCTTGGTGTTAGAAGTCACAAACATTGGAAGTGATAGAAAAAATGAAATTCTATTCTCATTTGTAATATGCCCATGTTATTGGAGAACCTTGCATAACTATTTGAATGTTTCTTTGACAAGTGGACCATTACCATTGAATGTTTCTTTGACAAGTGGACCATTACAATTCACCTTTTCAAGATCAGTAGGGGTCTGTAAATTGTTTTTGGATATTAAGAAATTATATTCCCTTTTATCTACTTCTTACTATGTTGTTAAATTTAGTATTATTTGAAGATTTATTAATTCATAAATAACATCATTATATAGAAAGAAGGGTCTTCAAAAACATTTTGATTCTTGCTATGATTCTGTTAAATTTGTTATTCATAAATTACATCATGATATAGAGGGTCTTCAAAAACATTTTGATTCTTACTATGGTTTGGTTAAAATTTAACTGTTATTTGAGATTTATTAATTCATAAATCACACCATTTATTACTATTCATAAACCATCTATTACTATTCATAAATCACACTATTTATTACTATTCATAAACCATCTATTACTATTCATAAATTAATTTATTAATTCATAAATCACACCATTTATTACTATTCATAGACCATCTAATACTATTCATAAATTACATGATGATATAGATGGGTTTTTATTAATATTTATAAATTACATAAATTAATTTATTAATTCATAAATCACACCATTTATTACTATTCATAGACCATCTAATACTATTCATAAATTACATGATGATATAGATGGGTTTTTATTAATATTTATAAATTACATGATGAAATATGTTGTTATTTGAATATTTATTAATTCATAAGTTACATTATCTATTACTATTCATAAATTACATGATGATATAGAGAGGCTTTTATTAATATTCATCGATGATATAGAGTGTTTTTTATTACTGATATGGCTTAGATGATATAGAGGGTCTACAAAAACATTTTAAAGTTCTTACATTTAAATTACATGATGATATAGAGGGTCTTCAAAAACATTTAAAGTTCTTACGTTTAAAGAAATTGTTACTATTAATTTCTTAAAGAACATTTTGTCTCTTGATTCATTTCTCGCTTACCTCTTGAGAACATTTGTCTCTTGATTCATTTCTCACTTACCTTTGAAGTATAAACATATGCTTCTCCATTCATAACTCACTTTTATAAACATATGCTTTTCCATTCATAACTCACTTTTCAAGTTCCTTTGATTCATTTCTCACTTACCTCACAGGTATAAACCTATGCTTCTCCATTCATAACTCTTTTCAAGTTCCTGCGATTCATTTCCACTTCACCTTTGGAGGTATAAACATATGTTCTCCATTCATAACTCGTATAAACATGTGCTTCTCCATTCATAACTCATTTTCAAGTTCCTTTGGGGTCTATAAATGATTATTCCAAAATGAAACATAATGTAATTTTCCATCCTAAAATGAAGCACATTTATGTTACATTGATACATTTTTGAATATAAATGATTCATTACCGTGATAGATTCTATATTTACAATAAAGAAATGGCTTATTATAGTGGCTAATTTCATTTTGGTATTATATTCATGCTCATGAAATATTCATGATGACAACATAGCGAGGTTGTTTGACTCTCAGAGAGGCAAGTGTATACTCACATTGCCATGATATATTGGGTATATAATGAAAATGTAAACACTCATGAGTCTTGTGGTCCAATATGAAAATATATGTAGGGGAGTAAAATATTTAATGGGTTCCAAGGTGGATTAATTTTACTATCCTTAGCATTTGATGTGAAGTTTGTGATGTGTATATGCAATACAAATGTGCACAAAATGAGGAAGCAATGTTGAGAGGCTATTTATATCTCATTGTTTCTCTAGCTGGTTTTGGTGGTAATGTGGATGGATATGGTGTATTATAAGTTTTGATTTTGGTCCAAATTTCTTTGATGGTGGCGGTTTTGCTACTTTTTGTTGCTTGGATGTATTCATGGTGGAAAAAAATGATAATTTTTAATGAAATTTTGACAGAAAATATTTCATGATGGAAAAAAATGATAATTCTTAATGAAATTTTGGCAGAAAATATTTCATGATGGAAAAAAATGAAGTAATTCTTAATGAAATTTTTGACATAAATATGTATAGTGGATCTTCACTCAGATTTTACATGCAGCTTGTAGTAATTATTTTATTTATTTGTTTTGTGGATGAGTTTTGCATATATTTAGTTTGCAAATTAATTTATTATGGGCATTTTGGTGTTTGGGGGTTTCTCAAATTTTGGCCTTCAAAATTGGGCAACGTTTGTTCTGCTACGTTTTTGAAATCTCGTTGTTTGTATATATTATTAGGTTTGAAAATTGTAGACTATTAGCAAATTAGAGGAAATGATTTATCAAGTTTTAATTAATAAAGATAAATGTAGAGAAAAAAAATGATGGAAAATCATGAAAAAAATTGATAATTTTGTTTTTGAGATAACAACAAAAATACATTTCTAAATACTTGAGGCAATCCATTGATTGAGACCCCAAGAAAGTTTGCATCATGAATTAAAATTTTAGTTTATTGCTAAAACTACAAATTCTAAATTAAAATCTTCTTACACAAGTTGTGTTTTTTCATACATTTGCAATGTTCTAGAAATATTTCTGAATGTCGAAATGTTATCTTTATATCAACAACTATAATAGATTTTTAGAAAAACCTATATAAAGTATGAACTAATTAGCAAAAAAAAAAAAAAAAAAAGATGAAGTTATGTTTTTGGGAGCCAAGAGTCATGAAGATATTTGGAGGAACCACTTGAGTTTTTTCATATACTTTCCATAAGTCTATCCATCTCCAATACATTTTGAGAGACAATTTGTTTCACAGTTCTTGTCCTTGCAGAGGCTGAGGTCAAAGGTGAAGCGTGTTTTTGAAGTTTTGAAAAAGAGACACGAGATGTAAAGGTAATACCCATTGATCCAATTTATGGCTAGTTGAGAATCCCCATGTATATGAAGTTGAGATATTCCTCCTTGGGCCCACAATTTGAAGGGGTCAATTTAGGAGCCTTGAGTTCGTGAAATTATTGGTGGCTATTTGATACTGTGAAAAGAGGGAATGGGGTGGTTGCCTACGTGATGCATAACACTACCAATGCCTCCCATAGAGGTCTCCTTGGGTTGCCCCATTGAAAAATGTGCAACGTATATATTTAATTCGAGTTTCTAGCGCTTTACTTTTGTGTTGCCTAGATTGAGAAATTTTGCGTCGAAGGTACTCTCCAAGCCGGTGTGCAGAAACGTTGTAATGGTTTGTCCTTTCTAATAAACATTTTGACTCAGTAAAAAAATACATAAAAAAATAAAAACAAAACAAAATAAAATGATTATTATGCCAATGTAATGTAAACATTTTAACTACGATAAAAAAAAGAAAAAAACCCTATGTTAATATCCCAAAAATTCTACGATATTGTTTTCTTAATTAATTTTTGTTGAGTAATTAAGCTAAACTTGACTTGGTCAAGTTGCGGTGATTTTTTGAGCTCTAGGTTTTTATGAAGACACATGGTATTAATGTGAAATATAGCCTATTTAAAGGTGGAATTAAATCAACCTAGATCGATCTTAACCCGGATCTGCAAGTCTTTGAGAGAGATCAAATAATCTCTGCACCTTAAAATATCCTCAAGGAATTTGATCCCTCTCGGCACTTGGTAGATCCATGGTTAGAAGGATCCTGAGTTGGTCAATATAATAAGAGAGAACGACTATTATTTTGGTAGTAATGAGCTATGAAGAGAAACCACATCTTTGTTTATGGAGTGTTTTCGAGCTATCTAGATTTCCCAAGCAAGGTTGGGGAAAGACCATGCATTATAGAATACAATGATTACTAGGCAAGATTTTAAGGCTTCCTCGATTTAAACACTATCCCATACATGAGTCCTTAAGGTCTTTGATTTGTTACTTATACCTCCTTACCAAATTTGAAGCCTTAAATGAGATGATGGTCTCCCGAGTCATGTAAGGAGATGTAGCATCTACTAGGCACCATGAAAGGTTCTTTGCAATTTGCCCCATGTGAGCTTTGTTTGTGTAACATGAGAGGCATGAACAGTGCATTTTTTCTAGACATTTAATTTCCACAACTTTTCCTCTAATCAAGGTAGAGGATCGAAGGCTAGTTTCCTTGGCTAGTCATGGCCCAGTCTTGAACATAGTCTTAAAGGGTTGAGAGACTAGGTACTATTGGTCACAGTATGTGGGGGAACAGGGAGTTTTTTAGAAGCTTTGATATAAATTTCCTATAGAGGAACATGGTCACCCTCAATTCCTAGCTCTCCCCAGATCAATCATTGATTTTTCTATTCTTGTCGTCTCTTCTCAATGAGTGGTATAAATAATGTAGAAATCCACATAAGGAGATTCAATGAATCTTGTAATATGCTAAAACAAAATACTTGAATTTATTCTACAAATTACTGGAAACCAATTAGATTGTGAGAATCACATGAACAAGAAAGATATAATTTCAATCACACAACAGAGATTGTTGCAGGAAAACCTTCGCTAAAGCCGCTATCTATATATTACATAAGTAAAAAATATGATGAAAATGCAATGCTTCTCTTAGGCTTGAGAGCTCTTTGTACTATCTTTGACTATCTCACTTTGATCCAAGTAAACTTGGTCCAATCCTTAACCAATTTCTTACCTCTTGGATACTCGGCCTTCCTTGCACAATCCTTAGGAGAAAATTGAGCCCCTATTAATTAGGAAATTCCCAATAATTGATTACGCAGTACATCCAAGGCATCTGTTGACCTCATGCATGTCTGTACAATTTTATAATTATACAAGCGATAATATACTTCTATTTAACTCCAATCTCACACGGGTCTTCCTTAGACCGACATGCAACAACTATTTATAGCGAATATTCAATCATCGATTGATCCTTTGCATAATAATTCAATAGATTTAATTCATTGGACCTCCACTAGTTCCTCCATCGGTTATAACTAGTTAAAATGATTTTAACTCAAATAATTAAGTTAAATAATTACAACTCAAAAATAAACGTAATTGGACCCCCTAAAACTTAGAGAGAGAACTCTACATGCTGGTTGACCCTCAACTTGAATTGACCGAGCTAACTAAGTCTTCTCGACTGCGGTAACTCGTATAAAGTGCCATGTGATATGGAATTAAAATTTCCTTCTAATTTGGTCAAAGGGAAAGTTAAATTAGAAGCCTCTTCTTGTTGCCAATTTCAACACTCCCTCTCAACAAGAAAGTGATTGTATGCTACCTCGATCTTAAATATGTGGAAATCAAATTTGCCTCTTGATAGTGCATTTGTCGAGATATGCAACATCCACGCTCCTCGTGAATGTACTCTAATAACATAATCCTCCTCGTACACAATCTGCGAGGTGGTGATCCCGGATATCAATATGTTTGGACTTGTCATGAAAAATTGGATTAGCGAGAGATTGATGCAACTACGGTTATCTGACGTCACCGTCGGATACGCTACGTACGACTAAACAAACTAACAATCTTCCTCATCCGGATAAACTCACATGCTACGTGAATAAAAACCATGTACTCTATAACACAAGAAGTGGGCGCAGGCGATCTGCGATTTTTTCTAATATGCCGAGCTTGTTCTTCGAATAATGTTTGAAGATGCCCTTGAGTGTCTTCTGTCGAATGGACTCTTTGCCTAATATGCATTTGTGAAGCCTTACAAACTTCACTCCCTGCGCCCCCACATGCCATGATACAAACTCTGCGGTGCCTCTTGGGTATCTCAACACATGTTTTCTTGCCTTCAAACGAACTTACTTTGGGATTAACCCTTAGCTTCGACTAAGGCCCCGGTTAACCACATAGCATATGTCTCGTCGTGTGTTCATAAATACATGAGTAAACCCACAAGTTGCCTATAGATGTTGAAATTTGCAACAAGAAAACGATGAAATTGGCCTCCGGAAAACAACACACACATTGGTGTGGGATCACGGAGCACAAAGTGATGGATTGATCGAAGATTTGGATCATGGACTTAAGTGATAGCTCAAAATTCCAAAGTGTTCAAAACATGCCAAACTTGAATGACCGAATAGATTTCGTCCTCCACGATTCGGAGCCGCGAATGGTTCGAAAAGCGGCAAGTATGAAGAAGTTATCGTGATTTGAAAAGTCCGATGGCTATAAATTTTGGCTTTTGGCCAAGTTTCAACGGGCCTTTGAATATTCAAAAAAAGAGAATATTCTAGTGAATATTCCCTAGGTATTAATCCTTTGAATAAATCGATGTTGACGTATTTAGCATGTAATTGAAGTTAGATGTTTGTGCGTGGTTTTGGCTCGACCAACCCCAAATTACGCCCGTGGCAAGCCCAAAGGTTGCCACGTGGCCCGAGTATGGTTATGAAAATTTTTGTGGAGCTACGGGGTTTGATCGCGAACGTCCTGCTGCCAAGCCACGTGTTAACCATCTCAGCCACATTGTTTCTTCTGTCTATGGGCTAACGATTTCAATTTAGTTTTAATCGTTTTACGTTTCAGGAGCGGGCCTGGCCCATCCCCCGCGCAACTTATAAACGCCCAAGACCCAAGGGCTTAATGCCTCGGCAACTCCGCAACCGCCAACCGCCATTTTTACGTGGTCATAGGTATTATGCCGCGGTAACATTTCAATACAACGGTTGCAAAATTGTCCATAAGCCATTACGGTTAGAAAATCGTGGGATTCGGGACATGTGTCCATCCCTCGGCTTTGTCCATTAATGCTATGTTATCTATAGTGGAAACCTTGGGCGTCCAAAATTTGAAGTTGCAACTATAGCTGTAGTTCGTGCGGTTCCTCCACGTACCCCAGTGGAGCTTTTTAGAAGTCGTGGACAAACGTTGTTTAGGCTCTGCTAGATTCGACCATTACGAGAGTGTGAATAGTCAATTTCGACTATCTCGGACATTACAGGCCTCATTGTGAGGTTGCGAGATTCATTAGAGGACTTTTGAGCAGTTTTGCTTCAAAGAAGTTCAAGGGGCCATGAGGCCACCATGGGTCGACGGCAGTTTGAGGGCTGGCCGGTGCCGCTCGGGCCTTACTCGGTAACCCAATAGTAAATTTTGGATGTTTTGAAATTATGGAACTAATGGTGTGGAGTTTCGAGCTTTTCGAAGACTTTTGACGAGTTGCTTCGGAAAGTTCCGGGAGGCCATCGGGGGCCATTAAGTGCCAACGGGGAGAATGAGGCCTATCCGGGCGGCCAATATCCGTTCTTAGCAAACCAATAGTCATTTATGACTATTTTGATATACGAATCCATTGATGGAGTTTGCGAGAGGAAGCTTTTGAGGACACGAACAGTATTCTTCGGATAAGTTTTCGGGGAGACCCCCGAGCTAGGGGTGCCACCAATTGTTGGAGAGTGTGGGAGCGGGGAAGAAGGCCAATTTATGCAAATGAATAGTCTGTTCTAACTATTTCAAACATTTCGAATCTAATGAAGGATTTTAAGAACCATTTAGATACTTCTAAAGGTCAAAGGCACGAGGATTTGGGCTGCCTAGGGTCATCAATTGGATGGAGGCATAAATTGGGAAGCCAATGCTCATTTTTAGCAAATGATCAGTCCCATTTTGGATGTATGCTATGTGCGGGAGACGGTGGTGAGGTTTCGAGACGAGAGAAAAAGAATTCGAGGGAGTTAGTGCCACTTCGAAGCTCGGGGAAAGCTTAAGAGGGCACCGACATAAGGAGTCAAGTCTAGGGAACTAGTTCTTTCTTCAAAGTGATGACCATGACGGGGGTATGATGATATTATAAACCCAATGGTACGAGCCAAATAACCATTGGGTTGAGTATTTTACTTGTAAAGAATAATTTTCATCATAATTCCAAGAGCCAAGTCGGTTGACAAGGCTCGAGGAGACGTAAGGCCCGTATTCAAGTGAACTCCTAGATTAAATTTAACTTCATTATGTGTTGATTTTTATTTGCTGAATTATATGGCTATTGGACATGTTTAATATCAGCAAAAACAAATAGTCTTAAAGCACTTGAACAATTAGAAAAACATATACTTGTTTTCAAGTATAAAATTCCGCACAAGTCAAGTATAAGCTAGATCTTTTATTTGTTTAGCGAGTGGGAGGTTCTTGAAAAACATAAAAAATTATCCAACTTGTTTTCAAATTAGGTTGGTATCGGAGCATAGTTTTTTGCTTGACATAGCACTAGGTTGCTTGTTTGACTTGAAAGATGTTTAAACAATGCAAAAAGGGAATTTCACTTTGTTTGCAAACTCAACGTTTGAGTTTGCTAGAGGTGAAGGAAACTCTTTTGTTAGCTAAGTCCCGGAGAAGAGTACAAGAAGGAAGAAGTTTGAAAATATTCTCTTTACCCAAAGGATGTCAAGGCAACCCTTGAAGCAAGAGGTTTGTTTGCAAAAGGCTGCTTGAAAAGAAACTTGACTCTACATCCATTTTGTTCGAAGCTTTGTCGATTGTTTTGGAAAGCTTTGTGAATTTTTATTTGAAGTTCTTTAGTTCATTTACATAGAGATGACAACTTCATCAAATGAGGTTTTCAAAATCCTCTTCCTTCACAAGATTCTTCGATGAAGACAAGAGAAGAGAGACTTCTACATCTGAAGGATAGAGTGAAAATTCTATTTGAAGATAGAAAGGAAAGCACTAGACTTCGCGAGCAATATTATGAAGCAAGATAAGGAAGAAATTCTTCAAATATTGCATGAGATGGATATGCGGCTCAGCAAACTGAAGAGGCCTTAGCCAAGAACATGCATGAAGCAAGAGGTAAAACACTCATTTGTACGGGAAATTCCTCTTTAGAAAGATGTGTAGGTTCATTTGAAATATAGAGGTATAGGGTCCAAGTTGATGTTTAAATGGGCTATGAAGGCAAGGGTTTAGGAAAACATGCACAAGGAATGATTGATCCTATTATGGTTGAGGAAAGTCCTAAGAGGTTTGATCTTGGTTATGTTCAATGTAATGGTGAAAACTCTACAACCATGAAGGCATTTGAGGCAACTTCAAAAAGAACTTTTGTTCAAGTTCTAAACCACAAACATGTCAATTTGTTTTCAAGTTGATTGCCATTGTATGAAGCCTATGTTGCGGTAGGATGTGTGTAGACATGCAACTTATGGCGAGCATGGTCGGACAACTATCAAGACAAGAACAACGATGTTAGTCTCAAGAGAGATGGAACCTTTACAAGCTCATCTCCTCATGAAGGTAAAAATATGGACATGAAAAGGCTGCATTTGAGGTATAATTCTTCCCATAGTCAAGTTGATTATGTTTAAGAAAAAGAATGGCAATTCTGCATGCATGAAAGGAAGAAAGAGTTGTTGTGCATATTTTTGATGCAGTAACCATGTTGTTTCAAAATGCTTTGGAAGGATGGAGGCATATATGAAACAATTGAAGCGAAAAACTTGCAAAGAAGGTCAAGACTTGCACACATTGCACGAAGAGGGGACATGTTATTTCCCAATGTTGGACATTGCATCAACTAATCATCCCAAACACGAGGGCAAGAGGATAAAAATGCGGCGAAAGTGGAACTAAGAGATCCATCATTGATGTGAGAAAATATGTTTCACATGAAGAATATTTTCAACAACAAAACTGGCAAGTAGAAGTGGCTTGGTAGAAATGATTTGAATTCTTAACTCGGTAAAGCATACATTCATTTGTACATATGCAAATTTCAGTTGTGTATGTGTTCTATTGAAAAAATTATGTTTGTTTGAGCCACCTTCGGTGAAGTTTTTCTGCGGAAATTTAAGGTGAGTTCGAGAAGACAATTCTTGACGAGGAGAGAACAAGAGCATTCGAAAGCGGGGAAGTGTTGACTACCTTCGAGTTGTGGTTCAAGCACACAAGCCAAGAAAGACAAAGTCTATGAAAGGCTGAACGATCGAGGGGCCCCCATGCTCTCATCTGCGAGCAGATCAGGTAATCAATCTTTTGGGGTCCAAAAGATTCCCAATGGGGAGGTGTGATCAGATTTGGATCATGGACCTAAGTGATAGCTCAAAATTCAAAATGTTCGAAAGTGTGCCGAACCTAAGCGACCAGATAGATCTCGTCTTCCTAATTTCGGTGCCATGAACCCAGTTTGGCAAACACGTACGAAGAGTTATCGCGATTTGAAAAGTCCGATGCTTCTCTATTTTTGGCTTTTGACCAAGTTTGAGTGGGCCTTTGAATATTCAAAAAAGAGAATATTCTTAGAATATTCCTCAAAATATTCCCTGGAATATTCTTTCTGTGCCAACCATATGTCGACAAGTGTCAGCATGTAATTGAAGTTGGACTATACGTGGTTTTGGCTTGGCCAATTAGAGATTGCCACGTGGCAGGCCCGGAGGCCGCCACGTGGCCTAGGAATGGTTATGAAAAATTTTTGTGCACGGAGGCGGCGGGGTCGATCGCGGAGACCTCTGCCATGGCCACGTGTTAGCGAGTCTCCACCACGTTGTTTCTTACTATCTATGGGCTAATGATTCAATTTAACGTTTAATCATTTTCCACTTGGGGGAGCGGAGGGGCCAGCCCCTCCCCATGTAACCTTACACCCAAGACCCAAGGGCTTAATGCCTAGGCAACTCCACAACTTCCAACCACCGTTTTCACATGATCACATGCAATGTTATGCCACTGTAACATTTCAATGCAACAATCTGCAGAATTGTACGCCAGCGGTTACGGTTAGAAAACCATGGGATTTCAGGACATATGTCCATCCCTCAACCCGTCCATTAATGCTATGGTTATATCTAGCGGAAACCGTGGAGGCGCTCCAAAATTTCAGAAGTTTTCCAACTATAACTACAGTTAATTGTAGTTCCTCCACATTTAGTGGAGCTTTTTAGGGGTCCTTTGGACAAATGTTGTTTAGGCTCTATCTTGAGCTAGATTCGACCATTCTGAGAGTGTGAATAATCAATTTTGACTATCTCAAACATTCCAGACTCATTGGTGAGGGTTGCAGAGCCATCATAAGAGTTTTTATTAGGTATTTTCTTCATAGAAGTTCAAGGGGCCACTAGGGCCACCATGGGTGATCAGGAGATCATGCGTTATGCTCAAAATTAAAAGTGCTCGAAATAGGTTTGAACCTGAGCGACTTGAAAGGGCTCATCATTGTGATTTTGGCGCCGTGAATGGTTCGAAAAACCGATATTATATGAGGAAGATATTGAGTTCTGTCCGTTTTCCCAAACAACAAAATTTTTGTGATTGGATGCCTAGTCAACATACAGATACAGTCAGCATGCATATTTTGGGAAGAATCCATTTTTCTCAGCCAACCGGATTGTGCCACGTGGCATGTTGTGGACCGCTAATTTTTGTGGTATGAAGGTGATTTTGGGCCGTTGGATGAGAGACATGTGGCAAGCATGGAGGCTGCCACGTGTCCTCAGGATGGTTCAATAAAATTTATTTGGAGCCGACGAGAATCGACCACCCGACCTCTCATCCGCTAGCCAGACCACGCGGCATTGCGCCACAAGTGGTTCTTACAATGTATAGTGTGTCAGTTATATTTATTGTTTAAAGGTTTGTAAGTTGGGGTTTTGGGAGGCCAGCCCAGAAGGGCCAGCCCCCCCTCCATGCGCCCAAGCGCTGGAACCCTGGCTTAAACCCAACGAAACCGTTATCACGACGATTTCGGATGGGAGTGGTCACATATAGCGGTAACATAAAGCTGCCGGTTGACGGTGTAAAGCCATGATTTAAGTGGTCGGCCATCCCGGTCACATGGTATGGTTTGCAATTAGTTTAGTGCGACGGTAACATCAAACGCAACCTCCAGCGGAGAATTTGTAAGGCTTGTTCACATGGCGGAGTATGGCATCAAATGCCATGATTTTTGAAACCGAGACTCCAGGTTCCATGCCACTCCGCGAAGGTTATTCAACCTGTTAGACACAGAGTTTACAGCGGGGGTCGGTATGTGACCACCCTGCCTCCTAACAATTTCTTGCCAATGTCAATCGTCTGCCAACGTTGGAGCGCACCCCTAATTTTAGCGCTTTTTACCAAAATTAATTCTAGTTAAGTGTCTGTCTCCACATTTAGTGGAGCTTTTCTCACTGTCATTGGGAAAAATGCATGAGGAGGTCAATTTTCGACCAATTTTGGTGAAACAAGAGTCTATCTAGACTAATTTGATCATTTTAGAGCCATTGGTGCATATAAAAAAATGCATTGGGGGCACAGCAAACACATGGTTTACAATTTTGAGCATAATGACAAAGAGGGACATGCCATTGGGGCCAGACCCATGATTAACGCGGAGGGGTGAGCTGCTTCATCGTACCTATTGTGTAAAACTTATGTGTGATTGTTTTCTTGTTGTCTTGTTGTTCGGTCATTTTTAAGGTTATTTTTAATGCTTAAAGTTCACTAATTCATCTATAATTCATGGTTAAAACTCTCATTCCTTAAGCAAACATATGGAGACAAATTGTACATGTTTAGATTACTGAAAGGACACTTAACACATTATAACTAATACACTCCTTTCATATCAAGTTGGTATCAGAGCTAGAGTTTAATCTACGGGGTTTCATGCTTACTAGGGTCAAGCTTAAGAGAGGGAGAAGGCAAATTGGTGGAGACGAAGTGGTTCTTAAAAGTAGGAGCCACGACGAAAGGAGGGCAAGATTTCCACATTCTCCACCACAGTTCACCTCCAGAGTGAACGAAATAGCATGACATGCCTCCAGGAAAAGAAAAAACCCATGAAGAGGTGGATCCCAAAGAAGAAGAAAGAGTGTCCAGGAAAAAAATCCTTGACATGATTGAAATGGTGAGTCCTTTATCAAGAAAGGAATGAAAGACTAGAAGGAGAAGGATCCAAAATTCACAATGAAGTTCAGAGATCATTAGGAGGTCACAATGATGAAGATAAATCAAAGAAGGGCAATGGAGGAAATGGAGGCAGTGGAAAGTCACCATATTCACCCTCATCATCATCATCCTCTACTTCATCTTCAGTACACCGATCACGCAAGTCGAAGAACACGGTAAAATTCCCTTTCTAAAACTTGATGTTAAGTTTGAATTACCCGATGTTTAATGGTGAAGTCAATGCGAGAAAAGCTTGATAATTGGATTAGGCAATTGGAGGTTTATTTGAGGGTATAACCTTTATGATGATGACACAAAAAATCCAACTAGCTTCATTGAGGATGGAAGGTGCGGCTCTTGTTTGGTGGGAATCCAAGACAAATGAGGAGATCAAAAAGCATGGTAAGATTATTCTATCATGAATTTGATTTCATCATTGTAATAAAACAACAATTTTATCCATTAGCTCATATGCGAGAGAAAACCCATAATGAGCCCAGAGGAAAATTTTTAGACAATTGGAAGGACAAAATGTATAAGACTACACCCAATAATTTAGGAGAAGAGCTCTCTTATTAGGGGTAGATTTGCGAGTCAGATACTTTGCTCAAGTACATAGGGAGCTTACATAGCTACCTTATACATATTATCCTCATGTTTAATCCTACGAAGTATATATGAAGTATGTGTTCAAGCCACACATCTAGAAGCTAGAGGAAAAATACTTTTGAAGAGGTAGAAATGAACCTTTTAAAGGGAAAAACAAAGGCCTCAAAAGGAAAAAGGAAAAAAGAATTCATATATCAAGAAGAGGGAGAAAGTGGTTTGTAAACATTTTTCAAGAGAAGGCCATGAAGAGAAAAATTGTTGGAAATTACATCTGAAAAAAGAGACAGAAGTTTAACAATAACAAAGGGAAGTAGAAAAGCGCGGCTAGATCTCAACATGAATTAGGAGAGGATTCGGGTGATGAAACTAAAATTACAGCAATGGGATTGAAGAACATGAAGGAAAAGAAATTGAAACGAACTAATACTAGTACTTAAAGCTGTCACATAGAAACGAATGAAGAGGAGAGAATTGAAGCTGTTTCATGTGAGGGTCATATCCAAACATACCGAGATTTATTAACTGTTTGACGGTCGTTCATAAGCGAATTTAATCTCTAAAGACTTGGTCAAAAAACTTATCCACTTGTGGTTGTAAGGATGCAAATTTACGGGTTTGAAGAGTGCATATTGCGCTTTACGATAATGCACATTTTGTTAGCTTCTGATTGAATTGCGATGTGGTTCCGCTTGATATTACGAGTGTTGTGTTAGGCGGTGCTTACTTGTATGACATGAAAGCTATCTTCCATCGTTATGAGAAAAAATACCATTTATTCAAATATGGCAAGGAGTACATTGTTAGAGCACATCGCAAGAAGACAAATATTGCAATGGTAAATGCTAGACGGGTAAAAAAACAAGTGAATTCAAGTAAGAATTTTTTTTCTTCTAATGATTAAGCCTAAAGCTGATGTTAATCATGAGTCATTTGAAGATTGCGATCCTAAGTTGAAATCATATTTATATGATGTAGTTGATGCTACCTGACAGTATGTTTAAGGAGCCAACATGATTGCCTCTGGAAACATCTCATGATGTGCATCAACTACATCATATAAATCAACGAGTGCCTCCTAAAGGGGAGATTCAACATGAGATTCGGTTTCAACAAGATTGTCCTCTTCCAAACATCGACATGTATCGCATGTCGATAATGAAGGATGATGAAATAAAAGAAGGAAAATCAAGGACTTGTTGGACAAGGGACTCATAAGACGAAGCACTTCGCCGTGCGGTTCTAACATAGTTTTGATTTCGAAGAAAGATGGGACTTGGCATGTGTGTCGACTTCGGAGCTTTGAAAAGATAACGAGTAAAGAATGCGATACCCACTCCCAAGGATAAATGATTTGTTAGATCGGATGAAAGATGCAAAATATTTCAGTAAGTTATATTTACGAAGTGGATATTATCAAGCAAGAATTGCGAGAAAGTGACACATGGAAGATTGCATTCAAAACCAAACAAGGACTCTTTGAGTGGTTGGTTATGTCGTTTGGTTTGTGTAATGCCTTTGGCAATTCCCCATGCGTGTTATGGATAATTTTTGTGTCTAGTTATTGATGAATTTTTGATTGTGTATTTGAATACGATATACTCATTTTCAGCAAAACAAGAGAATAACATGTCTTGTATGTAAAGGGTACTTGATGTTTGAAGAAAGAGCAATTATTTCTTAAGATGTCTAAGTGCGAATTTGGAAAGACTTCTCGTTTATTTGGGACACATTGTAGGAGGAGGCACATTGAGAATTGATCCTTCTAAAGTGGAATCCATTGTGAATTGGCCCACTCCCAAATCGATAACCGAGGTAAGAAGTTTCTTAGGCACAACTCGGTATTGGAGAAAGTTTATTGCTAACTTTTATGCCATAGCAACTCCTATGCATACGGTGACAAGTGTGAAAATGCTTCAATGGGGAGGAAAACAACAATAAGATTTTCGAAGCTTTAAAAGACAAGATGGGTTAAATCACAGTGCGTACCGGATTTGAGACAACCATTCGAGATACAAACCGATGCTAGTGATTATGCCATGGGCGCAATTACTTTTGCGGCATGGTAAGTCCATCACTTTCATTCGAAACATTCAATCGTATTGTAATAAATTATCCAACATATGACGAAGAGGTATGCGTTGGTACGAAGCATTAAGAAGTGGAAACACTACTTGATGGGTAAAGAGAACGATTATACATACCGATCACCAATCACTACAATACTTGCGGTCGCAAACAAAATTGTAGCTATCCGACAATTTCGAGGTGGATGGGATTTCTTCAACAATTTCACTTGGTTATAAGGTACAAGAAATGTATTCAATAAAGTTTACGATATGCTTTCAAGGCCAATTGTCAGTGCTTCTACTTTTCTTAAAAATTATTCTCTTGTACATGAGAGTTACATAAAACGATATGCATTGATGCGGGGGATTTTAAAGATGTGTATGCTAGTTTGGGTGAAGGAATCAAGTTGAGGAAAATGATTATCACATACATAAAAAATTGTTGTTTCATTTGGGCAAGCTATGTATACCACAAGGAGAGAGACTTAGTGTCATGAGAGAGGCTCATCGAGTCTCTTATTGCTTTGGACACTTTAGGGTAAGAAAAACATTGGCGCATCTACGAAAGGTATTGTTATTGGCCTCGCACGATAGATAGTGTGTCACGTTTTATGAAGGATGTTATGTGTGCTTCAAGAAAGCCTAGAAATATGAAGCTTGGGTTGTCCATGCCCTTGCGGTACCATCAGTGTGGGAGTGTGTCTCCATGGACTTTGTTGGAAGTCTACCTATGTCAAGAAACAACATGATTATCTTTATGTAGTTGTGGATATATTCAATAAAATGTGTATACTTATGCCATGTAAGAAAACCATTGCGCTGAACAAACTACGAGAACTTTATTTTCAACATGTATGAGTTCATTTTGGTTTTCCAACTTCTATTGTTAGTGACGGGGATTCCGGAGTTCGTTGGGAATTTTTGGTCCAATCTTTGAAAGATGATGGACACAAAGTTGAAAAAGTGCGATTTTCATCCCTTAGGCGATGGCCAAGCGAGGTGGTAAGGCATAACCCTTGCGCATCTATTGAGAGGATATTGCAACAAACATCCCAAGTTGTGGGATGAACAAGTGCATTACATTCGAGGCGCACTTACAACCGAGCTAGCCTGCCTCTTCTACAAATACTTCACCTTTTAGGCACCTTTGGGTATTTTCAAAAAAATCACCATTAGACTTCATCTTTGAGAAGGATGTTGCAATTGATGGACATAGTGATATTGACGAGGCTCGAAAGTTCATTGAGAAAATTAAGTTATTCATCAACAAGTTCAAGAACAACTTGAGAAAGAGTCCAAAGCAAGTACAAAGAGAGGCATGACAAACATAGAGTTGATCACAAGTTTCAAGAAGGAGATGAAGTATGGTTGCACATAGGCAAAGAAAGGATGCGAGGAGAAGGTAAAAAACTCAAGCTTGTTGTTATGGTCATTCAAGATTATTAAACAAGTTGGTAATAATGCATTTCAGCTTGACTTGCCTTCATATATGCAAATGTGTTACACATTTGTCAATGTGCCCATGGGAGAATTTACGTTTGTATGAGCCTCCTTTGATTGATAGTCGAGGAGTGATGATGTTGCCATCAATATAAGATTTCTCGCCGAGTCTTTGGACAAGCTTAAGAGGATTCCATCCTTGACGTGAGGACACACACTTATAAGAAGGGAAGTGTCGATTATCTTGATTGGGCTCAATGGCGGTGAACCAAGTAAGACAATGTGGATGGAAGTGGAAAAGATGGGGAGGCTGTACCCTCATCTTCGACGTTAAAGTATTTTGGGGTCCAAAAGCTTTCCCAATAGGAAGTGTGATAAGGAGATCATGTGTTACGCTCAAAATTGAAAGTTAACAAAATGAATTGAAATTTGAGCGTCGGAAAGGTCTCGTCGTTGTGATTCGATGTCATGAATGGTTTGAAAAAGCCGATGTCGTATGAGGAAGATATGCGATCTGTCCATTTTCCCAAACAACGAAAAGTTTTGTGACTAGATGTATCATCATACGAATACGATCGATGAGCATATTACATGAATATTCCATTTTTTTCTCGGCCAACTAGATCGTGCCCATGGAATGTTGTGGACCATTAATTTTGTGGTACGAAGGTGTTTTTGGGCCGTGGGATGTGTTTTGATTAGCCGTTGGATGAGAGACACGTGGTGAGCACGGAGAGCCACCACATGTCCTCGGGATGGTTCAATAAAATTTATTTAGAGCGGCGAGAATCGACGAACACCGAACACTCTCATCCGTGCTTCGGCCCACGCACCATTGTGCCACAAGTGGTTCTTACGATGTATAGTATGGTGGTTATATTTATTGTTGAGTTTGTAAGTTGAGGTTTGGGAGGTCGGCCAGGAGCCGGCCCCTCCATGCGCTGACGGAACCTTGGTTAAACCCAATGAAACGAGATATCCTAGAAGCGGTTTCGGATAGGGGTGGTGACATATGACGGTAACCTCGCGCATGGTTGACGGTACCGCAAGCCATGATTTAACCGTTCCAACCATCCCGATCACATGGTATGGTTTGCGATAAGTTTAATGCGGCGGTAACATCAAATGCAACCTCACGTCGAGAAGGGTTAATGTGAGATTGTTCACATGGTGGAGTATGGCATCAAATGCCATGAATTTGAACAGACTCAGGAGTTCCATGCGACTTCGTGGAGGTTATTCAAATTGTTAGCCACAAAGTTTACGGCGGGGGTACGTATGTGACCTCGCCTCCAAACAATTTAATGCCGAGTTAACAGTCCACCAACATTGGAGCGCGCCCCTAATTTTAGGGTTTTTGCAAAAATTAACTCTAGTTAAGTGCACTGTCTCCACATTTAGTGGAGATTTTCCTAGCTTTTCATTGGAAAAATGCATGGGGAGGTCAATTTCGGTAAATTTTGGTGAAACGAGTCTGCACAGACTAATTTGAGAATTGAGTCATTGGTGCGAGAGAAAACATCCATTAGAGGCACCTTAAACACATGTAATTTAAGAATTTTGAGCATAATGACAAAGAGGGACATGCCATTGGGAGCTAGACCAACGAGATGTAGCCCGGGGAGGGGTGAAGCTGCTTCATCATGCCCTGCGTATGCAAAACTTATGTGTGATTGTTTTTTCTCTATTATGCATTAACTGTTCAATGTTTTTAGGCTATTTTTCACATTTAAATTTAACTAATTCATCTATAATTCGTGGTTAAAATTATAATTCCTTAAGAAAGCATATGGAGACAAATTGTACATGTTTATATTGATGAGACACTTAACACCATGAGAACTAATACACTCCTTTCACGTCAAGGCGACAACAGTTTGAGGCATAGGCCCAAATTACCTTCAGAATTTTGCTAGGTAATCCAATAGTCAATTTGGATGTTTCGAACGTTACGGAACTAATGGTGTGGTTTGAAGAGCCTGTGAAGGGAATTTTGAAAGCCGAGTTTCTTCGAAGAGAAGTTCCGGGGGGCCAAGGGGCCATCGAAGTGCCGACGGTGAGGCCTATCCGGACGGCCCGGTATTCATTCTCGGCAATAATAGTCATTTTCTCAGCATTTTGATACTTATGAATCCATTAATGAGTTTTAAAAATCTTTTGATGATTACGAAGCCGAGATGCGCCCGGAGAAGTTTTCGGTGACCACAGAGCCGAGGGTGCCACCGGGGGTTGGAGGCATAGCAGGCGTGGCTGAACAATTTATGAAAATGGAACGTCGATTATGACTATTTAAGAAATTATGAATCCAATGAAGGGATTTTTAGAACCATTTGAAGACTTATGAAGGTCAAAGAGCCATAGAGAAGTTTTGGGTAGCCAAGGGTCATCAGTGGATGGAGGCCTAGATTGGGAAGCCAATGCTCATTTTGAGAAAATGATCAGTCCATTTTGGAGGTCTGATATGTGTTGGAGACAATAGGGGAGGTTTGAGGATAAAATGATTACGAGGTGGTTAGTGCCACTTCGAAGCTCGGGGAAAACGTAGAGCACACCCGAAAAAGGAGTCGAGTCTAAGGGAACCTAGTTCTTTCTTCGGAGTGATGACATCCGCATGAAATGGGTATGATGATATTATAGCTAATATGATGCAACCCAAATAACCATTGGAGTTGAGTATTTTACTTATGGAATAATTTTCATCCTGTCCCAAGAGCCAAGTTAGTTGACAAAGGCTCAAGGAGACGTAGCCCATGATATTTAGGTGAAATCCTAGATTAAATTTGTTGTTATGTGTTGATGTTTATTTGCTGCATTATATGGCTATTGCACATGTTTAATATCAACAAAAACAAATGGTCTTAAAGAACTTAAACAATTAAAAAAATATACACATGTCTTCAAGTATAAAATTCCGCGCAAGTCAAGTATAAGCTAGATCTTTTATTTGTTTAATTGAGTGGGAGGTTCTTGAAAAGCATAACAAGTTATCCAACCCATTTTCAGATCACGATCCTAGCGACACATTAGAGTGTTAATCATAAGCTTATCTCATAACAACTTGTAATAGTCAACTAAGTGTGATAGACTTAGCTCAAGGATTTCGAGTTGAGGGTCTAGGAATGAACATGTGAAGTGATTCTATTATTAACGGGGGTCCGATTCTGGGTGTAGCACTAGTGTAGTGTGGGTGGGATCGATTAACCCACAATAATTGAGTTAAATCGGTTTAACTAGTTTCTAGCTGTTTGATGACTAGTGGAAGATCAAGTGAATTAAAAATAGATTTAATTCACCAATAGTGATACACCGTGGCGACGATTCACTGTTTATGTTTGCATGCATGCCAGTGCAGGTGGATAGGTTGAGACAAAGATTCAAGGCTAGTAAACTAGTAGTTGTATTTTAGGAAAACTGCCCAAGTGAAGTTATAAAACCATGGTAAGCCCATGATGAATTGCACAATCAAGGAAGGCTAAATTTCTCCTAATAGGGGGTTTAATTCTCTAGGGATTGCGTAAGTAGGGTAGGCTGATAATTGTTAAGTCCCTATATTACTAGTGTAGTCCCTTATTATGTTAGTGTAGACCCCCTTATTGTTATTGTTGTACTGTCTTCATATTGTTATTTATTGTGCCCTTACATTATTATTGTTAGGTCGAGTGCGGGATTACATTGTGGCCTCACTAGGATTACATTATTGTATGGACTCCTATATATAGAGAAGGAGATTTTTTCATTTGTATCATCCAAGAATTTTTCATTCATGTAATGTATTGGAGGTTTCCCCATCGAAGTGGCTTATTTCTAAGGCTGATATCTCTTTTCTTCTTCACGGATTTGGTTCATAACATTTAGTATCATGACTAGTTTGGATACAGGGTTTTAATTGCTACAAGTTTATCGTGGAATTTCGCTATAAATTTTTTTCGAAAGTTGGAAGAGTGAAAAGTTTTAGAGTGCGGCGAAATCCTGAGGAACATATCCACAAAATTTCAAAGCTTGGTTCGCAATATTGTCGGAGATATGATCTGTGGAAGTTAGGGAATTTTGCAGGCTCCTGAATTTAACCTAAACAGGTCATTGCATAATTTTCACTATAATTTTTTTTATACGAGGGTTCAGAAGCTGAAATTTTCACAGAGAAAAGTCAAAATCCTGAGGAACCTCCTATAAAAATTTCAGATATTGGTTCGCAATTTTTTCGGATATATGGTCTGTCGAAGTTAGGTCTTTTTCAGGCTCCCGAATTTCATCTCAAAGAGGTGATCGTGGGAAAATCCTCATAACTCTCTCTCTAAGCATCAGATTGGAATTCTGTAACAAGTGGCCACAAGTACACAAAATTTAGTTTCCTCTATATCAATTTCATATCCGAAGGAGGAAACAGTGACACGTGGCAAGTCATATAAGTTTGCTCTACTGAACTAGTCTAGAATTAGGTCATCGTAGGAGATTGGGCACAACTTTTGTCTTCAAGAATCCAAATCAGGTCAGACCTGTGGCATTCAAAAGAGAATTTGGGGATACCACGGGCCAATTTTTTAGTTATTGAGGATCTGAAATCACATATGAATGGTCAGAGTTTCAATATCGAAACTATAAAAAGAAAAAGAAAAAAGGTGTATATGTTGGTTTTTAAAATTGCATAATGTTTGTTGTTTGAAAAAAGCAGTTTAAAGTGATTCAAAGGGCATATTTAAGAATTTTTATCTATATTGGGTTCTATAATGCCTCCGAGAAAATAATTCCATAACCATTAAGCCCTCAAAAAGCTATACTATGATGCATGAAGAGGAAGGTGCCGGTATGAGATATCAAAATTACGGTACCAAGTGCAACAAATTTCGATCTTACGAAGAGCAACGAAGATGACATAGATATGAAAAGGTTTTAAAAGCGAGAAATGTGACTCATTTGGATGGTTTGAAGAGTAAATGTCGTTAATATGGATGATAAATTAGTGGAAGATAGTATGGAAGCATCAACAACGGGATTCTCCAACTCTTAAAGGATAACCTAACTTTGGTGCGAAATTTAATGAAACCACGGAATATCAACATCACATCGAAAAGAAGTTGCGAAGAAGTCACGAAACAAGAACTAGAGCAAGTATGATCAATTACAGAAAGAGTATCTTGCAAGTGGAAAAACTTTCCTATAGAAGATTCTACATGGGAGGATGAGAATTTTATGCGAAGGCATCAAGGAGGAAATAATCGGCGTTGATGACAACACTTGTTTGAAGGAGAGGGGCATGTTAAGTCCCTATATTACTAGTGTAGTCCCTTATTATGTTAGTGTAGCCCCCTTATTGTTATTGTTGTACACTGTAACCTTTATATTGTTATTATTGTGTCCTTACATTATTATTGTTAGGTCGGCTAGGATTACATTAGCAGCCCCATGGACTCCTATATAGAAAGGTTTTGTCATTTGTATCATCCAAGAATTGTTCATTCATGTAATGTATTGGAGGTGCCCCCTAATCAGCGTTGAGGACAACACTAGTTTGAGGAGAGGGGCATGTTAAGGTCCCTATATTCATAATTGGCAGTCCTTATTGTGTTGGTGTAGACCTTATTGTTATTGTTCCACACTGCTTTATATTGTTATTATTGTGCCCCTACATTATTATTATTGTTAGGATGGCTAGGATTGTGTGGGTCATGGACTTCTATATATAGAAATGAGGTTTTGTCATTTGTATCATCCAAGTGATGCATTTATGTAATGTATTGGAGGTTTCCCCCTCGAAGTGGCTGATTTCTAAGGCGTTGATATCTCTTTCCTTCTATTTTTGGAGTTGGTTTCACAACATTTGGTATCAGAGCTTTGGATTCTAGGGTTTTGCTACTCCAAACAGGTCATCGTGGAATTTTCGCTATAAATTTGTTTCTACAAAGGTTCAGAAGCTAAAATTTTTAAAGAGTGAAGAAGAAATCTAGAGGAACATCATCGCAAAATTTCAGAGCTTGATTCACAATATTTTCGAAGATATGGTCTGTGGAGGTTAGGGCTTTTTGCAGGCTCCTGAATTTAACCTAAAAAGGTCATTGCAGAATTTTTGCTATAAATTTTTTTCTACAAAGGTTCAGAAGTTGAAATTTGGAGAGTGCGAAGCCAAAATCCTAAGGAACATTGTCGCAAAATTTCAGATCTTGGTTCACAATATTTTTAGAGATATGATCTGTGGAGTTAGGAATTTATCAGGCTCCCAAATTTCATCTCAAAGAGGTGACCGTGAGAAAAACGTCATAACTCTCTCTCTGAGCGTTAGATTGATATTATGTAAAAAGTGGCCGCAATTACATGGGCTGTAGTTACTTTTATATCAATTTAAAAGCCTAAGGAGGAAACATGGACACGTGGCAAGTCGTACAAGTTCGCTCTACTGAATTAGTCCATAATTAGGTCATCGTAGGATATTAAGCATAAATTTGTCTTCAAGAATCCAAATCGAGTCGGAAGTTTGTGGCATTCGAAATAAGAGTTAGAGGGCGACTTGAGAGGAGCCAAATTTCAGTTATTGAGGATCCGAAATCACATAGATAATTCGGTTTCCGTATCGAGCTTCTCAAAAGCAAGAAAAATGTGTGTATTTGGTTTTTAAAATTGCATAACGTTTGTTTGAAAAAGCGAGTTTGAAGTGATTAAAAGGGCATATTTTAGAATTTTTATCGGTATTGGGTTCTATAATACCTCCAAAAAATAATTCCATACCCATTAAGCCGTCAAACGCTATACTATGACGCATGAAGAGGAAGAATTGCGGCATGAGATATCAAAATTACGGTACCAAGTACGACAAATTTCGATCTTACAAAAGACGAAACGAAGATGACATAGATGGTTTTAAAAGCGAGAAATGGAGGCTAATTTGGATGGTTTAAGGATCAAATAATAGCTAATATGGATGATAAATTAGTGGAAGATCACATTAAGCATCAACAACAAGTTCTCCAACTCTCGGATAACCTAAATTTGGTGCGAATCTAATGAAACAACGAGAAGATCAACATCACATCGAAAAAGTTACGGCAGGTCACGGAAAAGAACTCAACAAGTACAGTCAATTTGAGTATCTCGTAGTGGAAAGAACCTTCTTGTGAAGATTACACATGGGAGGATGAGAATTTTATACAAAAGCATCGAAATAATCAAGCGTTGAGGACAAAACTTGTTTGAAGGAGAGGGGCATGTTAAGTCCCTATATTAATAGTGTAGTCCCTTATTATGTTAGTGTATCCCCATTTATTGTTATTTTTGTACCCATGTAACCCCCATATTGTTATTATTGTGCCCTTACATTATTATTGTTAGGTCGGCTAGGATTACATTGTGGCCCCACTTGGATTACATTGTGGCCCCATGGACTCTATATATAGAAAGGAGGTTTTGTCATTTGTATCTTCCAAAAATTTTCATTCATGTAATGTATTGGAGGTTGCCCCCTCGAAGAGACTTATTTCTAAGGCGTTGATATCTCTTTTCTTTTATTTTAGATTGGTTTTTCATAATAATTGTACGCGTTTGTCCAATTTTGCCTATATTAGTGTGAAGCAATTGGTGGAGTGTGAAATTTGTGGTGATCACAAATGTTGGAATCATGATTGCCGTTAGACCAAAATTTGCGGGCGTTAGTCTCAGCTACAATCTCCGAGTTAGGATCCACGAGGGCGGTTAGTCCATGTCGCGAAACACACGGGGAGCATTGAACCCAATGTCCAACAATCTCCCCCCCAATGCTAGCCGGTGAGTTTAGAACTCGAGACACCATGCTGCGATACCACTTGTTGGAATCACGATTTCCGTTAGACCAAAACCCGCGAGGGCGTTAGTCTCCGCTACAATCACACAGTTAGGATCCATGAGAGGCGGTTAGTCCATATCAGAAACACATGAGAGCATTGAACCCAATGTCTAACAACAAATTCATTGTATTGTTTCATGATTCCTTGGTTGATTATACGATAAATATGGAAGGTTTTTAATGAGTTACTTTCAAAATTTTTGAGATTCAACACGATGATGAGCTTAGTGAAAAATAAGCACCTTCACTAAGTGGGGCCCGTAGACTATTTTTAGGTGTATGTCTATTTTTATACATGGTGAGCATATTTTATAAGTTGCGGGATGCTATTTGTAGATGGTTGATCAAATGTGAAAAATAGATGAATTTGATTTTTAGAATATTGGGCGAAGTCTATTTATAGATTGTCAATCTAGAAATAGGTGCATATGCGATTATTATTAGCCCTTACAATAATAATCGAGCAATAAATATAAACTTATTCTCTTGGAGCACTTTATTTAAACGAGGCAGTTTTTGGAAAATAAGTGGGTTGAAGAAATTACGCAATTCCCTGAAGTTGGTTGGTGACTCATGCATGGAGGACTGAGTTCATTAGAAGTGGAAAAGTTATGACAAAGTTATGGAAAGTGAGATTCTGAGGAGTTATTTATTTAGTTTAACTCGGTTAAGTGAGTTAAACTCGATTCGAGCTAGTTGTATCTATTATAAGCTGAAGATACACAAGTGAGAGTTAAGTGAATAATTTTTAATTAATTCATAACTTACAAGGAAGAGCTAACACAACTAAACAAATACAATAGTTAACTATTTTTATGTTAGTTCCGGTTGAGACCCGGTGGAGAGATAGGTGAAAGGGTGAGGTGGACTGTTGTGACTATAGTGATGCATTCAATGCATATGACACACACATTGGATATGCCAATGAAAGTTGAGAAGTCAAGGCAAGGCAAACTCGAATTCATTCGAGGTCTTCTTCAACGAGGGGATTGCGCGATGGAGGAGGCTATCGGGAGGCAAGGGTGGTGCATAGATATACGAATTTCTGCATGACAATGTGTAATGATTGTTGATTCTGGTGAGATCTTGATGTAATAATATTTGTATAAGATTGTTATATATGATTCCATTGATATACATAATATATGATAGTTGAGGTTTTAGATTTAAGCTTTCCGTTAAACAAGTTTGTGTTTATGTACGATTGATTTTCTTCATGAGTTTTGAAATTAGCGATTTAATTTCCATAAAGAATTAATTGGAAGGATTTAACATAAAGATTAATTTGTTATATTAGGAGGATCTAGTAATACTATTCGTATTGATAAATTTATACATGGTATTAGAGTAGTGTTAATCAACGGGAGTACAATAGTGAGAAAGAGGTGCTAAGTTTTGTCTTTCGGTGGACAATTCAATTCTTTGCGAAATTTACGGTGCGACAATTGAGTATTCATTGAAATGTCTTTCAGCTTCAGTTTGAATCGGAGTATGCCCTTGAGGGTATCTAGAATTATATAGCCCGGAAGGATAGGATGGAGGTGGTTCTTGAAAATAATGGATTGAAGGAGTTCCTCCGTAGTGATGTTCCTAAGCCTACTTCTAAGCGATGTTGCATTACTTGATGCATGGAAAAAGAAGGTAAGCGAACAGAAGAATTGTTGGAAGGTGTGAAAGACATATTGTGTCAAACCTTCACGGGAAAGCCACTCCATTTTCAATGTGGAAGGATTTTATAGATATTTCCGAAAGCGACGGCGACCATAGGAAGTTGGCATTGAAGAATGGCTCGGAAAATCAAAATGGAGAAAGGGCGACAATGTTCCAAAATATACGAAGTTTGTCCAATGTAGGGATGAGATGGAGAGTGTCGAGTCGATTTGAGGATGATGACTTTGTGAGCTTGGATCTCCTTGGGCTTTCGAAGAGTTGGCATAGCTACAAAGACTCTTTCAATGGATGGAAAGCCCCTAGCTGAGTTGGAGCGACTTTTGGTCGAATCTTGTGCATGAGGAGATAGGCGGAATATTAGGGATGGCTCTTCATCGAAGAATGATAGTGAAGAAATTGCATGGCTGTGAAAAGGAGAGGGAAGGTGAATAAATCCATCCAAAATCCGAGGCTAAAGGCGAAATTTTGGATTTTCCAAAGTGAAGTGTTTTTCAACGTCACCGAACGGACATCTCGCCACTAACGCCGGAAAAAGAAGAACAAGAAAATTTGTTGGAGTTACGGTGAGGCCTTAGCCTAGCAATTTGAACTTGATTTCTCTTTGATCGCATGCTTGGTTTCAAGCACAATGGGATCGAGTGTGGTATCTTGATAGTGGTGCTTCCTTCCATATGACGGAGACAAGGAGTTGTTTAGTGACTTGGAGGAAGATCTCCAAAATGCATATAGAGATGGGTGACGATGGTAGATACAATGTGAGCGAAATTGGAACCATTACCTTTGAGAGGGAGTCATGTAAACCATTACCTTAAAATATGTTATGCATGTTCCGGGTACGAAGAAGAACTTGGTCTCGGTTGCCATGTTGGAGGCCAGGAGGTTATGACGTTGTTTTCGACGAGGGAAAATATTTCTGCACAACATAAAACAATGGAATTGAAGCAGAGGATAAATTCAAGTTAATAATCTCTACAAGATGGAGGTAGATGGCTGCACTACAATGATGGGCATAGTAGAAGAAGTGGTGAGCGGGATGAGAGCGAATTATGGCAGGAGATTGGGCCATCTTCACCATGCTTTGCCTTGAATATTTTTGCAACGGAAATTCTCTTGTATTTCCCAAGGGTATGTGAGTCAGATCGGTGTAAGGGATGTACTATGGGTATTTTGTGAAAGACCACCTTTCATGAGAAGAGCGTAGCAGTAGTCTGAGAGAATTCACACAAACATGTGTGGAACTTTCTAGGTTGCTTCAGCATAACAAAACACGGGTATTATGTTATATTTGTTGATGACTATTCTCGTAGATGCTGGATCTTCTTCATGTAGAAGAAGAGCAAAACATTTTCAAAGTTACGCGAGTTTAAAGCATTGGTGGAAAATATTCGGGAAAGCGAGAAGGCTCTACGGAGCGATAATGGTGGTGAGTATATCTCCTAGCAATTCAAATAATTCTATAGCAAAGAAGGTCGAAGAGAACTCATAGCGCCTCATAACCACGAGAAGAATGGGGTCGTGGAGAGGAAGAACGGAATGATCGTGGGTGCTGCCTGAGCTATGTTGCATGACCGGGGCCTACGATGCACTTGTTGGCGAGAAGCATGCAACACGCCTGGTTTCTGAAAAAGGTATTGTCCTCACTTGAGTACTTGACATGAATACACTTGGAAAGCTTTTCTTGGTAAGAAGCTTGATATTTTCATTTTGAAGATTTTTGGCTCATGTTTACATTCATGTGACAAAGGATGCCGAGGAAGAAGCTATGTCAGAGCTACGAGAAGTTGGGATATTTGTGGGGTACAGAAACACCCCTTAATTATTGTGTGTATTTTCCATACGGTTAGATATGTTGTGGTGTGATGGGATATAAATTCAAATAATTGAAAGCCATGGAGGTTGTTGGCAGGGGGGGATCTACACTTGCATGCGAGAGGAGGACCTACTTGTTCCCAAGACGAGCCTCCGGATGTGGGTGGAGGAGTGGAGGAGTCGACTCATGCGGAACCAAACATCAAAGCGGGAGAAATCATACCATAGAAGGTAGAGTAGGCTTGATGTGGCACATAATGTAGGAGTCCCTACATCACGGCGCGAGCAGAACGATCCACGATCGATTCTTTTGGATACATAGCTCTTATGAGCAAGTGTATCATGAAGCGAGCCATCTTATTTTGAAGAAGCACACGGGAGCCCACATGGGTAGATTCCATGGTGAGTATGACTCCATTGTCGAAACGATTAACGAGTTGTTCCAAGGCCGGTGGGTAAATCGGTGGTAGGTTCAAGATGGATCTACAAGAGTAAACAGGTTTGGTGATGGGAGCGTGAGAAGTATAAGGCAATATTTGTTGCTCGAGGCTTCTCACGGATCGGGGGATTGATTATCAATAAACCTTTGCACTGTCGCACGGTATTCTTCTGTGACCATCCTTGCTCTCTCAACCACAGATGGGTTGGCACATTTCTCGGATGGATGTGAAGATGCGTTCCTTAATAGGATCATTGAGGAAGAGTGCACATTGAGCGACCGAGGAAGGATTTGAGATCTTCAACGGCGGTCACATGTGTGTAGACTCAAAGAAGTGATGTATGGGGGTACAGAAGCAGCACCACGGTGGCCGGTACCTCGGATCGACGGCTATTTGACCGGACTTGGCTTCTGAGAGTAGAGCGGTCTGGCTTGTACCAAATTATGGTGGAGGGTAAGCTTTTAATAAGTTATTCTTTAATTTTGGTTAATACTAATGGGTGATGAGTAGTTGGTACACTCATGCAAGGAGATCTTTTGAGAGTTTGAATGAAGGATTTGGGCCTCCTTCATTATTTCCTTGGATTGGAAATATGGCGACGAGAAAGGTGGTATTTGTTTGTGTCTCAAGGAAAGTATGCTCGGGGAGATACTTGGTAAGTTTCACATGGAGGGCCCCGCAAGCCCATGGATACTCCTCTTCCAAGAAATTGGAGAAGAGGATGCTACATCGGCGAGAGGTAGTAGATGCCAGCATTTGTCGACGGAGTTGGTGGGTTCACTCATGTATTTAGTTAATACAGACCAAACATATGCTATGCGATGAACCAACTTAATTAAGCGATGGTTAAGCCTACAAGCTCTTTTGGGAAGGCATGCAAGCATGTCTCGAGGTATCTCGAGGGTACATACGAGTATGACTTATGGTATAGAAAAACGGATGAGGTGAAGTTGCATGGCTTCAAGAATGCATATTGGGAAGCGAGGCCAATGGACGAAGAGCACATCGGGGGTTTTCGGTATCGGATCTACAACGAGTTTATTGGTACAACATGAAACAAATATCCGTGGCACTCGGTTAGAGGAAGTAGAATACATGGCGACGAGTCAAGTTGCATGTGAGGCTATCTGGACGAGGAAGATCTGTTCAATTTATTGATTCTCATTTAGATCCTACGGTGATACATTGTGATAATCGGAGTTGCATTAAAATCTCGTTAATCCTGTGTTTCATGATAGATCTAAGCATATTGATATCACGATATCATCATATCGAGAGATTGTGTGCGGTGGAAGATCATGTTGCTTCGGTATATTCCTACGGAAGATCGGGATGTAGATATTCGACGAAGGCACTTAGCGAGGGAGAAAATTCGAATACGATAGAGGCATGATCGAGGTGAAGGATAATCCCTATGCTGTTTGACGGGGAGTGTTGAGATTCAACAATATGATGAGCTTAGTGAAAAGTAATCACCTTAAGTGGGGCTGTGAAGCTATTTTTAGGTGTATGTCTATTTTCGGACATGTTTGACTTATTCTATAAGTTGCGGGATGATATTTGTAGATGGTTGATCAAATGTGAAAAATAGATGAAATTATGTTTTTAGAATATTGGGTGAAGTCTATTTATAGATCGTCGAGTCTAAAAATATAGGTGCATGTTAGTTGTATTATTGTAATAATAATCCAATATCAACTTATTCTTGTGGAGCACTTTATTTCGGTGAACAAATTTGAAATCGGTGGGGTGAAGGAATTACGCAATTCCCGGGGTTGGTTGGTGACTCATGCATGGAGGATTCGGTTAGAGGCGAAGTGGAAAAGTTATGATAGAGTTGGAAGAGTGATTCTTGGAGTTGTTATTTAGTTTAACTCGGTTAAGTGAGTCAAACTCGGTTGAGAGCTAGTTGTATCTAGTCTAAGCGAAAGATACACTAGTGAGAGTTTCGCCAATTAATTATTTAATTAATTCATAACTAGAGACTCACTTACAAGCTGAACAAATACAACGATTAACTACTTGCATGTCGGTTCCGGTGGAGACCCGGTGGAGAGATAGGTGAAAGGGTGAGATGGACTATACGTTGTGACTATAGTTATGAATTCAATGCGTACGACACACATTGGACACTGCCAATGAGGATTGACGATCCAAGGCAAGGCCAATTCGAATTCATTTTGAGGTCTTCTTCAATAGGGATTTGCGCGGTGGGCATTTGTCGAGCAAGAAATTGGTGCATGAATATGCAAATTTCTGCATGACGGTGTGTATCAGATTGTTGATTATCTTGAGAGCTTGATGTACTAAGATTTGTATGAGATTATTACATGATTCCATGTGATATACATATATGATAGTTGGGGTTTTTAGCTTTCGCTTTCTCGTTAAACAATGTTGTGTTTATGTGCGATTTAAGTTTTCTTCATGAGTTTTGCAATTGACGATTTAATTTCCGCAAAGAATTAAGTGGAAGGATTATATATTTAACATAGATTAATTTGGTAGATCGGGAGGATGCGGAAATACTATACGGTATTAATAAATTTCTACGGGAATATCTAGTGTTGTGTATTGATTTAATTCTTTCTCCTACTTTCATGTGATTGAGCGATCGTGATTTATATTATGTAGATTTTGTATAAGGATTCAATATTTTGTTTTAGTACATTACAGTCCAGTTGTTGAGATTCAACAAGAAATTTTTTTGGCGGCCATGGTCTGAAGTGAAAATTAAGCACCTACACTAGGGTGGGGCCCACGAGCTGTTACAGGTGCATGTATTTTTATTATCCCTTAATTTAGATGGACATTAAACTATAATATATTCTCAATGTGGACTTGAAAATAGTTAATTGAAGTGGAAAATTAGTTAGATAAGTGAATTTCGAGTTAGAGATTGGTTGGTGGGACATGCGGAAGTAATTCTAGTTATAACGAGTTGGAAAGTACGATGGTGCATGAGTTTGTGCAAGTTGTAAATAGTTTAACTCGATTAAGTGAGTTAAACTCGTTAGTTCTAGTTGTAGCTGAAGATACACTAGTGAGAGATCGTTGAATTAATTATTAATTAATTCACAAATAGTGATCTCAAATTCAGCCGAAGAGATTTACTATTATTAAGTTTGCATGCATGTCGGATCAGTGGAGACCTAGTTGAGTTCTAGGTGAAAGGGAAGTAAACTATTGGTTGTGACATTATCCGCTTGCACCCATGTACACACATTGGATGAGTCCATGATACTCGTACGGTCGAGCATGAAATAAGGCATCAATTCGGGGATTTCTTTCGGCGGTGGTGCGCGGTGAGCGGGGGGATTTACGGGAGATAGTAAATTGGCTAAGGGATTTTTCCAATTTTTGTGTGATGTGAAAGAGGTGGTGATGTCTTGAGAAGCTCTTGTGATTAGATTTTTTGTATGTAATTTTTTTCATGATCCATGATATAATATACAATAGAAGATAGTGGGGTTTTTAGCTTTTAAGATTTCCCCAAGAAATTATACGTATTTGTGTGTGATTGATATTTCTTCATGCTTATATAATTGGCGATTGTGTTTTTTAATTCGCAAATATTTGTAGAAGTGATTCGGTATTTAACTTTAGCATATTGTTATATCGGGTGAATCCAAGATATACATGCATATTTTATAATTTCTACATGGTATTAGAGTACGAGAGGTGAGAAGTGAAGTAGGAGCGAGTTTGTGGTGGATAGATAAATTTGTAGAAAAGATTTTCTTGGTGCCACAAGCTGATTCAAGATTCGAAATGGTTCAATGGCTTGAGGTTAAGTATGCACTCGAGGAGTAGATCGAACTACATTTCTTGGAAGGACGGGATGGAGCGTGCTAGAAGACAATGGCTTGAAGGAATTCATTGAAAAAGATGTTCTATTGGATAACGATATTGATGCATGGAAAAAGGGCAAGGCGAGGATCTATTGGAGAGGGGAGTACGAGACCAAATTGTCTCAACCTCCATGGGAAAGCCACACCATATTACATGTGGAAGGCTTTGATGGATCTATTCAAAAGCACGACGACAACCATAGGAAATTGGTGTTCCAAATAAACTCGGGAAGATCATGATGGGAAAGGCGACACCATTCCAAAGTATCTCACAAAGTTTTTCCAATGTTGGGATGAATTGGGGATTGTGGGAATAATAATTGACTAATGATGATTGGTGAGTTTGGCTCTCCACAGGACATCCTAGAGTTGCTTCTCGGTGTGAAGACTCTTTTGTCAGCGGATTGGGGGCCGAATGTGGTCGTATACGGTGCAAGAGGAGTTCGGGCGGAACACCGAAGCTCTTCATCAAGCATGATGATGAAGAGGATGCCATAACTGGCTGCAAAATAATGAAAAGGGGAAGAAATTCCATTCTAAATCCGAGTCTAAAGGAAGAAGCGAGGACATGTCCAAGGTGAAGTGTTTTCACCATCACAACTGATTTTGCTACTAACGTGGAAAAGAAGAATAACAAGAAGGATGATCGAGCTACGATTGGTGAGGCCCTTGCCTCACAATTTGAAGACGACTTCTCATTGATTGCATGCATGGTGTCAAGTGCATTGGGATTAGTGTGGTATTTGGATAGTGGTGCTTCCTTTCACATGACGGGGAGACAAGGAACTTTTCGGTGACTTGGAGGAGAAAGATCACCAGAGATGCATATTGAGATGGGTGACGATGGACGGTACAATGCTACCGAGATTTGTACCATTACCTTTCGGAAGGGATTCGGGTAAATAACAATTAAAAGATGTGATGCATGTCACAGGAGTATGAAGAAAAATTTGTCTTAGTCGCAATGTTGGAGGACGGAAGGCTATGACGTTTTTAGTGATGGAAAAGCTTTCTGCGACATAAAACAATGGGTCAAGACAAGATGATAGGAATTCGAGTTAAAGATCTCTACAAGTTGGAGGTAGATGGATGTGATGCCATGGTGAAGAACGAAGAAAGTGGTGAGCCGGGATGAGGGCGAATTATGGCACGAGCGATTGAGCCGTCTTCATCACGGAGCCTTGAAATTCATGCAACAAATATCTATTGGACTTCCAATGGGAACACTTGCTCGGTTAGATCGGTGCAAGGGTTGCACCATGGGGAAGTATGTAAAGTCCACCTTTCATGAGAAGGAGAACGGGTAGCCGGGATCCTTGAGAGAGTTCACACGGACGTGTGTGAACCATTCTCGGTTGCTTGAATAAAAAAACATAAAGTACTATGTAATATAGGTTGATGACTTTTCTTGTAAATGTTGGATCTTATTCATGCGGTAGAAAAGATCAAACATTCTCTAAGTTTTGTGAGTTTAAGGCATTGGTGGAGAAAGATTCGGGGAAGAAAGTGAAGGCTCTTAGGAGCGATAATGGTGGAGAATACATCTCTAACAAATTTAAAGAAATTCTACTGACAAAAGAAGGAATTCAAAGAGAACTCATAACGCCTCATAACCCACAACATAATGGAGTCGCGGAGAGAAGAACATAACGATTGTGGGTGCAACACGAGCTATGATGTTGCATGATCGGGGGCCTACGTGCATTTGTGGGCGAATCATGCAACAACTGTGGTTTATGTGTAAAATTGTTGTCCTCATAGAGTACTTGGCATGAGTACACACAGAAGAATCTTTCAACGGTAAGCCAAGATGTTTCACCGCCACCGGTTTATGTGCATGTGACCCGATGACACCGAAGAAAATCTAGAGGAGCCGATTCTTGAGTTGGGATTTTTGTGGGGTACATAGAAACACCTCCATCATCGAGAATGACTATTGTGTGACGGGATATTAACATTTGATGAGGGAAAGCCATACGGTTGTCCCTTGAGGAGCTAGAATTGCACGCGGAGGAGGAATTCTTGGTTCCCAAAGATGAGTTTCAAGATGTGGATCGACCACATGAGAGGTTCATGGAGTGGAGGAATTCACTCATGCGGAGGCCATCCATCGAAATGAGAAGCGCACCACGGGCGATAGGCGGGGACGATGCTACGGAGAATGGCAAGGCCCCTACTTCATAGCACGGATAGAGACAATACTGACCGGAAAATTTAGAACCCCCTAATTTTTTTTTTATTAATAAATAGGCGAATCTCCATGATACATATGAAAAAAGGAAGGCGATTTTATCAATAATATAATATGTATATTTTTTTTTTGGCGAATCTCTCACAATATTATATTATCTTATAAAAACATGGCGAATCTTTCACTGAATTATAAAATCTTGTAAGATATTGGAGAATATTTCACTAAATAATAAAGACTTTGTAAAGGGCTAACAAAGTTCATAATGAGTACTTGTTCTTCACTTCAAAACCCTTCAAGAATTCGTCCAAACCAACTTTAATGCCTTTACAAATTATGTAGGGAATTTTGGTCTAACATAGTCATTGGAGAAACTCTCACATTGTCACATATGACCAACAGAGTTTTGTACAAGATACATGAGTTATCGTGCATAATATTACCCCAAAAACCCTCTGCACTTGTCTCAGAACAAAGTGATTCCAAGTGACTCAGATCTGCTTTAGGATAGGCTAGTCTTCTGCATGCCCTCAGAACAAAATGGATTTTTCCACAAGTGTGAATGCCTAGCATCAAAGAGTAATTCGACCTATCTTATATAAATTCGTTGGAAATCTTAAACTTCAAAACTTTGACTTGTTTAAACAATTTTCTTTTGCTATACCTCATAACGTACTTGCATGCCCCAACCTTGAATCACAAAAATAACAATGAACAAAACCCCTCATCCAAATCTCAGAGAGGTGTTAGCCTGCCTTAGGATATTAAGATGTGTGTTCTTATTTGCCTCAAACAAATTCGTAGATCCTCTAAACCTTGGACGACTTGCCTCAAAATTTCCAGATAGAATCCTTCCCTTGAAACAAAGGCCTAGGAGAAACAAAGGCTTATGAATTTTATGTACCAATGGAACCACTACCGTCAAAACTCTCCATTGTACTTTTTGGGTTGAAATACAAAGAGAAAATTAAAAGTAATCAACATTGCACAACCCCCTTCATAGAAAATAGTCAAATAAAAAATATAATGATATAAAAAGTCTCAAACATTCACAAAAATAAGAGTTTCTTGCATAAAACACTAACATTTATGTTTGGTACTCAGTTTTGGAAAGATGAAACTGTAACAAGGAGCTTTCATAGCAAAAGGCTCAAAAACAAGATTCAGTAAGTGAATTTCTTGAAAATGAGCCCCATTGCACTTCTCTTACTGATTAAAATAGAGAAAGACCCAACAACGGGATAACTTCTATTTATGAAACCCCATATTGATCCCAAAATATGAAATGTTGAATATTTATCTTCTTAAATTTACTTAAACTGAAAGTCTTAAGTTTAGACAATGTACAGAAAATCCCTAAGTCACTATGAAATTTCTACAACTAATTTAGCATATTCAATCAAAGCCTTGAAACCATTACAAAGACCCACAATGCAACACTCAGCTCTAGAGAATCAATGCACATCTCATATTCCTAGATTGTAGAAAAATCAAAGACCTGATTTGGGATAATTCAATAACAAAAATTCATTAATACTTGGGTTGATAAATCACAGATGAGAGAGGAAAAATGGCTCATCCAAAGAGGAATCAAAGAAACCCTTAAGCAACGAAAGGTCTAGCCTTATTTCTGTAAATCACACACATGGAGGCTTTTTGAGCTCAATAGGAGTTGAAAGGGGTATCACTTTTCTTAGGCTACCTTCCATCTACCAATCAGATTATCAAGAAGTTGGAAAGGAAGAGGATAATATGTTGCGTACTTATTATTTTTTAGATATATTATGTCCAGTTGGAGGCTCAAACACCAAGATCAGTCACCAACTATTCAAGTCTTGTAGTGGTTCATCAACTATACAACAAATATGTATAACATATTACAACTTCCATCTCTCTCTGAAATTACAATATCATTGGATGCCTAATGAGACACCAGTGAGACTTTTTGTGTTTCACAAAAGACACAATTGAAATTTTATGGTAAGGCCCTTCCTACAACAAAAATATGCAAGATTTATTGGAACCATCAAACTTAGTTCTCTCTCTCTCTGAAAGAAAATATTACCGGTTGCTAAGTGAGACACATGTGACATTGTATTTGTGTTTCCACGATGGTTGGAGAGTTTTCATTGTAGGATTAAAGTTAACTTTATATATTAGTAAGAATGAAACATTTGACTATCAAGGTCTTCCCATCATCATATTCAAAGTACACTATTTCTTGTGGACCTTTTCAACTTTTGAACCTCTTTTAAGTTTTCCCATTTAGGCCTATTTACATTTTATATAGACTCAATTAGCAGGGGCAGATTCCTTTAAAACTTAAATCTAATTAAATAAAAAAAAGCATTCATATTACCTACCATCTATATATTTGCAACTACTACCAAGGAAGAAGTTAGTTGGAGAAATTCATCTAAAAATGAAACAAGTTATTAAGAAAAGGGCAAAAGAACCATGCCTCATTAAGAGAAAACCAAGATGTGCTCAATTTTTGTTTTATTAAAGTTATCTACAAAGCTTGAGACTTGTGAGGTCACTCTTCCTTTAAAATAACAGTGGTATGGAAGCAGATATATCGTTCTTCCCTTAGTTAAATTTACTTAGATTCTAGTTTTTTTGCAAATTTATCAAGCAGTTACTAGCCCCATCACTGATAGGGAATTTTGGAATAAAGATATTGAAGATTGGAACTAGTTTAAAATTCCCTTAGATCACATTTTTCCCTCATTTAATGGAACTGGAAATGTAGATGCGGATCTAGAAAGAATCAAGCTCCTTTAGTGTTAAATATTTGACTTTGAGATAACAAAAGAGATTGTCACACCAAAAGATTACATCTGATTATGAATATTTCAATTACATTTGAATGCATGCCATGTAGTACTTCTTTTGGAGTTAAGTTTTGTTGTTAATTTATAGAAAATTAGACAGTAAGAGAGGAATTTGTCTTCAGAGCTGACCTTTTATGTACTTTTCCCACTGTCATTTGAGCTACAATATTTTTGTTTTCCAGAAAACATGAGTTGTGGGATATTGTATCTCTTATTTATACCATGTGTTATGGAAACTTTCATTTATTCTTGATATAATGTTGAACAATAAAAATAAATTTTTTTGACTCAATGTGGGCTTTTGTATTGTAAGAAAATCGATAGGGTTATTCAGTTATTTTCTAGAAATTGCATGTTTGGATCAACATTCGAGGTGGAGAAGAAATAAAAATGCTCGTAATTGTTAAGAGAATACATATTTTGCATCAAAGCATTAGATATTATAGTAATGCATATGATATGTAAGCATAGATATTGTAAGAAAGAGAATAATCCACAAACCACTAAATGCATGCCTATAAGCTTGAAGAAACATTGTGAAAGGAGAGAATAATCCATAACCATAAAAAACTTGCAAGAGTATTCTAGGGAAGGACACAATGATATATACCAACCACAAACCTTTATAGTTTTTTCGAACGGAAATTGAGTTGTAATGAACACACCGTACATAATGATTTTCTTATCTGCATTAGTGCAACCTTGTCATTATAAAAAAGAAGTGGGCTACTAATACAATTTTTTATTTCTTATCTAGACCATCAAATTCGAAAAAAAATGCTCAAGGCCACATTTTCCCCCATTGGTTTCATTATCATACACTTGCCTGGATCACTATGATAAACTCAAGCTGTCTTTCCCAAAGCTGCCAAAAATTGTTCAAACTAAATTCTTCCTCATTTGTATCCAGATGGTGGTGGAATATTGCTACTAGACTCATCATTCCTTAGGGTTGTTGTTTCAAAGCTCATTTTTGTATAGAAGGTCATGATTCTCACCCTTCATCATGTTCAGGCTTTCAACTATAAGAGCAAAGTATTAATGACTTTATTGAGGCTCCCTCTGGATCCTTCTTTTGCCTTATTCATTTATAAATCCAGGAGGTTATTTTCTCTTTCTACCTCTATTTTGGCCTTGAGCTTCTCATTAAATTTGGAATACACTGGTTCCTGCAGTGTCTCCAATTTCAATACACTGGTTGCAACAGTGTCTCCATAATTACTGGTTTTGGCTAATTGTGCTTCACCAAGTTGCTTTTTGTAAGATGTAAACCTTACAATGTTTCTTGATCTATTAAGTATTAACACAGTCATAGTATTATCTAATGATAGTTCTACTAATTGCTATCATGATTGTTAGTCTGGTATAGTACTATAATATAGATATAACATCTTGTGGATGTGGAACATAATCCTTCTACCAAAGGAATAGCAGGCCTGCTTCACAACATAATTTTGTTATGAATGTTAAATACAACAATTTTTATGTATTCACTTTATAATTTTGAAAAAATATTAAGAAAATATGCATAAGAGTCAGGATTAGGATCTGCTACGTAAAACAATATTTTCAAAGGTGTGGACTTAAATTTGAATCGAAATGTATAATTCTTCAAGTTCCCTCCATGCATCACTGTCTACCATGAATCTACAATTACATCCATGTCATCTATCAATTTTAGAGTTTCGCAACTACCTATTATTTAAAAGCTATGCCATTCTACAAAAGTATCTGCAGATGTACTTTTTTAAGTTTTAAGTTGTTACAAGAGATTGCATTGGCTTTACTTACATATCCAGGTATTTGTTACAAAATTGTAATAGTAATCATTCATTTTCTAGCATTTAAATATGCAGCTCATAATAACAATCTACACTGCTTTGATTCTCCCTAATTTTCAAACATGTCTTGACTATGTTAAATTAATAACTAATTTTCAATAAATTGGTTGAACATTGAGCTTTCTAAGTGAATTTTTGAAGTCTGATGAGATTTCGAAATGCATTTTTGAATTCTGAGGAGCTTTCGAAATGCATTTTTGAAGCCTGAATTAAACTACAACAGGGGCATCATAGGGAAGATTTTTTACAAAGCTACTTTCAAATGAAAATATCCTCAGGCTCATATTGAAATAGGTAATAGAAGAGTTGATTCTAAATAAGGTTATGTATTGGAATTTAGATTTGAGTCGGTGTATCCTATGCACCGTTTTAGTCATTCTGTGTCTGAATCTGGTTGCATTATGTGGTATGCTGAGGAAAAAGGTGCCATAATGAGAATTATTTATGTTCTGCCTTTCATGGTAAACCTTGCTTTCCCAGTAATTGGGACTTAAAATCGTTGGATGTAGGCTAAGAGATGAGGTGTAGCCAAATACCCAAGGTAATGCACCACAGGTGCTGGATATAGATATATTCCTTAGCACGTTAGGTAAGAGGCCTGTATATGTTGCTTGGCATGGCATAAAGAAAGCATGTAATAAGAGCCTCATTCACTTTAATGACTTATTCAATACTATCCAGGTTGAACTCTCAAATTTAGCTCTACCTAATATTTGCACCAAAGAGTCAGTTGGTAAAGCTATAGGTGTTGGTTCAACTAATAATAGAAAAGACGTGTATGATCTTAATTCAAATAATAATAAGTCCAATGGTGTCATCATATCAGAGCAAAATTCTCAACAATATTTTCTTGTGAAGACGAAAGATAAAAGATCCAAAGTAGCTTTTGCAAATGTGGTAGAAAAGTAAACTAGCAATTGCACCAAGAGGTGCAAAGGAATGCCAGAAGGTGGAGTGGTAGATAGGGAAGGAAAGTATCTTGATGTTCTACATATAGAACATAATGAATGTTAACCGAAGAGGTGGATGGAAACTTAAAAAAAACCTGGCTGCCCGATGCAAATTATCTGGGGACTGCATTTACCAGGAGTATTGGTGATCGTACTGCAAAGTCTATAAATTTGTTTTAAATGACTTCAAATTAGAAAAGCTTAACTGTCTATCCAAAGAAAATAAGGTGATGTCTTTGTTAAAATGGATTTGATTCTTTCAGGTTGTTGTGTGTATGTTTTTTTTTAATTAAATGGAAATGATTGGTCAAAAATTTGCTAACTTTTTTTAAGTGTTTTTTTTTTTCCAAGAATGACCCAATCCTTTTATAAAATATAATTTTTTTTTTTTGTAAGATTTTAAAATCTGAGACAAAAGTATGACTTCAAATTTGCCAACTTTCATGTGGCTCGTTAAAATTTTCCTGCTTCAAAATATTCATATCCAACATTGATATTTTGAGAAGCTTTCTATATATACATGAAAATTTTAGACTTTGTAAATTTTCCCTTGTTTAAAATGGTCACCCTGGTCACCCTAATATTTGAAGAAATTTAAGAAATTTGTATGCAGATTTTCTGATTTTATTATTAAGAAATGAATTATCGATGTTAGAGATCAGTTCGCTTGTGAGCATTTAGTTTGGATTCATCAAAGGCTGTGTTCCTTTTCACCTGGTATTGTGCCTCCTTTCAACTTCAGGAAAAATCAGAGTCGCTTTGCAAGGGTAGATATATTATGTCACATTTAATTTTCTGCAAATTTGTTGGATTACATCTGTTCTGCTTAAGCATGCCTTGTAAGTCGAAAAGTTCTACGTAATTGATTTGGATTTTGTAGAGTTGCTTCATCCCATATTCAATTCTGAACAAATTTTTTGGTGTGTTTTTTCTTTGCAAAATTTGTTGGTTTGTTTCCCAGAAATGGGGTAGGTGGGTGCTGCAAACTCCCCAACCACCACCCCCCTCACTCCATATACAAAAAAAAATAATTTTTTCTTTGCAAAATTTGTTGGTTTGTTTCCCAAAAAGGGGGTAGTTGGGTGCTGCAAACTCCCCAACCACCACCCCCCTCACTCCATATATAAAAAAAATAAAAGAAAAGGAAAGAACAGAAACTGGGAGGATGCCTGGGTGCTTGCCCCCTTTCCCCCTCAATTTTTGGTCCAACAACACCTAAGACATAACAAATATAGGGGATAAAGCTTTGAAGGTTTTGTGAAAATATAAGATAAAGGAGACTGTACATGTTTATTTAAACTTTAACATTATCATTAGTTGTTTCATGATGCTTGAGAGTGCTTCCAACCTCAGTAAACTTAATATGGAGAAAGTAAAATTTGATATCCTATTCAGAATTTAGTTGACTTAACATTTTTCAGGATTTTAAGATTGGCAAGATTATAGTCTTTCCACTAGATAGCACAATGATGAATTTGCATGGGATGGATTGTTATTGTTGGGATTTTATCATCAATTATTTTCATTTTTATAATTTTAGAAATTAAGGACCTCTATACTTGGAAACTCAATGTTCCCCTGTCCCAAAAAATTTCTCTAAAATTTGGAGTTGCTCCCACATTTCCCCATATGGTTTTCTTTTCTCCCACATTCCTCCATCTTGAAAACTGGGTGAAACATAGGCTTTGACATGTCCATTCCTCAAAATCATTGTGAGTATAAATTTAGCTCAACCAGAAAAAGGGAATATTGTCCATACTATGTTTTGTGCAAGCTTTGAAAATAAACAGTGCAAAAAAGAATCATCCAACGACACTGGGGAAGGCTTTAGCAATGTTCTTTGAATTGCAAAAGCTTAGACATGTATATTGGCCAACCTTTTGACCTTTTTACATTGATTATTAAACCTTAAAAAGTACCTTGTTAATAAAAATCATTTCATGGGGGTAGAATTTGCAGGTGATTACGTTTTTTCCTCAATAACTAACATTGAACTTGGTTAAGTCTCTTATTGGTTAACGATTTAGCAAGTCTCTTGGTATTGAATTAGGTAAAGATACAATTTCAATAGATGAGTAATACAGGATGCATTTTTTTTTATAGTTGAAGCCACCACAACTTATATGAAGATTTTACAAATTTTCTTGAAAACGATTCTTGGGGTTTTAGACAGGTTGACCTTAAGATGAGAGCTTTAGCTATGTGAGCTGCAAGTTCTCAGATTATTTATGGTCTATTGTATGAGTTGGTTAATATTATGTAGATGCATGGTAGAGCATGAGATATTTTTTAGAATCAACACATCAAAGAGTTGCAGGAAGCCACTCAAGGAAAATATTATAGCAAGAAAAGTTCTTCAAGTTGTTTAATGCTTGCAAAAATTGTTCAAGAATACCACAGGATGGGGAAGTTGGCACAAAGAGATGTAATGCCTCTAGAGTCTAAAATCCGATTGACATCTAACATATTGGCAATTGACTTTGCTGGGGTGAGTGTTAGAACAAGCAAGGAGAATAAGAATGAGATACATTACCACTACAACATAATTCTTACTCAAGTAGGTTGAAGCTGAGGTTGTTGAAGAGTGCATAACTCAGACAAATGCTAAGCTTACCTATCAAATTGCTATTGGAAGGTTTGGTTTCCCCTTTTCCATCACTAAGACGAAGGTAAGTACCTGTGAATGAAACTATTAAAATTCCTTTTTCTGGAACTTCTGATTCAATATCACAAAGCTCACCTTTTTACTAGGAAAATGGTTTTGGTGAGGCATTCAATAAGGTATTAGTTTGCAGAATAATTTTTGTGCTCATTGCCTCAAGTGTCTCCCTGTTGTGTTGCATTGTCTAGAGCTGCCTCCCTGTTGTGTTGCATTGTCTGGAGCTGCCATACTTGAGATTGGAGACACTGCATTTCAACACTCATATTTTCCATTTTAACAAAGACAACGCCTTATTTTCTCTGGATAGACAGCTAAGCTTTTCGAATTTGAAGTCATTTAAAACAAATTTATAGACTTTGAAGCTTACCATATCTATGACAGCTTGACTGGAGAGAAATTCAAAAAACCCCATCGCTGGCAATGACAAAGAAAGAATTATACAAGTGTTGTTTGTCTTGGGTAGTTGTAAGTAAGTTAATAAATGTTGTCAGTGTGCTTAGAGCACATTTAGGGCATTGTAAACATTTCCATAACTCCTCTTGAGTAGTATAAAGGAAGGATGATATTTGTTTTATTCATCATTTCAATCATTTTTTTAAAACAATAACAGAGTAGATTATATTATCAAGAAAGTGTTGAAGCCCAAAAGAGGTACATCCATAGTTTTCTGAGAATGTGAAGCCTTTTATTATAATTAGTTGAAACAAATCAATACAAAACTTCAGATTCTGTAAAGCCCTTAAGAAAAATGAGTTATAATGTGAAGCCTTTTATTCTAATTAGTCAAAAAAAATCAATACAAAACTTCAGCTTAACAATGAACTTCCTCTCCCGTTAATGTTTACCACCTTGGGAGCCCAAATCTCTTCATATTTGGTAGCAAATAGCATGGCAGTCAACCCCACTAGTTGAAGATCCTTTCTCGTAATAGTGTAGCATGGCAGTCAACCCCACTCATTGAACATCCTTTCTCGTAATAGTGTACACCACAGAAAGAAATCTATCAATCACGTTAATCATGAGAAAAAGCGTCTCATGCATCAACTCAAATTTTAGATGCACCTGTAAGCGCAAATTGTTTGTGTTAGAAATTTATTAACGTAAAGGTAAAAAAGGCTTAATATTACAGAAATATATAGACATTGATATGTATTATTCGATTACATCAATAAGCCAGTCAATAAGTATTATTCGAGTACATCAATCAGCCAGTCAATAAGTATTCCCTGCATCTTCTTGTTGATATCAACTTGGCTTAACATGTAGTTTGATGAGAGATTGTTGCATGCTTGAAATACAACAAACACAGGGGACCAAAATAGAAACATATTAGACATACAACTATTTATTCGGAATTGAATCTACACTATAGACATGGATCAAGGCTCGCATCAATGCTTGGCCTAAATTTGTCATTCATAAATTATAACCTTCCCTGATGCTTGAGTGGATTAATTATCCAGTGGAGATATTCATGTATGGCAGACACGCTGCTCACAAGTAATATGCAGTGAACAGCTAGTGTCTGATTAAATTTTTTAAATGGAGTGTATTTTTCCAAGACAAGATGATGTTATTTCAAATAGTAACAAAAATAGTTTGCAAGGCTCCCATGACAACTCTGTATACCAATAGAAATAGTAATTGTCTTGAACATGTTCAACTACAGCAAGTTGATTTTCATTATCTGCTTCGTCAATGTTGGGCAAGTCCCCTTCCTCTTCCATGACATCCCGCTCAATGGCTCTAGATGCAAGCTTTTTAATCGAAACCATTGGTTGGAAATTGGAGCTATGTATTAGATAAACCGTTCACTTGCTTTTGCAAAAGAACAGAATAAAACTCTGTGAATAAAAAGCACCACCTACACACGCTAAAATAAGGCCAGTGGACCAAATGCTCCTAACCTCACTTCTGGCAGTCAGTGTTGATGTAAAAGCTCGTTGAAGCCTTGTCTTCCTTTTTGATGCATCAGTGATTGGAATTCTTCTTGAGACATTTGTCATGAATGAGCGAGCCCCAAAATGAAGCAGAGCGTGAGTTGTATCAAGATTGAGCCACTGTTTATTGCTTTGAGCCTTAGCAAAAAAAAACACCAGACGTTGATTCAAAAGCCAATTGAGTGTTTTTCAGCCTTTCTTTTTCCAAACCTCGCTTTGATACCATGTTGAAATTCTAGTGTTGCAATGACTAGAATAGTTTTTCACAATTGATAACTACTTCTATTGATGCAAACTTTTCCTTCTTTATACTTTAATCAACAAGTAGCTACATGAAAAAATTCAACCATTATTTCTTCAACAAGAGTCTTAAATAGAGAGCACAATAGACAATAAACAATAAGAGACAAGAGACAAATATTAGGCTCACATCCAGGGCAAAACCCACAAGGAGGAAACCCTAAATTCTTTCCTTGTGAGAGAGATTTTGTCCATCAAAGTTACATCAAAATGTTCCAATAAATCCAAATTACTCTTCAATGAGAAATATTAATCATAGTTTGTCAATGTAATGAGAAAGATCAACTCCAAATTTCTTGTAATAGACTGCTCAATAAGGCCAAAGTTAGGGCCTACAATCACTGTAATAGAAGACAGAGAATAGCATTGTAGCTACCACAGAAGTATCAACGAACCATGCATAGGAACTCGGCAGTTAAGAAATCTCGGTTAAAGTAGCAACAATTTCAATCAACGAAATATCCAAATCTAGGAAGTTTTCGACCTTCAAGGTGACATAAATTAGTAGCCCAAACAAAAGTAAGAATTCCCAAGACTAATTCGGTCAACTTCAATTCCAAGAATAAGTTCAAAGCAGATCAAAGAAACCGTTTCCTCTTCTTTGCACGTGTGGTGTATCTCCTCCAATTGCAAATCAAAATACTTAATGAATTGGTTGGTTGAAAAGAGTGCCAACGAGCTCATATATATAGGCATCATGTGTGGGCTAATTAACCCTAATGGGGCCGACATGCAGGTCTTCTTGGAGCCGACTTGTAGGGTTTAGTTGGGGTGACTTGTAGGTGTCCGCAAATTGATTTCTTATTCATATTTGCAATGAAAAATGCCGACCATAGCTACATTATTTTCAACAAGTTTCACATGGTACTTGACACTCCAAGGTACCCCTAGATGCTGAACACTATGCCAAGAAGGCTTGGTGTTGGACTTTCAAACAATGTGCCCAAATGGACCCATAACACCCCCAAGTCAGCCTAAATATTGTTTGATGGGCGTTGCTTGTTCCAAAGCCCGAATGATGATGGTTATCCTTAAGATGATAGGGGAGGGCTTCCACATCACTCTTTGACCCCAACACTTGACTATATTGGCGCCACATCACCCCTCTAGCCCTTTAGAGACTGATGTCGGGCCCCTTGGTGATGATGTCTTGGTATGGAGGCACTTTGGAGGAGTACCCATAGACATGGAGCTACTTTTTGGAGAATGGAACACTCATTAGCCTATTTGTCACTTGTGGCATTTGGAGGTCCTTCTCATGATGACGTCATAGTGGAGGTGGCTTTTTCTCCCACATGTATAGGCTCTTTTGGCATTATTTGTTATGTTTTTGAGTTATTGAGGTTGGCTTGTAACCTCACACTTGTGAAATACTCAAAGTAAACTTGTAATTACGGTTTTTTCTTCTACTTTTGTAAAAATAAGTGTGGTAAGCCTCATATAAATAGAGACTCCCCTTATTTCATTTAATCAAAACACATTTTACCACTCTTCCCTTCCAAAGAGTGTACATTAGTCCTTTTTTGCTACTTGGGCAAAATGTGATCTTTTTAGTGGTGTGAATTCTCAAGGAAATGGTCTTTTGTATTGAGATGGTCTTTATCTTCTAGATTTTGCATATTGTATTTGCGCTACTAGGGTTTCTATTTTGTGTCGTGACTAAATGCTAATATCATTATGAAATCTTGCTCCATTATATTATGCAAAATTGTTCTCTTGAAAACTATAAGGAAACTTCCATTATGCATTCCTAATATTTAATTTCTCCCGTCAGAAAGAAAATAGATAGGGTTTTAAAAGTGGATGCCCTATTCATCCCTACCTACTCCATCAAAACCTTTCCATGGAATTTTAGCCCCTAGAAGACTCAATTAAGCCCATTTAGGATAAGGCACAATCATTATTGCATTGATCATCCAAAAAATCCATTAAATTTCCTCTTATTTTCCTTGTTCCTAGACGTTTAAGGTTCACTACTAGGGTTTTAGGGAAGAATGTTTGCATAAACGTGAATTTGTGTTGGATGTTTGTGGCTAATAAATTAGAAATTGCATCAATAAATCACATAAAAGCAAAATCTAGCATTTTCCACAGTTAAATCCTTTCTTATTAGGGATGTCATCATAATAATTTGTTTCTTATGCATACTTTTTAGCCATATTACTCCATTGGTACCCTAACCATAGGTGTTTATTGGAAGGCCTTTATTTCCTTTTGTTGATTATCCTTGATAGGAATTTTCCTTTATTGTTATATGAAATTGTGCACCTTACCATTGCAAATCATTAAAACCCTAACTTATAACAGTCATATCTTTGATCTAGAAATTTGAGTACTTGAACTATGGCATAGAATATCTAGGCCTTTCTAGGCTTTTTTGATGTTCTATCCCATATTATAGACCTCTTACATATCACCTTGAGACATAGTAGTTATTTATCCTTTAGGTGAGTTAGGAAAATCTCCCTTGTGGTCAAATACCACTAAAGAGCGGTAGAGAGGTTACTAAGGTGACGATGGCAACCCTTTCTATTGTTGCCATAAGGTATGGTTCCACATAATGGGGCTTTGCACTAGGCCTACTAGATTTTGTGGCAACAAGTCCCATGTACCTCAACTATGAAGAAGAATGAGTTCAATGCTTCTGAGTTCAAAACTACCTATGTAGCTCCACTTGTTCATAATCATATATCAATACTTCTCCTTCTCAACTTTCAACATGCACCTAGTAGTTTTGTTCTTAAGTAGGAAGGTTATCCAACGATTTTTTCCACTAGTTCAAGCACTCCATTTCAAGGTTACCAAGGTTGTTGTATGAGGCCATGCTCCCAAGCAAGAGAACATAGGGAGCACCCGTGAGACCACACTCCCTATCATTGTCCAAGCAACCTACTCCCTCACATGCTTTTTCAAACTCCCTATGCTACCCAAGTTTCCACCATGCCCATCAATCCCACTCATGTACACCTATGGAAATTATGAAAAGGTATTCTTTTTTTAAAAGGTGGGGCCCTTGGGTTGGTTTAGGATTTAGGGCAAACGGAAGGGGGAAATAAAAACACTTCACCCTCACTATTTTCCTCATTTCCTTCATCTTTGTGTGTACTTGAGTTTAGAATAGGTAGCTTGGAAGTGGATGAAGATGAACACACTTATGGAAGCATGTGACAAAACTTGAGGGCAGGATTGGGGGTGGAACCACTATATTTTTATATAGGTATGGTTGTCAACAAGAAAAAACATTCATCAATTCATTTACCCATGTGAAGATGCATATTTGTGGGGTATTAGAGAAAGATAATAATAAAGACGCCATTAGAATCTCAATTTTCCCCAGGGTATCAGAGGAAGAGAGAAAAATACATCAAAAGATAGAGGAAGTCGTATAAAGAAAGCATAGTAAACAACAAAAGGTTCAATGTGACACATCATATAAAATTGGTAGCACCACATCAACATCCCCTCATGCTAATGGAACCATAGGGCATACAAAGGGTACATCTAGAAGATCAATAAAAAGTTTCCTTGATATTGGTGGTAGGGATAAGGTGGATGCAAAATTGGTACAATTTCTCTATGTATATGGTATGCCATTCAATATTCTTTACTTCCCCCTATTGGCATGATATGGCTCGAGCCATCCACAAATCTCCCCACGGATGCAAGAGCCCGAGGTATGAGAAAGCTAACATTGTGTTACTAAATAGGGTAAGAGCAAAAATCCAAAGAGCTTTGTCACAAATTACAAATGTGTTATTAGATAGGGGGTATCCATATCTTTGATGGTAGGATAAATGTTAGAAACAAACTTGCGATAAATGTTCTTAGTGTTTCAGCTATTAATGTGATGTTTCTTCACTGCGGGACTCTCGTCAATTACTATGTTTGGTCAAAATATTTTAGACCAACTAAAAACCACTAATGATGTTAGTCCTTCTAATGTGATTCAAGTAATTACTAATAACATAGCAAATTGCAAAGGAGCAAGAAAATTCATTAAGTGAGTGCATCATTGCATCTTTTGGTGGGTGTTTGGTGCACACATTGAACCTTTCGATGCATAATATTGTCAAGCATAGACAATATGGATAGATTAATGACTTCTAAAAGAGAGGGAATAAAATCATCAAATTTATCACCAAGCATACAAGGGCCCATTTATTTTATGATACTTACTCTAAGTTGTAGCTACTTAAGATTGCAAAGACTAGAATTGGTAGTTATTTGATCACCTTCAAGCGCCACTGGGGGGAGACAAGTTTTGGGAATTATGGTGATGATTGATGAGTGGGATGACTTGACTTAGATAGAGATTTTCCTAATGCAATGTGGGACATAGATTAGGCATTTTGTAAACATAACTCTTACTCATGTTGACAATTGACAGATAACCTATTTCACTCCATAAATTAATCGTCTACTTTATATTATATGGTTTCAAAATTCGTATGTTTGTAATTTCTATATGGTTTATGTTCAAATGACTAATCATTAATATATTACAAATAGCATTTCTAACTTCTTCATAACAAAGGATTCATCTACAAGTAGCACAAATATCCATGTTTCATAAATTTTACAGACAATTTGGCATTTTGCATGTTTTTTTGGAATATAAATGCATTATAATATATAATAGTATATATATCATAAAAAACTCTCCCAGGACACTTTGCTCCTAGGGATTTTTAGGAAATAGTGTTTACCCACTCCTACTCCCACACTCTGGCAACGTTGTTCCATTTTGTACATGAAAATGTTCCTACCAAGACCCGAACTACATAAAGCTCAAAAATTAATTTGAACATCATTGGAAGGGGTGTAGCCCCCCTACTACAACAAATTCAAAGAAAATTTCCTCTTGAAAATGAAGAATCGATGAGACATAAATGTCCTTTATCTATTTTGTAGTTTAATATGCTTTTGTACTTTATCCTTGTCCCTTTCTAAATGACTTAGTATAACTTGATCACTTAACCAATTTAATGTATTTTATTGGAGACTTGGCAAACTTTGCTCACTTTGAACAATTTTTTAATCTCTACATAGATGATACAATGAAGTGTACCAAGTGAAAATAACAATTCTCTATTTACTTGCATACTTGTATCTTACTTCTTCTCTTGTGTGTGAGCCCTTGCAATTAGTCCAACAATACATCAATTTGTTTCATAAATTAGCAATCCAAACATAGGTGAATGAATCAAACAGAGACTTAAGAATCAAATTTGTGGGTGGCATTATCTCTTATCCCATCACAAAGGATGTTGGAGTCTCAATTGTTTCTGCAGTGGCACAAAAACCATACAGCCTTCTATCTCCATAGCTTGCTTCTTACCATCTATATATTAAACCTAACTTCTTCAACCAACTAAATGCCTCTTACTTAATGCATTTGAGAATGAAAACACGGATTTTGTTGTCCACTCTCTGCAGAATCCTCTTCATGAATCAATATTGCAAAAACACATGTTATGTTACTGTACTTTCAGTCCCCAACTTTGTGTTGTTCGTCTACAGTCCAATTGTCTCCTACCTTTATTTACTGGCTGAGAGATTCTCTACTTTTTAGCTGCAATCAACAGTCCCCATTGTTCCTGCAGTGGTACAGAAACCTTACAACATTCTATATTCATAGCTTCCTTCTATATTTTCATTAACCCCAACTTCCTCAACCAACTACATGCCTTATACATAATACACTTGGGAATGCAAACACAAATTTATTTTCCACTCTACTATATATCAAATCCATACTCTCCAGCATCCTCATGATGAATCACTATTGCAAACACACATGTTATGTTACTGTACTTACTGTCCCCAACTTTGCGCTGTCTATCTACCAGTCCAAGCGTCTCCTGTCATCTATGACTGGCTGGGACATTCTCTACTTTTTAGCTGTGATCAACAGTCTCAATTGTTCCTACAATTGTATCTTACTGGTGCTAGTCCATAGGCAGAGGTAGTCTCTAGTCAACTGTTATGAGTGCCAAAATCATTGTTTATAAATCACATGTCCAGTCTACAGCCTTGGATGTTACCAATCTCTGATATTTCCTATGCTCTTAAATGAATTGGATAAGATTGATGCCTTATAGTAAAGCTCTGGGATTGTAGAGAGCACTCTAGTGAGACGTCTGGTAACCCCCTTCATTCTCTGCTTTTCAAATACAATATTTCAGCAAGTCCAAGATGGATTGTATATACATGGTCCAAGTGTTCAGAACGAGTCATACAATTATCAAGCACAACCTAGCGTTACCCTTTTCTTCAAGAAACTAATCATAAGCATGCAATGGCTTGGCAGTTCTTTCATGATGCTCAACTAATATAAATGTTTGTTTTGTTCATGTTATATATTCTTCCCTGGTGGTTTTCACATATTCTCATAGGCCATTCTGAAAGGCCTTCAAGTAAATTTTGTTCTGCCAACAGCATTTATTCAACCTGCGATTAATTTTAACAAAATATTTAAGCACTTGACAAGGAGACTTCTTTAACCATGACTAATAGGTACTTAACAAAAGGGGATTGACAGGACAGGCCCTACATAACAGTGATCGTCATTCTTTCAGAGATGTTTGTGACCACCATTCGAATCCTCTTTTTTCATATGGCCTATTGAGTCTCCCATAGCTTCTACGTCTACCTTCTCATCATATACATCACTTGCAACAAAATTAATAATAACTACAGTGAGAAGAGGATGAACATGCAATGGTCTTTTGGATAAGTGCATAGATAACACAAAAAAATAAATAATTCTACTCTTTCAATTCTCACCTGGCGATAGCCGTTACACAGTTGATACCATTATTGAGTCACAAACTAGGGAAACAATCAGAATATTTGGACATCTGTACATCATTGCATGAATATTTCAATACGTGTCTGAACCAATTGCCCAATCTAAGCATAGTTTCTTGTTATTCAATGCCTTTTATTATTAGAAGTGGACGACTCATGAAAATGAAAATCAATGTCATAACTTGTGCCCATTCCATGGCTCCATTGTCCTCGGCTTAATGTGACAAAAAGACAGGAGGCAGAGGATTACTGACAAACGAGTAATCCAGATCCAATCACAGTACCTTATAAGTACTAATAATTCAGTAGGGCGGAGGAGTGACACCAAAGACAGATTCCTATAATAAAATCCCCCTAATTTGACAAACTATTAAATGTATACAGTGAAAAGAAATTAGGAGAAACTCATGCCTAGTAAGTTGGATTTTTAGTACCTCAGTAAGTGTCGAGAAAAGAGTCATTAATGGCAGCAGCAAGAAATATATGCAATGTTACAGGATTCGTCGAACATAACGCATAAATTCGGCGAACCTCAAAAAAATGTTCAGTTTCGGCTCAAGTTCGCTCATGTTGGTTCGTGTCTCCTTTGATCTTTGCCGAGTACTTTAATCTTTTCACGAATATTGCACCCACTGGGGATCTCTATTATGTGCACTAAGATTGAGTTTGTGTTATCCTGATTTCTGACAATCGGTGACTTTTGTTTATTCTTGGATCCGGCGAGTCAGCCTCTAGGTTTCTGTGGCAAGGTTTCATGCTCTACCCACGCTTCTTCATACTTCTTCAGATGGTGAGGTGATTGATGACCTGTGTTATTCCTCGAAAACGTTCGACTTGTTTATATTATTTCATGTAAAATTAAAACTAAAAAATGGGACGCGAATTTCAGATTGCCCTCGATTTGCAAATCAAGAAATCCAACGATTGCAACAAAAACCAACTTCAAAACCTTTAAATCCTTTATAGAGGCGAATTTCAACCCTGCCCTCGATCTGCGAACCAGGAAATCCGACGATTGCAACCAAAACCAACTTCAAAACTTGTAAATCCCGGCGATTGTAACCAAATGCATTGATTCCAACCTCCAAACCAGGCGAATCGAGCCTTTGCCATGAAAATCGAGGGCGAATCGAGCCTTTGCAAGGAAAATCTAGGGCGAATCTGACCTCTGCAATTTTTATCCGCTTTAAATTTTTGGGCTAAAATATAATAATTATTTATTTTTTAAATAAAATTTGGGCTAACTATATAAAATGGGTAAAATGGGTGCAATATAAAAAATTCGCCTCCCTAAACTATAAAATTCCTTAAATTTCGCCTTCGGGCTAGAAAATATTCTGATACCTGCAACTTCCACTCACAATATTTTTTCATGTGTCCAATAGATGGGAACAAATGCAACTATAAAAAATTTTTAAGAAAATCATAGTGTCATGTGTCTTATAATAACCCAATAGTTAAAATATGAAATATAGATGTAATTACATTTCAAAGGTGAATTATTAAGTTTAAAATGTACATAAATAGATTATTACTGAGTGGGTGTACCCAATCCCTACGTTTAGCACTTCGTCTTCAGCACATGGGTAAAAACCGGTTGCATTGTATTTCTCTCTCATTTGGTCAGCAACCCAACTATTGGCGCATATTTTTGGCATATTTTCTTTTAAATGATCAGGATAAGGCACACTTATACCATTAAACCATCTGAATTCTTTCCTGTCACTTTCCCATTTCATCTTAAGTTGTTCGTACAATGCGACCCATGATTGTGTCACTTCGTAATTTTAAAGAATGAATTTAGTGATTGCTTCAGTTTCCAAATTTACTAGTTAAATCACACCGAAATATAGTACATATGAGATGAAAATATACATTATATCGAAGTTCAACATGAATATCTACTTTGTGCAAATTTGGAAAATTATAAGTCGCTTACTCTTTATCAAATGCCTTTTTCCATTCGTTTGGAGCAGCTCCCCTTGTCTTTTGTCTTCATCTCTTTCATCATCCAAAATCACCACACCTAGTCTCCTGTCGATCTACTTGATGTACTCACTGGCATAATAGAAAGACTCATACGATATGCACCCCTATTCCATAGACCCCTTGAGTTTTTCCCTTTGTCAAACAAAACCTTTCAATCTATTCATGTACCTCTCTAAGAAGAACATCCAATGACAAGAAACCACCTCAACTATTTCAACCTCATCTACTAGGTGGATTAGAAGATGAACCCGCAAGTCCATGAAACTGGTCGCAAATTCCTTCTCAAACATATAAACAATATTAATTATCTCTTGATGCCACCGTGGAATGTTAGCCACATGAATCTCCTTTAACATGATCCAATGTAGAAATGCAGATAATTTAGATATGTCATGTCCTAGGTCTTGGGGGAGTTCATATTTCACACACCAACACACGAACAAACGATAATGATACTGCAAAGTTATAAACACACGCAATAATATACAAAATTAGTTTTGTTTTATGATCCCTGAATGGGATAAAATTTATTAATATAACAAATAATAAAATCATTCTTTTTACATTATACATACGCTTAGAATATTCCAATGGTCATTCGATTTCAACCCCGGAAAATGGTCATCCACAGTGAAGCAACGTTGTAGTGAAGACCCATATGAATATGGCACCCTCACACCAATTATAACTTCCTTTGCAAAAGAAAGACCATATTTTTAAAAATCCATTGGAAATCACCTTCTTTGAAATACCATAAATTATATGGACTGGTGTGTGCCACTGATCCTGTACTTTCTGATAGTCTTGGCCAATGTTCCTTTTTAGTTTTTGAAGTAATAAGATCTTTCCTAAAAACCAACGTGTCACTTTGTTTTGATGATCTATGCCTCCATAAAGAATATGAAGCATTTTAAAATATATGAATGGGATCTAATAAGTGGGTAATATTAAGATGCTCCCAAGATGGGAGGTTATAAAAGATAGATTTCCTTTTCATCCCAATGGTAAATTTCTCAACATAGGTGTCAAAGAATTCTGGATCATCGAACATAGGCTCCCCATTTGAATCAAACATTTCAATGAAATCTTTCTCCTTCTCTCTCTCATATCCTCTAAGCCATTCAGCTAGTGCCATTATTAGAGGCCTTTGGGTTCTATCTCATTTACCATTAAAATAATATGTTACTCTTCTGTAAGGGTGTTATAAAGGGAGGAATACCCTAGAGCAGCCATACACTGGCTTTCGTACACCATATAGCTTTCAGAGAAGGTCCACAACATTTACATCCAAAATACCATTTTGTTACAAGACCTGTAAAATTATTGTATACAATATATATGCATGGGACGTTAAATAATATCATGAAGATCAAAACAATTAGAAAAAATTAAATAACTCATATGCGAAATAATATTGTTACATATGTAAAAAAAATCAATAAACATGTAATTTACCAGAGAAAAATCCTAAGCCTAGTTAATCATGTGTCGTGTAAAGACATATTCGATACAACCTAAAAATCCTTTTCACTGCGATGGGTCTTGATACATCATACACATTTATCCCATCCCATGATTCCTTCAATTCATCTAACAGTGGTTGTAAGTATACATCCATATTCTTCACTTGTCTTCTACCAGGGACTATGAGAGCCAACATAAGATGTTCATTCTTCACGGACAACCATGGGGGGATATTTTTATTGATCACTACTACAGTCCAAACATAATATTTGGTTTTTTGGAGGGAATATGGGTTAATGCCATCCATGGCTATTCTGAGTCGTATACTTCATACTTCATCCTTTAATTTTTCAGGCCATGTATCCTCTATATTCTTCATTTCTATTGAATCTATTTGGATTCACATAACTCCCAACCCACTTCTGTGTGAGCCATGCCATCCTTACAACATATAATTATTTAAAACTAAAGAGCCTTTGAATCCTTGGGATTATAGGCATGTGCCTCAATATCTTAAAAGGAGGACCACATGATTTACCCTTATTTTTTAATTTATCATACCTGTCATGCCCACATTTTGGACATATTTATTTGTCTACATATTCTCCTCTATATAGAATATAATCATTTGGACTTGCATGATGTGATATGTACCCAACACCCAACATTTTCAACAATTTATTTGCCTCTTCGTAGCTATCAGGCAAGATATTATCACTCGTAAGAACCTTTCTTTCAATAACATGTAGTTAGTGATCATGGAAAATATTAAATGTACCTTAATGCCCATATAATTATTAACGTTCATAAAATTGACCATTTTTTATGTTCATTATGTGATTATATTTCTCAAATTATAAGCAAGGACTTGATGGTCAATTACCTCAAAATTTCCGAGAAACATTGTTGTCCCCAACTGGGTAGACTTTGATTGACTGCCAGGTCCAAAGAGAGGGGTGGTAGAATAAAATTTAAGGCTTTCGAAAAATTTATCAGCGATATGAGCATCATCCCCTAGTTGATCATCATTCTAGAATGCATCTAACAAAATTGTCTCCATGGAAGTCGTATCCATTAAGTAATCATCCATACCAGCCTCTATTTGGTTGTCTCCTTTTCTAGCTTGTGAAGAACTACTATTGTTATAGTCATCCCTAATTGGTGAATATGGACGTAGTGGATATCGAATAAGTGGTTGATTCAACCATTCTTGGTATCGTTCCTCGGTGTTTTTTCTCTTAATTCAACCTTCTCTTCATTTGAAATGGTTATCGGGTGCAATGGAAGATGGTAGGTAGATCGCTCATCATCACTAGAATCCTAATAATTTCAAAAAATATATTTGAACATGATTAGTACAAAATTTATGATATCAATTAGTAAGCATGCCGAAAATGCATGATTAATTGCCTTGAGGTTGAAATAATTGAATTAATATACCAAAAAATTATTATTACCATAATTGTCCCATGATTGTGGCTAGAAGATGCAATGTTACAATTGGCAGGGTAAAACAGTTGTCCATTTTCATCTACCAAATGTGCCTTGCAGTATGCTTCTCCTAATAAGAGCTTCCAACATTTTGGAGTTGTTTGAATATTTTGTGCATCTGAACGCGATTCTGAATTGAACCTGCAAATTTGTATACTTTAATTTTATTCGGCTGATTGACATCGATAAATAGAATAAATTTAATTATATAATGGAAATATAAATAGCATCTAAAGTAAATATTACGTCTCGTGATGGATAAGGAGAACTCTATGATCAACTTTGAGAAATAATATGGAACAAGCTAGATTTTGAAGAATTTTCCATTTCATATAATTATGACATTTTCTCCCTGCATTTGAGCGAAATCAAGAATAATTTTTGTTGTACATATATAAAATTAATTTTGGTGCCTTTAAAATGGACTTATTGTTATCGGTGCTAATGTACAGTTAACCACATCGGTATGTTTTAGTTACTATGTATCAGTGTTGTGTTATTAATTGATGCACCAGTGCGGTTAGATAACAAACACACCAAATAGCTGCAAATAAAAAAACGCAACTTTATTTTTTTTAAGTGAAGAAAAAGCCGTAAATTGAAAAATAGGTGGAAAATTATTTTCGAAAATTTAATTTCATAAAAATATTCTTTAAATAGTAAATTTTTTTCGTTATTTCATTAGTTTTGCAAAAAAAATTAGGGAAATATTTGCACAAGAGACATACCTGGATAAAGAGAGCACGAGAGCATTGTGGAGTAGAAAAATACTGTCAAACATAACTATTCATAGAATCAGAATTTAAAACATCTCATGACTCAAACCTTGTAGTATAGAATTCAAACCATCTAGTGATTAAATTTTACCATGATAATTGTTTTTTTTTACATTTTCTGTTTGAATTAATACATGGAAAGTAAAAATTTTAAATTTTACTGTATATTTTCAGAAAAAAATAAAAAAAAATCCATTCTTATGCTAAATCCTCGATTCTTTTTGTTTCTGCCATTTCTTCTTATTCTTTCTATGACTTCAAAATTGGGACTTTTCATTTTAGCTTTATAGTGTTTGTATATATATATATATATATATATATATATATATATATATATATATATATTCCTATGACATCTAACCCATGGGATGACTTGTAGAGTCAGATCCCAATCCATGTCGCCCTTTGCGTGAATTTTTTAAAAACAATTTTTTTTAATCGGTGCGCCCTGTGTAAAATAATGCACCGATACGCTATTTTATTGTAGTGCACCACACACGTACTATTTGATAAAATAATTTAAAAACATATTTTTTTTAATCCATGTGCCCTGTGTAAAATAACGCACTTGTGCACTATTTTATTATAGTGCACTATGCATGTAATGTTAGATAAAAATAATTTAAAAAGCAGGCTTTTTTTAATCTGTACACCTTATGTAAATTAGCGCACCGGAGTGCTATTTCATTATAGCGCACCGCGCACGTATTGTTGGATAATTTTTATTTATTTTTATATCTGTGGTAATCAGTGCATCAATTAACATATAACGCATCGACTCTCCTTGTTGATAGAGAGCACCATACAGTGGTCCCCTATTTTCCCTATGCATCTATAAGAACATGCCTCACCGCCTCCTCCATGACATCTTATACTACAAAATGTAACACTAGAGGACTTTTATTAATTTGTCTATTTTAATATGTACACTGGTTACCATATAACTCACCAGGTCTCCTTGTTGACAGAGAGAATTGTACGATGTTTCTATTGTTTTGGCAGTGTGTTTATAAGATCACGCCGCATCGACATCAGTGGGTACTTATTGAAAGGCACACCGTTTTCTTGATTTTTTTTTACATGAAAAGTTTGTGATCTATTTATAAAATATTTTAATGAATGTTATGGTACATGTTTCATATTGATAAAGAAATGGTTGAAAAGAGATCAAGTAACAAAAATACTGATAGCACATCGAGAAAAGAAAAAAATGCAAGTTCTTTGTAAATTCTTTACAAAAATTACCATTTTTGAGCTACATGTAGGTTTAATAATATCTATTATTTACTGTGTATCATGTAGAGCCACAAAATGAGGAAGATCGATAAGGTTATTTCTAATCTAAAACAGAAGAGCATAAAAGATTTATGGAAAAATTGTAAAAGGATGTATCAGGTGAATGAAAAAATACTATCGATCCAATATGAGCTTCTTCTTTTTTATTTTCGTTATTAATATACTTAAAAATATTAGATACATGTTTCAAACAATCTATTAATTCAGAAATATTTAATGTTCTACAACGACCAGAAACTCAGAAAAGGAATGTTGTTCTAAGAAAAGAAAAAAATCGAACATGCAAATGAAAATGAATTGGTCCTTAGCTCATATGGAGTGGTGCTGGATGTTAACGAAAGGGGGAAAATTTTTAGAAAGCTTTGATGGATCTAGTGCAATGAATGTATAGACGTTATTTCCATTTACAATACAAAAATCAATTCAATGATTCCAAGAACACAATTTTATCTAAACTACAGGACGAGGTTCGAGAGAATTGGTCAATGAGACATGTCAGACTTTTAATAGAAAAAACGTACAACAAAAAACAAAGACAACATGAAAAAGTAATATTCCGGTAAATGTTTTTCCAAAATTATATGTATATATTACTAGAAATCAATCGTTTATAAATATCACTTTTGTTATATTTACTTTTCATATATCAATATAAAAATTAAATAGTTTATTGTCATGTTATATTTTCAGAAAGATTATGAAAATCTGAAAGGATGAATGAGCTAATATCAGAAATATGGTAGTAGGAATGTCCAAAAAGGTGTAGAAGGAGATGATGAAAGAAATGGACATAATTGCATCGCACGAGGAGCCATCTCAACAAAAATGTGCTTCAAATGTAATATTTAATCATTGAATTTTTTGATTAGGTACAATAAATAAACAATTTAGCATTAAATATTAATTTTCAAGTATTTTCTTGTAGAAAAGAAAATAAAATGGAACCCATTCAACATATAAAACAGGACGACAAGGAAGAAAATGGTTGATATCTAAGTTTGTGAGTAATTTTTACTTCCTTATAACAACTTAACAAAATTTCATTTTTGTATATTTTAAGTTGCTTTACAGCAATCAACATTGAATGTCTTCAAACAGGTGCTAACATACAGAGAAGAAAAATCGGACGAATAGATTGACATTTGGTTAAATATGGGTTGTCGGTATATGTTGGCATATCATAAATTAGTTATGGAATATGTGAGCATCTATCAATCTTGTTTTACTTAGCTTCATCTAGAATTAATAGAACAAAAAAGTCTTTTATATTAAATACATGACATGTTATGGGGTATAAACTTGTAGGAAACAAAGTATGGAATTGCACCAACAAATGGAATGTTGAAATATGACATGAAATTTGGCTTTGAAAAAATGTGCATAGTTCAAGAGTCAATTCTTGTTATGGTACATCATTTCTTTTCAATTTACATTGATGTATATTATTTAATATTGCAATTTTCATTATTCTCACCAATGTATATACATTCATTACAATTTACTTTTATGTTTTTATATGAAAGTTGAAGAAGAATAAAAAAATCAACACCGTGAAAAAAACGTTCCTCGAAATCAACCAAGTCATGGCAGTAGCTCGAGCGGTGACATCAGTTCAAGAGAAGAATGATGATCAATATATTTGGATATCAAAGCAAGACGTTGTATTTTTTGAAATATTTGTCTATGAAATAACACACTTTGTTTAACGTAATGGACATAGTGTCCCAATTGAAAGACATAGGGATACCAATAACTATCCCATTTTGTATGACAAAGAGTGTATTTTTCATATATATATATATAAAATAAAATACGTTTTAATTTATTCTATTTTGTTCTCCATTGTCGTTGTGAAATGCTACACCACTCATTAAATATATGGATGATTAAAGATCATAATGAAGAGATGTGAAATATGATGATATGATATAAAAAATTATTCCAAACATCACATTCAAATACACCAATCAAAATTTAATTGGTATGAATACTGTTATAAGATATCTGTCAACTTTTGATGAATAATGAAATTAGAAAAATCACAATAATTGCACTGTCACAGGTCAATGTTTCTAAAAAATACAAAATGAACACCATTCCATGTTAGTTACTGTGCACCAGTGTGTTTGTATGCTAATGTGCACCGACGCATTTGTACGACCTATGGGCACCGCAAAAATACCAATACCAATTAGAATGCTTGGTGTGCTTGTATGATAATGCACACTGATGTGTTGTATAATAGTGCGCACTAGTGAGCTTCTACGACCTATGGGCACCACACAAATACCAATACCAATTAGAATGCTCGGTGCATTTTTGTGGTACTACACATTGGTGCGTTTATATGATACTGTGAATCGGTGTGTTTATACGACCTATAGGCAACTCACAAATGCCAATACCAATTAGAATGGCTCGGTGCATTGTATCACCTATAGTGCACCCCAAGTGGTCTTACATCATAATGGCCCGCTGCATTGACATTCGACCATCTCGATGCAGCTGTTTGGCTGACATGCACCGGGACATTGCTAAACGCCCCGGGGTGTCCGAAATTTTTTTCCCGTCCTGGTCCTCGGTAGGTTTACAGTACCAGTGAATTCATGTATATATGTATAACGCACTAGTGTGTTGACAGTTGATTAGCGCACTAATGAGAAAAACATCGGTAACAACCTCTGATAGCCCAATATTTTTTAGTTGTGTTGAAATTCTGTTAGAAGCTCTGCCAAAACCTCCGTTACAAAAAACAGATGTTGTAGAAAATGTTTTTGTGAAAGTTTTGGCCAATTACTAAAAACCTCCATTATAACCTTCGCTAGAGGGTCTTTTACTTGTAGTGGAGGAATAGACTGCCAAAATGTTTTTAACTTGAAACTATTGAATAAACATGGGATTGGTTTTTTAACAAGCACAAAAAGTATTTCAAAGCAACAAAAAGTAGCTAAAGCACTTACTAGTATTTCAAGAGAAAAGTAGGAAGTACCTAAAGCTCCTACTGTTGTATCAACCCCTATTCAATAGTTGCAGCAACAATTATTCCTTACTGTGATAAATGTCAAGGATCATACAAAAATATGTTTTCCCACATCTCCAATGACAATGAAAACCCCCATTAGCACCATTCCTCATAATAGATAACACATAAAAATAATGGTTAGCTCCATGCCACCTATTGAAATGGAGTATATTCATTCATTGGATTTTTAATTCATGCATCGCAAGAAGGTTGTGATTAATAGAAGCTTAAGAAAGATAAAATTTGATACTAAAAATGAAATAATGGATGTTACTTCCCAAGGGTTTTGGGATGGATCTCAATTAAATCAAAAGCACGTACTTTATGAGTTAGCTCATTACATGGGAGAATATGAAAATGCCAATTTTTTTCACATTAGCATGTTGGTGGATATTTTTAAGTAGAAAAATGCTAAAATCTCACAACTAGAGAAACAATTATTAGAAACAAGGGAATTAGTTTGAAGATGAGTTGAAACTATGAGAACATAGGTCTAGTGAAAATGAAATAATGGAGGTTACTTCCCAAGGGTTTTGGTATGGATCTCAATTAAATCCAAATCAAGTACTTTATGAGTTAGCTTATTACATGGTAGAATATTAAAATGCCAATTTTTTTCACGTTAGTATGTTAATGGATATTTTTAAGCAAAAAAAGGCTAAAATCTCACAACTAGAGAAACAATTATTAGAACAAGGGAATTAGTTTCAATATGATTTGAAACTATGAGAACATAGGTCTCAACAACAATTGACTTAGAATATAGAAGAGTTACAACAAATATTGAACTGTGAGATCAATAAACCGGAATTTGAACCAACAAATGAATAAAATAATGTTCAATTAACAAAAATTCAATCAAAATTCGAGGAAGAAGAAAAAAATGTAACCAATATTGAGAAGTTCAAACAAGAGACCATTGTTGCTCATCCATGTAGAGGAACAATTATATGATAAGCTAATCCTTTGTGAAGGCCACTAGAACTCAATGATATGGTTGAAAAATAAGCTAAATATGAAGATGCAAATAGGAAAATAACTTACTTTCTTATGTGGCATAATTTTGAGAAAGGAAGCACCCCTTGCCTACCCTCAGTCAATTTATTTTAGAAGAAAACAATTTTAAAAGCCGAGAAAGCTAACTTTCTTAATTGAAAAGAATTGATTAAAATTGCACAACAAATATTTTCTCCTTTGACACAATATGTGTTGTAGATAGTCAAAGATACATGGTTTGGATCATATATTTCAGAAGACAAGTTAATAAATGCTAATTCACCAAGTTAGTAAAATTACAAAAGAACCGAAAATCATTTAAGCATGTATATTTGATTGCTAGGTCAATATGTAGCTTGAACAACTTGCATAGCTCCTACATATTTACTCACATTGGAAA